>JAYESA010000003.1:62664632-63172132 GCA_036927795.1 Iris macrosiphon | reverse complement strand
TCACAAATTCCTGTCTCTATACACTATTACCCATATCAACTAATCACTAGTCCACAAGATATCCATGGATACATCCATATTACACACATCTGTCTATTAATTCAAAAATCTGATACCAAGGACCTCTTAACATAATCATCAGTCAAATGATGCATCTAAAGTTTGATACCCCTATCCTTTGGTACCACTGTTTGTACTACTAGCACACCCACTGCTAGCTCTTGTACCATCTGTAATTGTTTATACTAGTTGTTCTTATCACCCAAGTGCACGCCAAGTGCAACACACCATACTAAGTGCTACTCATTCTAATATAACTCTAGATGGATACCCAAGTCTGTTTGCAGTGCCATCTCAATCATGCTCAAGTCAACAGATCCTTACACATGCACATCATCTACTAATACACATTTCTTATCCATCATAAAATTAATCCTCAAAATAAGATCATCAAAGTTTAACTTCTTGAACAATTTAAAATAAAATGCATATACTTCCCTCAAAAGTCAAATATTCAAATATCGAGATAAATTTTAATCACTTCCCAAAAATCTTTATAGCTTTGACTATGTTTATTGAATCAAATTTTGAATCCTCAAACATTTTAATAACATAAAATCTCAATTCCTTAAATGTCTTAAAAATTGTAATTCATTTCCACTCTTCAAACTATAAATTTAAATCCACAAATATACATATAAATACTCACAGTCTCTAATACTCAAGGTGCACACAATACACCAATTGTCTACAACCTTCAACTGTGTACTAAAATTTGTACTGTCCGGATTACTTGCAATATTACTTCCAATAATCAAAGTTATCATCACACATATTTTCTCCAATGATTTTCTATCTATATTAACTGATACACCAATCTAATTATCATCACATGAAGTACTTACTGTTATTAGCATCTTGCTCAACTAATCCTCGATATAGAATCATTAGTACTCTTGGTATGATAATACTAGCTTCATTATTGGATCATCTCATCAAACTTATTAGAACTCATGATTACTTGCACCTTCTATAACACCCATGTTTCACTTTACTCTCATGGGAAAGTATATGGTTCCTCATCTCGATTGATGTATATGTATTTTTCTTTAATCTTTTACAGCCTGTTAAACTAATCTGTGATACGCTTCATAACTTTCATTACCAATCCTGATATTTCTCTACTCATGACATATCATTAAAACCCTTTATGCATATACATTTCTTTACTTTTAACACACCCAAGTATCAGTCATCAAATTGAACATCATGCTCCATTAATCTTTAACACAATTCCTTGATACTTAATTGTTTACATAGATCATCCAATTACATAAATTCATGACTAGCCAGGATGGGTATGCTGGCTCTGATACTAACTCTTGGAACTATCACTGATACTCTATACTCTCCTTCTACTTATAGTACTATAATGACACCTATCCCAGAGCTATTGCTACAAGGTACCATGCTATGGGTATCTCTAGATTAATGCCTACTGCTCATATGTCCAACTAAGAAACACTTACAACTAACAAGTCACACTCAGTCAAAACTAATACAAGACACAGACATAATTGTAAGTCACTAATTATCATACTAACAAGGAATCCTCAAGGAAAAGAAGCTCAAAAAGGAGCTGGATTAAGGGCTGAAGGTATTGCTACTGCTAGCAAAGGAAATGATGGAACAAAGTCCTGTAATAACGAAAATAGATAAGTATTAAGATGAGACTTTAAGAACCAATTTAAGATACAACCTGATAATCATACACGTCTGTCCGAAATTATGACACTCAGAATCCTCGCTATGACAGTAAGCATAGATGCGATAAACGACAGGTTCTGTAACTAAGGTATGCAACTCTATAATCATGTGATCTAGAATCCTCGCCACGCCAACCGATATGGCTGCGAGAGACTCTAAGTTTCATAACTACAGTATGTACATCCAAGTCAGGTTCCTACGTTCTCGTCACGACAGCTAATATGGCTGCGATAAACTCTAGGTTCCATAACCAAAGTAGACGTTTTACCTTTCTCACTATTCTCATCAACATATGTCATCAGATGATACCATAAATTTTAGTCCGTAAAAATTTATCTCGATAAAAAACCAACTCAACAACGATACCAAGAATTTAAATTTAACAATTGGTCAATAAAAATCAAACTCAACAATAATACCAAGATTTTAATTCAATAACTGATCAACAAGAATCAAGTTTAATAACAACAAGCGAGAGCGGACGGAAACAAGGAAAAAGATTTAAATTGGAAATTATAATAAGATTCTCAAGGGGTCATCCCAGGAATCTCTCAAGATTTTTTTTTTTTTGTGATTGAGTATCCTCTCTCTCATCCTAGATCCTATGTCCTATATTCTATAGCAGGCACGCAGTAGTACAACTAAAATGTCGCACTACCACGACATCGCACATCTTGCGAAGTCTGACCTGCATAGGCCACCACTAAAAATGTGTCACAACCCGCACCCTGTATAGGGGCACGAGTGCGCGGGTACGTCTAGCCTACGCCGCAGCATCGGCGGTAGAACGCTGTCTAGGTCATGATACTATCTAAAAAATCTCACACGAGCATCCAACTCCATAAGGAGACACGGATAATCACAATATAATATGAACAACATACTCAATCACATAACAACAGCACGATAAGACATCGAAGAATAAAATAAAATGTAACACAAGCCTAAATAGAAATAATCTAACTCAACAATAAATTCAAGTCTCAACAAAGTATGCCGGAGACAAATTCGGTACCAATAGACTGCTAAAAGAAACTAACTAGATAACTAGTGATCCCGGCTAAACTCCCGGAATCACAACTGAACTACCAAGTCCAAGTCTGCAGCTACTCTCCATGTGTTCCATAAAATGTCGGACACCAGTCCTCTAAGGCATAGTCTGGAAAAATATTTCCAGTCAGGAAGGAGCAAAGTACATCTCAAATAACAGTTCCATTTAATTGATAAGGACTATAAAATAATAAATAGATGATGCTAAATACTGAGAGAAGGCAATAAGTAAATGCAATGACAATATAAAGAGACATGAAATATAAGCAATATGGTACAGTCAGTGCATATATGAAATAAAGAGAAAGAGCTATAATATCATATACAGGTGATGTAGTATATGAAATAAAATGAAGAACTGTAACTATTCTAAGTGTTTGAAATATCAGTCTATCATGTGATCGGCTTGGGACAAGATCAGGCTTGTTACATATGATTAGCTATGATTCATGTAAGGTCAGGCTAACCATTTGGTTAGCTATGATGATAGTAGTGGTCAGGCTAATCATATATAACAGGCTATGAGGCATGTAATGGTCAGGCTGTACCCGACGTGAGGTGTGGGGTGAGCTATGATGCATGTAGAGTTGGGTATGATCACATAATCTACTAATATTTCCCCCGCCCCCAACTAGTACAGTGGATCCAACCATGATACGTTACGATTCACGATCAATGTCCAATATATCATGTACGGTGTCTAATATCAAGGTCGTGTACAATGTCAATGCGATAATCAACGTAATATCTCATGACTGCAGATCCAATCTATATACTAGCCCGTGTAGCACAGTATCAAGAATCAGATGTAACATTTCTAGATACTAAAGTTATAGATATTATCAAATAATTGGAAATTATCAGAGAATGTACTCGCCTGGGGTCCTGCTGTTGGCAATAACAATGTCTGGTTTCCGAGGTCTCGTCTGAAAATCCAACCGTCCTATAGACATATCATAAAATAATATAATATTGCATCAGATATTACTCTAACACATATTTATAAATACACTGAACTCGGGGCTACGCTAGGTATGACTCTGGTCAACTAAGGTCAAGTGTGCGTCAATTTGCACGGGTGTTGTGTCTGAAATTGTTGTACAATCAGACAGTCAATGATACGGTCCTGCCAATATGTCGGTGTACATATGGCAGTCTGCTAACATGCTACGTGGTCATACTTGGGTCATCTAGTAGATAGACACATAAAACATATTATACATATTATTAATTATAAACATTAATTCTAACTAATTACAATTATAATAGATATATGCATTTAGATATACTTAATAGAGTTTATACTATATATATATTTATATACGTATACATATACATACATATTTATTAATCTTAGCATATACATTAATATTCATTGGTATATATATATATGTAAACTAATTTATTACATATATAATAAATATAAGTATATACACTAATTTGAATACATACTCTATGTATATATATATTAAACATATACTATATGTATACATTTGTATATATATATATACTACCTTGAGAATTATACTATATATATACTAATATACATTTAAACATACTCTAATACGTATGCCAATATACACATACTAATGGACAATATACGCATATGCGTACGTATGCGTATACAATGAACACAAGAGAATGCTTCTCACCTTGGCTTCCGCGTGCACGTGCACGAGCGCGACAAAGACGATGATGGCGACGACGATGACGTAGGTTAGGACTGCGGCGACGATGATGATGGTGAAGGTATTGATGATGACGATAGTGTTGACAACGGCGTTGGTGGTGAAGGTGATCACAATGGTGATGATCATGGCCAGGGGTGGCCGGGGCTGTCCAGGCGATGGAGTTGGTCGCCGGGGTGTAGTCCGGCATGATGGCGAGGATGATGATGGTGACGAGAGGAGACGGGAACAGGGAGGTACAGAGGGAGGCCCGACGGGGTTGAGCTCTAGGCGAGGGGATTCATCCAGTAGGGTCGGGGACCGCTGCTCAGGCGAGCTCCGGTCGAGTTCAGTTGAACTCCGGTGAAGAAGAAGAAGAAGAAGAGATTCGTGATGGTGAAGATGATGGAGAAGGGGAGCGGCGGTGATGGTGATCAGTTTCAGTGGGGTATCGTACGGAGGAGCGGTACAGCAGTGCAGCCGGGGAAGGAGGCCGGGATCCGGCTGGAGAGATGAAGGTCGGGATCAGAAGAGGTGGTGGTCGGTCTTCAGGCTCGAGGCTGCTCGCTGCAGGCTTCCGGCATTGACAGCACGAGTGGTCGGCTGTTGTGGAGGAGGCCGACGGGCTGATGGATGGTCGCAGCGGTGCAACGAGGGAGGTTGGAGAGGAGTCGGGGACATGGGAATCGAACACAGTGTCGAGCCCGACGGCTCGTCGAGTTAGGATCCGGCGAGCTCGGGTGGCCGCGGGGTTCAGATCTAGCGGGGAGATGACAGGCGGCTGGGGTGGCTCTCCGGCGAGGGGGAGGCCGGCTCAGGCGACGTTGCTCGGGAGGAGATGGGATGAAGAAGACGAACAGGAAGGAGAAGAAGAATAAGTCGGTTGTTGTTTAGATGTTAGGGAATAGAAGAGAAAGGAAAAAATTAAGGAAAAAAGAATATTTATACAAGTAGGGTGTGGGTGACCTAGAATTGGTTGACTGGTCAAATCCCTCTTAGGCTTGGGCCTCTCATGTAGGATTTCAATGGGCCATGATTCAAATGGGTTAAAAATGAAGGGCTAGGGTTCAATTGGTTCGAGGTATGGAGGGTCATGATCTTAAGGAGGTTGATGTTAAATTATACACTCCCATAAATCATGGAAAAATTACATATGAAGGAGGAGTGGGTTTATTCACGTATCGTGTCCAACGGGATGGATACCTTAATGCACTTTTGTATAAAAGTGCCCAACAATTAGAAAATTGCACAAAGTTGGGTTTAGGTTTAATTTAATTAAAAATTAATATAGTTGGTGTTCTAAAATTAATTAGAAGTACAAGGGCCTGAAATTAAGTGGGACACAAGTGTCATAAATGAAGTAGACTCAGAATATAATATTACCCTAATTTGGGTTGCATAAAATGGGTCGAGATTGAGTCTCCAATTTCGATTGGAACGCACAAAAATACAAAATTGGATTTATTAAGAATTAAATAAAGACGTCCATGACGAATATTGTGCGACTAAAATGAAGCACAAAAGAACATAATTATAAGTTACACAAAGGTCAGAAAAGAAGGCATGCATGTCTAGGACAAAGATGTAAAATTTGTTGGAAGGCAAAGGCTAGGGTAGCGCTCCAAATATCGAAGCAACGGTAACGCACAACAATTAAATAAAAATCACGACAATTAAATATAATTAAATATTATGAAATAATTTATACATAAATTTACGAAAGACGAAAATACCCCTAATCTGAAATGTGGGGGTGACAAGTCTACCCTCCTTAAAAGAATTTTGTCCTTGAAATTTAAGATCCTCAATAGTTTTATTTATTCATTATTTAATTATACCATCAAAATTAAATTCATCAAACAATATAATCCTGAAGCAAATCCATATTGTTATTTCACCAACTTTCATAATTCTATAGATGTCATATTTCTGAAAAATCCTCAAATTTAAAAAAATTGAATTCCAGTCGTATCATTATCTCCTCAAAATTTGATGTTAATAATTAAATATTTAAAAATTT
Organism: Iris macrosiphon; assembly: GCA_036927795.1. NCBI lineage: Eukaryota > Viridiplantae > Streptophyta > Magnoliopsida > Asparagales > Iridaceae > Iris > Iris macrosiphon. The sequence continues at coordinate 63,165,628 of JAYESA010000003.1, read as the reverse complement.
AATATCCAATCCTCTAATTTTAAATCCAATCAACGCACATTTATAAAATTTAAAATCTCATCCAAAAAATTTATATTCAAACACTAACCCATTAATCATCTTACTCCTCAAATTTTGAGTAAATCACTAAATACAAAATTTACTATCCCATCCTTTAATTGAAATCCAGTCAATGCATATTTATAAAATTTCGAAAATCTCATCCGAAAATACTATTCCATTAATGATCTTAATCCTCGACCCGCACCAGAAAATCGGGCATGAGCCGTGGGTACGTCTAGCCTACGCCGCAGAATCGGCGGTAGAACGCTGTAAAGGTCCGTTCTAGGTCAACCATATCTATCTATATCTCACAGAAAAATCCGGCATGACCTCTCCAAAAGGAGGGCAACCACGCAATATATATATATTAAAATCCTCTCCAAAAGGAGGGCAACCACGCAATATATATATGAACTCTCAATTACAAAATCTAGAGGAAGAATAAAAGCACGATATGATATAAACAAAGAAACAGAACCAAGAGAGCAAGACAATCTAAAATAATACAGTCAAAGGCCAAAATAGCTACAACATCACAGCAACAAAGAATAAGTACAATCATCCAAAATATAACACTGGGAACAACCCAGGAAACCCACCTAGCTAACTAGGGTGCTATAGGCGTCTCCTCGGTGCACTCCTCCTCGATCACGGGGTCACAACAGTCGTTAACACCCGGCCCGTAGAACGTCGGACAATAGTCCTCAGGATCCTCTGGAAAAAATATGCCTAGACAGGACTGGAGTGAAGTACATAACTCTGAAAGAATCCAAATACATGGTAAGGTGTATATGACGAGCAATAAAAAGGTATACAAGATGCACAGGAATAAATATATGCTGGAGCACAATAAGTAGCTACAATGTAAACTGGAGAATAATACAAGTAGTGGAAAAGTAACTGCAGGTGAGAAACATGAATACTAGCTAAGTGCCTTGAGCACAAGTTCGTTATGTGATCGGCTTAGGTTGCACATGAAAAATACTACGATAACTCTGTTATGCGTGAGTTGCATAACCGACATACACATGAATACTGTTTGGCTTTGATCACATAACCAACTCCTACTCCCCTCCCCCACTAATACCATTGGATCCAACCACAACACGCTACATACATGATAAGTAGCTCGCACACATGAAGGCGAGAGCACAAGAAGCACATGATAACACATGAGAATCAATACCCGAAGCACATGATGAAATACACGTGATAGAGTACCCGCTGAACACGGTAAGGGGGATAGCATCTCATAACGGGATCCACTAGTACCAGCTCGTGTAACAATGTGTCAGAATCAAGTATTACAGTTCTAGAACAGGTGATATAAATGCTATCATGAAATGGAAACTATTAGAGGTAGGTACTCGCTTGATGTCCTGAGCAACTGATGAGGATCGAGATCCGGACCGGTGTCTTAAGGACCTATTGCGAAAAGCAAGGATTAAACAGGGTTCTAAGCATTTAAACTAATATAAAATAATTAAAAACAGGCTTCTAGGGCTATTCTAGGTGGAATGGGTCAAACCGATGAAATTTGGGTCAAAAAGTCAACCCGGGGTCTAAAAGTCAACTCTAGGTCAAAACTAGGTCAAACGTTGACTTTTATGGTCAACAAGGACAATTATGGTCAAAGCTAGGTGAAACTAGGGTGCCTCTGAAATTCTAGGTCAAACCGAGCTCATTAAGCTACTAAACTCTCAAACTCGCCTAATCGAGATACCGGGATACCCTCGGTATCCGATACCTCGTCCTAGGCCACGCACCCCGCCTAAACCCGCTAAAACCTATGCTAGCACACGTAAATATATATACATAAACATATAAAAATCACTCCAAAATATTTCCTAGGCTAATGCTCAAATACCCCGCTCGAAACTCAATACCTTGGATATCTCAAGGTATTGAGATACCTCGGTATCTCAAGGTATTGAGATACCGCTCTCAAACCCCTCTAACTAGCTATCTAACTAATATTTATATACCTAGTTATTAATCTAGGCTAGATAATATATATATCTACCATATTTATATATATCTAAGTCTCTATATACATATATATATATATAGATATCCACACACATATACATATACCCCTATACCTTACCTATTACTAACTATATACATATATATTACATCTAGCTCTAGGTATATATATATATATATATATATATATATATATATATATATATATATATATATATATATATATATATATATATAGATATAGGTATCTACCATATATCTACCTATCTATCTATCCATAGATATATCTAGCTATCTATGTATCTAATCTATTTACCTATTTATCTAACTAGCTATCTACCTATCTAATTATCTATCTATTTACCTATCCAACTATCAATCCATCTATCTAGCTATCTATTTAATCTATCTACCCATCTATCCTCTAATACCTAGCTGTTACTGCTGCCTGGCTTACTATTGCTGCTGCTACTGTTCTTTGCTGCTGCTGCTGCAGCTCCCTGCTGCTGCTGCAGCTCCCTGCTGCTGCTGTGCTGCTGCTGCAGTGCAGCAGCAGCTGCTGCCCCCTGCTGGCAGTTGGCTGCCTCCCCCCTCCATTACAAACACACACACACACAAACCTATATACTTATATATATATCACTCTCTCTATATATATATATATATACACATATATAACTATATACATATACTAATAGATAGATATATATACACAAACTTATATCTACTCTCTAACACTCACACTAACACATTCACAAACACACTAATACACACACGCACACACAAATATATACATAGCTATATATATATATAAACACACATACATATAAATATATACATATATATATATATATATATATATATATATATATATATATATATATATATATATATATATATATATATATATATATATATAGACACATATACACTAACACAACACAACACGCAAACAACACGCCCCACTCACGCCCAACGACCCCGACACTCACCATTATCCTTAAATATATATAATATAGCCCGAGAACTCTAGCACACACTCTCCGATACTAACCGAACGCGCGCACAAGTCCGAAACGAGGAAACCAAGTCGAAATGGCCGTTCGGTCATTTCGACGAACATGTGGTGCGCGGCTCGGAAAACCTCCTGAAACGCACACCAAACGAACTCGGAATCGGCCCAAAATTTACCCACGCGTTCTAAACGATGGCTAGATCCTAGAAAAAGTGCTACCCCATCGATTCTAGGCCCGTGGCGGAAATGCACACGCGCTTAGAATCGGCGACAACGAAAAACCCCAATTTCGCCCGAAATGCCCGTTTCTCTGCGACATGACTTCTCGTGTCCAAACGGAGACACGCACTCACCCTCTCGACACCCGACAACATCTACCTAGGTCCGTCTAACCTCGGGCATCACCCAAAATTGGGCCAAATTCGGATTCCACCCGAATTCGACACAAAACCTAATGTCAAAGTCTCTAAACTCAACCAAACTAGTTCCAACTTCCTCCCACGGGTAGACTTAGGGTCTAGGAAGGTTCTACAACACTAATTATACTATATAAAAGTAATTAGCAAGGGGAAAGTTAGGGTTTACCTCTTGGAAGTTGAAATCCCAAGGCCAAAGTCTCCTATCTACTTGGAATCACCTCCCTCAAGCTCCAAGCCACCAAATCTAGCTCCCACACTAGATCTAAGCTCCTCACACCTAGGTTAGGGAAAATGCAAGGTTAGGGCTAGCATAAGAAGAAGGAATGGAAGAAAGAAAGAAGAAAAATGGAAGAGAAACTTACTTGGAGAAGGAAGAAGAAAGAAGAAGTGGAGAAGAAGAAGAAGTAAAGAAGAAGAGTGGAATGAAGAAAGGGGGAGAAGAGGGCTGCTCCTTGCTGTGATTACACGGGTGGGGTAGGTAGGGGGCCGGCCAAAGGAAATAAATGGGGTTTACATAAGTTCCATATTCCCAAAACGCCCCTACTTGACTTGATTTTGGGTTTCGGGTTCCAAATGCACTCAAACTAGCTCCAAATCTCTCCAACTAACCTCCTAAAAATAAAATAAATATTCCTAAGCCCCAAAATAATTCTCACAAGGGTGTTGGTCGGATCGGAAATGGATCCACTAGGGTCTGACATGGGTCAAGGCTAGCCAAAACCCTAAAACAATCATTAAAAAAATAATATAAGCACTAAATAAATATAAATATAATTAATTAAATACAATACACAATTTATCAAATAAAAAAAAAATCCTATTTTCTAGAATCGGGTAGTGACAAGCCTACCCTCCTTAAAATAATTTCGTCCTCGAAATTAAAAGACGAAACTAGGACAGGAATGCAAAGAAAGAACCATACCTCAGGGCTCGAAGAGATAGGGGTATCGCTCGCGCATTTCATCCTCCCTCTCCCAGGTCGACTCCCCTGGAGAGTGATGCCTCCACGCGACGCGAACCAAGGGAATAGTCTGGTTCCTCAACACCTTCTCCCGCCGATCTAGAATCTCCACCGGCTGCTCTGGATAGCTAAGGGTAGGGCCCACTACGATCTCTGAGTGATCCAATACGTGACTGGGATCTGCCACGTACCGTCTCAACTACGATACGTGGAACACATCATGAACTCCCTCCAGTGTAGGCGGCAACTCAGGCCTATACGTCACGGCGCCGACCCTCTCAAGGACACGGAAGGGTCCGACGAAACGTGGGCTAAGCTTCCCGCCTCCACCGAAGCGAATAGTGCCCCACGTCAGAGAAATCCTCAGGAACACCAGATCTCCAACCTAGCACAAACAAGGTCTCTGCACTTAGTCTAAAACAAACAATCACAAGCAAACACAAGAACAAAATCTAAATTCTAAGCTATACCTCGAACTCCAATGGTCTCCGGTGGCTATCGGCCTAATGCCGCTGCCTGTCCTGCGCCACCCGAAGTCTATCTCTAATGAGCTTGACCTTCTCTGCTGCATCAACCACCATCTCCGGGCTAAGCAAAGCTCTCTCACCTACATTATCCCATGACAACGGAGTGCGACACCTCCGTCCATATAATGCCTCAAAAGGTGACATCTCGATACTGGCTTGGTAGCTGTTGTTGTAAGCAAACTCTACCAAGTGCAGGTGATCCTCCCAAGATCCTCCGAAATCCAAAACACAAGTCTGAAGCATGTCCTCAAGTGTCTGAATGGTCCTCTCTGACTGACCATCTGTCTGCGGGTGATATGCAGTACTAAACTTGAGCTGGGTGCCCAAGCTAGCCTGCAGACTCCTCCAGAAATGCGAAGTAAAGCGACTGTCCCGATCTGATACTATGCTCACAGAAACTCCGTTTAGTCTGACTATCTGGCGCACATACATCTCTGCTAGTCTCTCTGTAGACGTACCCACTTTGAATGGTAGAAAGTGGGCCGATTTGGTCAACCTGTCCACGATGACCCAAATCGCATCCTTTCCGCTTGGAGAACGGGGAAGTCCAGAAACAAAATCCATGGTCACATGCTCCCATTTCCACTCCGGAATGGGTAAGGGCTGGAGCAATCCTCCTGGCCTCTGCCTCTCCGCCTTCACCTGCTGGCACACTAAATATCGGGATACGAAGCGTACTACCTCCCGCTTCATCCCGTACCACCATACATGCTGTCTCAGATCTCTATACATCTTGTTGGCACCTGGATGCATAGAGTACTGGGATCGATGCGCCTCCTGGAGAACCTCCTCGCGCAACGACCCACTCGGCACACACAACCTGGTACCGTGCCGCAATGAACCATCATCAGCAATGGTGAAATCATCTGATAAACCCATCTGAACCTGCGCCCTGATGCTCCTCAGGGACTCATCCTCCAACTGTGTAGCCCTGATCCGGTCTACCAACTCTGACTGAATCTGCAGTCCCCACATCTGCATCTCAACTCCAGGCACTATCACCTCAATGCCCAAGCTCTCTAGATCTGTCAGAAGATAACGATCTGTAGTCAGGCACATAGCTACCGGATACATGCTCAACGCATCCGCAACTATGTTCGCCTTCCCTGGATGATACTGTAATGATATGTCGAAGTCTTTCATCAACTCCAACCATCTCCTCTGCCTCATGTTCAGCTCTTTTTGGGTAAACACATACTTCAAGCTCTTGTGGTCTGTGAAGATCTCCATACGCTCTCCGTATAAATAGTGTTTCCACAACTTCAGAGCAAAGATGACCTCTGCCAACTCTAAATCGTGGGTAGGGTAGTTCTTCTCATGAGGACATAATTGCCTGGAAGCATAGGCAATCACCCTCCTATTCTGCTGCAACACACAACCCAGTCCCTTCCCCGATGCATCACTATAGATAGTGAATCCTCTAGAACCTGATGGCAACGTCAACACTGGAGCTGTCGTCAACCTCCTCTTCAGCTCATCAAAGGCGATCTGGCACTCTTCTGACCAAACAAACTCCACGTCCTTCCTGGTCAGCCTGGACAACGGCTCTGCAATCCGGGAAAAATCCTGAACAAATCTCCTGTAGTAACCTGCCAGCCCCAGGAAACTCCTGACCTCGGCTACTGAACTCGGAGCACTCCATGCCTCAACTGCCATGATCTTTCTCGGATCCACAGAGATACCCTCTCCAGTCACCACATGACCAAGGAATTCCACCTTGTCAAGGAAGAACTCACACTTCGAGAGCTTTCCATAAAGCTTCTCCTTCCTGAGAGTCTCCAGCACTATCCTCAGATGCTCCTCGTTCTCCTCTGGGGTCTTCGAATACACCAAGATATCATCTATAAACACCACCATAAACCTGTCCAGATGCTGATGGAATACCTTGTTCATTAGATTCATGAATACTGTCGGGGCATTAGTCAACCCAAACGGTATCACCAAGAACTCATACTATCCATATCTGGTCCAAAAAGCTATCTTCGGAATATCCTCCTTTCTGACCTTCACCTGGTGGTAGCCTGTCCTCAGATCAATCCTGGAAAACACCCTCGCTCCGCTCAACTGGTCAAAAAGATTATCAATACGCGGCAGCGGATACTTGTTCTTGATTGTGAGGTTGTTCAGAGCCCTGTGGTCGATACACATCCGTATCGACCCATCCTTCTTCGGCACAAAAAGTACCAGAGTACCCCATGGAGAAGAACTAGATCTGATAAATCCCTTGTCCTGTAGCTCATCCACCTGCTTCTTCAACTCTATCAGCTCACTGTTGCTGACTCTATAGACGTGCTGGGATATCGGCTCCGCGCCTGGTACCAAGTCTATAGAGAACTCCACATCTCTGTCTGGAGGCAACCCTGGCAACTCCTCCGGAAAGACATCCATAACTCCTCTATCAGTGGATGTAGCGACCTCGGCTCTACCACCAGGGCTCCACAGAAGACTCCCTCGGTCTGCTCCGCTGCTCCTCTGGTAAACTAAAACTCTGGCTCACCCGGCGGACTAAACAAAACTCTGCCTCCACGATAATCTATACTAGCACAATGCGTACTCAACCAATCCATCCCGAGTACAATATTGTAGCTCGGAAGTGGCATTACGAGTAGGCACACACTCAACTCCCGGCCTCCCAAGGTAACTCTCCGGTCTCTGCAGACATCACGGACTAGGATGATACCACCCCCGGTCGTGATCTTGAAGAGTCTAGCTAAAGGTTCAGCAACAAGATGGTGTCTAACAGCAAAAGATACAGACACAAAGCTATGGGAAGCACCAGAATCAAATAAAGCAAGTGCTGGAATGGAACAAGAAGAACAGAACCTGAGATCACATCACCAACTGGCTCGGCCTCGTCCATTGTCAGGGCAATAGCTCACCCCTGCTGTCCTCCTCGGTGTTGCTGCTGGTGCTGGGCGAACCTCTGCTGCTGAGTCTGCAAAGGCTGTCCTCTCTGATGCGCTGCAGGTGCTCTGGCTGGTGCCCTCTGAGCAGCTCCTACGCCCTGAGCTGTACAGGCAAGCGTTGAAGGACAATCCTTCAGCTGGTGATCTGCGGCGCCACACAATAAATATCTGCCCAGCCTCTTTCTGCATATGTCCCATCCGTGCCCTGGCTTCCTACAGAAAGGGCAAACGATGGGCTGCCTCTGGCCCTGCTGCTGACCCTGCCTCTGCTGCTGGGGCGCCTGCCAGAAGGGCGCATGACCCTGACCCTGGTGCTGCTGGGTCTGCTGGAATGGCCTCTTGGCTGGGCCTGCACTACTACCTACTCCTGAAGCATCTCTGCACCTCTTCGTCTTCAGCTCTAGGTCATCCTCAGCTCTCTGTGCGTCGCTAACAATCTGCTCGAAGGTTGCCTCGCGGTCGCTCCTAGTCATAGACTTGACCGCCATGACCAAGCCCTAGCGGAACTTACGCGCCTTTGCTGCCTCAGACAACCCCTCAACAAATCTGCCCAGATAGCAGAACTCGGCTGCATACTCGTCCACTGACACTCCCCTGGACGAGCGCCTCGAACTGACTCTCTAAGGCACTGAGAGCCACATCCGGGAAGAACTTCTCCTTGAAAAGCTTCTTGAAAGCCTCCCAAGTCAATCCCGGAGCTGCTATTCGCGTATCTGTGCGGAACCAAGTAAGGGCAAGGTCGAACATCTGGCTGCCCGCTGCCTCTATCTACATGCTAGCTGGTATCATCGCCAGCCTGAAGATGCCCTCTATATGCTCGATCCAGTCATCGGCGTACAGGATCCCCTCTGTGCCGCGGAACTCCTTTGGCCGTATCCTCTAAAAATTGATGATAGTACCCGGCCTAGGATACTGAGCCTGCTCTGGCTGTGGCTGGATCTGAGCCACTCTGTCGACCGCTGTCATAGCCACCTGATGAGCATTCTTAATGCCCATCCTTATAACATCTGCCTGGCGGTGCTGCGCATCCATCATCTCTCGGAAGAATGCGAACAACTGTGTAGCATCCACTAGCGCAGGCGGTGGTGGAGGAGGTACCACCGGGATAACTGGGGTGACTCTCGGGTCAATGGGAGTATGGGGATCTCCGAGAGAAACTGACGCTCCCTCAACCGCAGGAGTGGCGAGTGGAGCGGTAGCGGTTGCCGGAAGTCGAGTAGGTCGAGAGGTGGCAGACCTCTCGGTGGCAGCTGCTGGGACGGTGCGCTGAGATCTGGTCTTTGGAGACATCCTGAATACAGATCAAAAGAAATCAATACAGTGCAAGAAACGATAACATCAAAGAAGTACAGTAATATTGCAAAAGAAAACAATTTCAGAAAAAAATTAAAGATAGCAATAGGAAGTAGGAAGGGTCCTAGTTGTGATTGAGCACACTCTCTCTCAGCCTATATCCTATATTCTATTACAGGTAAACCTAAAAACTAGACCTGCATGGGCCACCACCAAAAACGTGTCATGATCCGCACCCAAAAATCGGGCATGAGCTGTGGGTACGTTCAGCCTACGCCGTAGAATCGGCGGTAGAACGCTGTAAAGGTCCGTTCTAGGTCAACCATATCTATCTATATCTCACAGAAAAATTCGGCATGACCTCTACAAAAGGAGGGCAACCACGCAATATATATATATCAAAATCCTCTCCAAAAGGAGGACAACCACGCAATATATATATGAACTCTCAATCACAAAATCTAGAGGAAGAATAAAAGCACGATATGGTATAAACAAAGAAACAGAACCAAGAGAGACAGACAATCCAAAATAATACAGTCAAAGGCCAAAATAGCTACAACATCATAGCATCAAAGAATAAGTACAATCATCCAAAATATAACACTGAAAACAACCCAGGAAACCCACCTAGCTAACTAGGGTGCTATAGGCGTCTCCTCGGCGTACTCCTCCTCGATCACGGGGTCACAACAGTCGTCAACACCCGGCCCGTAGAATGTCAGGCAAAAGTCCTCAGGATCCTCTGGAAAAAATATGCCCAGTCAGGACTGGAGCGAAGTACATAACTCTGAAAGCAACTCCAAATACATAGTAAGGTGTATATGACGAGCAATAGAAAAGTATACAAGATGCACAGGAATAAATATATGCTGGAGCACAATAAGTAGCTGCAATATAAACTGGAGAACAATACAAGTAGTAGAAAAGTAACTGCAGGTGAGAAACATGAATACTAGCTAAGTGCCTTGAGCACAAGTTCGTTATGTGATCGGCTTAGGTTGCACATGAAAAACACTACGATAACTCCGTTATGCGTGAGTTGCATAACCGACATACACATGAATACTGTTTGGCTTTGATCACATAACCAACTCCTACTCCCCTCCTCCACTAATACCATTGGATCCAACCACAACACGCTACGTACATGATAAGTAGCTCGCGCACATGAAGGCGAGAGCACAAGAAGCACATGATAGCACATGAGAATCAATACCCGAAGCACATGATGAAATACACGTGATAGAGTACCCGCTGAATACGGTAAGGGGGATAGCATCTCATGACGGGATCCACTAGTACCAGCTCATGTAACAATGTGTCAGAATCAAGTATTACAGTTCTAGAACAGGTGATATAAACGCTATCATGAAATGGAAACTATTAGAGGTAGGTACTCGCCTGATGTCCTGAGCAACTGATGAGGATCGAGATCCGGACCGATGTCGCAAGGACCTATTGCGAAAAGCAAGGATTAAACAGGGTTCTAGCATTTAAACTGATATAAAATAATTAAAAATAGGCTTCTAGGGCTATTCTAGGTCGAACGGGTCAAACCGGTAAAATTTGGGTCAAAAAGTCAACCCGGGGTCTAAAAAGTCAACTCTAGGTCACAACTAGGTCAAACGTTGACTTTTACGATCAACAAGGACAATTATGGTCAAAGCTAGGTCAAACTAGGGTGCCCCTGAAATTCTAGGTCAAACCGAGCTCATTAAGCTACTAAACTCTCAAACTCGCCTAATCGAGATATCGGGATACCCTCGGTATCCGATACCTCGCCCTAGGCCACGCACCCCGCCTAAACCCGCTAAAACCTATGCTAGCACACGTAAATATATATACATAAACATATAAAAATCACTCCAAAATATTTCCTAAGCTAATGCTCAAATACCCCGCTCGAAACTCAATACCTTAGAAATCTCAAGGTATTGAGATACCTCGGTATCTCAAGGTATTGAGATACCTCGGTATCTCAAGGTACTGAGATACCGCTCTCAAACCCCTCTAACTAGCTATCTAACTAATATTTATATACCTAGTTATTAATCTAGGCTAGGAAATATATATATATCTACCATATTTATATATATCTAAGTATCTATATACATATATATATAGATATCCACACACATATACATATACCCCTATACCTTACCTATACACATATATATATTACTAACTATAATATATATCTAGCTCTAGGTATATATATATATATATCTATGCATATAGATATAGGTATCTACCATATATCTACCTATCTATCTATCCAAAGATATATCTAGCTATCTATGTATCTAATCTATTTACCTATTTATCTAACTAGCTATCTACCTATCTAATTATCTATCCATTTACCTATCCAACTATCAATCCATCTATCTAGCTATCTATTTAATCTATCTATCCTCTAATACCTAGATGCTACTACTGCCTGGCTTGCTATTGCTGCTGCTGGTGCTTCGCATTGCTGCTGCTACTGCTCTTTGCTGCTGCTGCTGCTGCTGCTACTGCAGTTCCCTGCTGCTGCCCCCTGCTGGCAGTTGGCTGCCTCCCCCCTCCATTACAAACACACACACACACGCCTATATACTTATATATATATCACCCTATATATATATATATATATATATATATATATATATATATATACACATATATAACTATATACATATACTACTAGATAGATATATATACACACACTTATATCTACTCTCTAACACTCACACTAACACACTAACAAACACACTAATACACACACACACACATAAATATATACATAGCTATATATATATATAAACACACATACATATAAATATATACATACATATATATATATATATAGACACATATACACTAATACAACACAACACGCAAACAACACGCCCCACTCACGCCCAACGACCCCGACACTCACCATTACCCTAAAATATATATAATATAGCCCGAGAACTCTAGCAGACACTCCCCGATACTAACCCAATGTGCGCACAAGCCCAAAACAAGGAAACTAAGTCGAAATGGCCGTTCGGTCATTTCGACGAACACGTGGTGCGCGGTTCGGAAAAACTCCTGAAACGCACACCAAACGAACTCGGAATCGGCCCAAAATTTACCCACGCGTTCTAAACGATGCCTAGATCCTAGAAAAAGTACTACCCCATCGATTCTAGGCCCATGGCGGAAACGCACACGCGCTTAGAATCGGCGACGACGAAAAACCCCAATTTCGCCCGAAACGCCCGTTTCTCCGCGACACGACTTTCCGTGTCCAAACGGAGACACGCACTCACCCTCTCGATACCCGACAACGTCTACCTAGGTCCTTCTAACCTCGGGCATCACCCAAATTTGGGCCAAATTCGGATTCCACCCGAATTCGACACAAAACCTAATGTCAAAGTCTCTAAACTCAACCAAACTAGTTCCAACTTCCTCCCATGGGTAGGCTTAGGGTCTAGGAAGGTTTTACAACACTAATTATACTACATAAAAGTAATTAGCAAGAGGAAAGTTAGGGTTTACCTTTTGGGAGTTGAAATCCCAAGGCCAAAGTCTCCTATCTACTTAGAATCATCTCCCTCAAGCTCCAAGCCACCAAATCTAGCTCCCACACTAGATCTAAGCTCCTCACACCTAGGTTAGGGAAAATGCAAGGTTAGGGCTAGCATAAGGAGAAGGAATGGAAGAAAGAAAGAAGAAAAATGGAAGAGAAACTTACTTGGAGAAGGAAGGAAGAAGAATGAAGAAGTGGAGAAGAAGAAGAAGTGAAGAAAAAGAGTGGAATGAAGAAAGGAGGAGAAGAGGGCTGCTCCTTGCTGTGATTACACGGGTGGGGTAGGTAGGGGGCCGGCCAAAGGAAATAAATGGGGTTTACATAAGTTCCACATTCCCAAAACGCTCCTACTTGACTTGGTTTTGGGTTCCGGGTTCCAAATGCACTCAAACTAGCTCCAAATCTCTCCAACTAACCTCCTAAAAATAAAATAAATATTCCTAAGCCCCAAAATAATTCTCATAAGGGTGTTGGTCGGGTCGGACATGGGTCTACTATGGTCTAACATGGGTCCAGGCTAGCCAAAACCCTAAAACAATCATTAAAAAAATAATATAAGCACTAAATAAATATAAATATAATTAATTAAATACAATACACAATTTACCAAATAAAAATAAAAAATATATATCCTATTTTCTAGAATCGGGTAGTGACACCTTGTCTCTCTTTGTCAAATCATAACATTTTTATTAATTCTTTCACTATGGTCAACTCTCAACAATCAAAGTCTAAGGAAATTTTACCTACAGTTGTATAACATACAATCTGGAGAAAACAGGTACGATTATGGTCTCTTTTGTCATGGTATTACAGTCTCTGTCGGAGTGTACTACTAACTACATTCTAGCAAAAAGATTATTAATACAAGCTATGGTACTAAGAAATTAAGTAACCAATCAAACAGACGGAAAAGGAATAGAAGGAAAGAACAGAACATAGTCTTCTAATCCATTACTGGGAAATCTTCAACCTCTATCATACACTTAACTCTGGCACATTTATTCATAAATTCCTGTCCCTATACACTGTTACCCATATCAACTAATCACTAGTCCACAAGATATCCATGGATACATCCATATTACACACATATGTCTATTAATTCAAAAATTTGATACCAAGGACCTCTTAACATAATCATCGGTCAAATGATGCATCTAAAGTTCGATACCCCTATCCTTTGGTACCACTGTTTGTACTACTAGCACACCCACTGCTAGCTCTCGTACCATCTGCAATTGTTTATACTAGTTGTTCTTATCACCCAAGTGCACGCCAAGTGCAACACACCATACTAATTGCTACTCATTCTAATATAACTCTAGTTGGATACCCAAGTCTGTTTGCAGTGCCATCTCAATCATGCTCAAGTCAACAGATCCTTACACATGCACATCATCTACTAATACACATTTCTTACCCATCATAAAATTAATCCTCAAAATAAGATCATCAAAGTTTAACTTCTTGAATACTTTAAAATAAAATGCATATACTTCCCTCAAAAGTCAAATATTCAAATATCGAGATAAAATTTTAATCACTTCCCAAAAATCTTTATAGCTTTAACTATGTTTATTGAATCAAATTTTGAATCCTCAAATATTTTAATAACATAAAATCTCAACTCCTTAAAATTATCCTAATTTGGGTTGCACGAAATGGGTCGAGATTGAGTCTCCAATTTTGATTGGAACACACAAAGATACAAAATTAGATTTATTAAGAATTAAATAAAGACGTCCGCGACAAATATTGTGCGACTAAAATGAAGCACAAAAGAACATAATTATAAGTTACACAAAGGTCAGAAAAGAAGGCAGGCATGTCTAGGACAAAGATATGGAATTTGTTGGAAGGCAAAGGCTAGGATAGTGCTCCAAATATCGAAGCAACGGTAACGCGCAACAATTTAATATAAATCATGACAATTAAATATAATTTAATATTATGAAATTATTTATCCATAAATTTACGAAAGACGAAAATACCCCTAATCTGAAATATGGGGGTGACATCCTCTGGTTCTGGTACTGCTCCAATGTCTGCTCTTGTCCCGTATATCTCGGGGTAGATCTCCTCTGCTAAACCTGGGGACATAATCCGGATCCAGGTCCTCAGGGGACATAGCAAGGTACAAGAATAACTCAAGCCAAAGTAAATATAGTACAATAATAAATGAATTAATAGGGTAAACTATGTAACCAGCTATGTGTTATGCAAATGAGAGCATTAATCATACTCATGTTGTAACTACTAAAGTCTCTGGGAAACTCATAGCAGCATTTATTATCTCGAAGGGCCAGTACGTGTGCCAAAGCTCTGTGTCAGAGTCTAAGGCACTCTCATTAATTTATTATATATATAATTAGCCTTTAGTATGGTAAGACTCTCCCTACCTAATGTAATCTCATGTCTCATATCCATAACACGCAAGATCATGAACTCTAACTAATGCAGCGAGTCATAATGATAGCTATACATATAGAAAAATCTATGTCATGAATCCTGTAACCTATACAGAATCACCATAAAAAACTTAAAATATTCTGTCTCATGAATAGTGTCAAGTGTCCTATGGTATGACGTACTTGATAATGCAAGCACGAAAATATATAGGATCGCGATATCAATCTTTAGGTGACATTACACAACTCCGCGTATGGCGTCGACACCCGAATCTTATTCGGACGCTAAGCAACGTCACACAGTCCTAGGTTGAATAGATATAACACATAAATAAATCAAGGGAATAATATAAAGCAAGTACTGCAATATTGGCAAGGTACACTTGCCTGGGGTCTGAATTCCAACAGTTGCTTTTGTCACAGCAAGATCTTCCGGTACTCCTCCGGATGCTGAAATAAATACTACCATCATGCTCAGAAGATATAAAATAGCTAGAATTGTCTATCCATAATCCAATTTGGATACATGGGCAAAATTGACAGCTTTTGGTCAAAGCGGGGTCCACATGTGGCCCACTTCGCAACGAAAAATGTGCCAGAGACAAAAGTTCTCCAAACTCGTCAAACTTAGTGTCTACAAGTCCAGAACGACAATACGAACCCAACGGAATGTTCAGAACTGGTTTCTGATGAGCCGATCACAAAATCGCCCATCAAGTGGAGCCGTGGGGCCCACAATACGGGATTTTGTCAACATTCTCAGAATCGAACCAAACTTGGGTCACAGGACCAGCAAAATGCTACGAATCTGATGGCGCAAGTTTTGTTTCGAAACGACGAGCACACACAAAGTTACAACAAGTTTTAGAAAAGGATCGATATGGGGCGATTTCGACGGATACGCATTGATTCCAGTGTGCACGCACATCCAAATCAACTTCCGCGAAATCTCACACATCCGTATTGACAGTGCGCACCTTTTGGTAAATTTTGCACACGACCAAGTCACCTCGTTTAGCGGGGCACACCCAGTTCAGGAAAAATTTAGGTTTCAAATAACCAAGTTTTTGGTCAATTTTACCCTCGAATAAAACACAAACTACAGCAAAATAAATTAAACTAATTACAGGGTTTGAAACTCGATTATATGATCTAAATTATTGTTCAGGTGAATTTTAGAATTAGTTAACAGGTTGCACGCAAAACGGTCGTAAACTTGTGAGTTCTGGACCAATTTCTAATTTTTAGAAATAGGGGTTGTTTTTCCTGCTTTTGCGTCGCAGTTTGCGACCGACACAGGACGCGATACCCCGAACTGATTGTACGGGGTTCGAGAGGGTTACGTAGGGAACGTGTCACAGCAGACAGTTCGAAAAACAATACGACAAGGAGAGAGCAGGACTCACCGGAATAGGGGATCGGTATCGACTACACGTCATGTACACGCGGTGGCTCGGTACGGCGACTGCGGGGCACGACGATGCTGCTGCGGCTGCTGAGGCTGCTGGTGCTTGGGGAGGTTGTCGGCGGAGCTCGTCGACCAGAGGGTCGGGCCAGCGGAGGATACGGCGGTTGGAGAGGTGACGGAGGCGGGGCTCGGGGTCGAGGGTGCTCCTGGTGAGTCGCCGGACTGGCTCGGGTTGTCTCGGCGGAGGAGAAGGTGGAGACAGGAAGCTCGGCGGAGGAAGAAGGTGGCTGCGATGGCGTTGGGGGTATTGGGGTTGCCGGAGAAGAGGGTTTTATAGGGGAGGAGAGCGACGGTTGCAGGGAGGTGGTCGGTCGGGGAGATGGTCAGTCGACGGTTACGGGAGGCGAGGGGTCTTGGCGGGTGGATTCAGTGAAACGGCAGAAAGTCGGAGCGGCGGCCGGGGAAGTCAAAAAGCTACAGTTACTGTAGCAGGGTAACTAACGGGTCGGGTTTCGGGTAGGCGGGTCGGGTCAGGGTCAGATCCGACCCGATCCAATAGGGTTGGTCCGGTTCGGTTTATTTAGTTTGGTTCAATCTGGTTCAGGTTGGTTTATTTAGGTTTATTTAAACATATTATTTTTAGCTATTTAAAAGTAGTTTTTAGGTCCAATAAATTCCAAAAAAATTATAGTATGTCTAATTATTTATTTTACACCCAAAAATATTATTTTTATAATATTTAATATTTAATAAAATCACAAAATTTATTTAATACCAGAAAACATTTATTTTAATTATTTAAAAAAATACAAAAAAATTCTGAAAATCATATTTTAAATTCTGAAAAATTCGGGTGTTTACAATCTACCATCCTTACAATAATTGCGTCCTCGCAATTAAGAAAACATAGCCGGTCAGAAGAGATGATACGGTTGCAAGAAATATTTGAAGCACGACACAAAAGATAAAGAATCATGAATAAGGAGAAAAATCGAGAGAAAGGTGAGGGTTAAGCAGAATACATAGGGAAGGAATAAAAATATTTTCCTAGATAATGAAAGATAAGTAATAAAGGAGTCTGGATAGAGCAAGGAAATCTACATCTTAGGAAAACTTAGGTATCAATTAATAACAAGTTCATAATACTAGGCTTAGGGTAGGGAATAGAATTAACAAGCACATGCTAAATCATCACTAGGAATAGATAGCTATGATGAAACTTAAATCTTACGCGTATTCACTACTCCATGAGTCTTTGCGTCCTCTATTATCATCACAAAAGCTTGTCCGCATCCTTGTGGTGGATTCCTCTATTGCTGCTGGGCCTGCTGAAAGAGTACTGCCTGGGGTGCCAAGGGTGGCCTCGGCTGATATCTTTCCAGTACTGGTAAGGCTTCTCGGTTAACCATCGGTGTTTCTCCTCGATGCTTCGTGTAATCTCTAGCTAAATGTTGGCTGGATTCGCAAATCAAGCACAGTCCCAACTTGCTTCTGCACTCTCTCTCAATATGGCCTATCTTGCCACAGTAGTGACAAGTAGGAAGGAATAAGGCTCTTGGTGCTGCTCTCGGTGGTGGATTCCTCTGGGGTCGCTTTGTAGCTCTTTCTTGTTGTACTCGGTCTTGTGCTAATGCATGCGCCGCTTCTGACTAGACTCTCTCCTGGTGACGCGCTCCATGGGTCGTGCTGCAGCAAGGACGTTCGTGTATGAAGTAGTTGTAACGTAGCTGATTAATTTTTGTAGCTCAGAGCTAAGTCCGTCAAAGAACTTCGCTTGGCTTTGCTGGGCTTCTTGATGAACCTTCTGTTGAGCTTGCATCATTGCGTAGAACATTTGAAACATCTGCTGTTCGTCCATAAGCTATCCTGGTGGAAAAGTAGGCATCGGTGGAGTAAACTGCATCGATGGTGGAATGTCATCTTGTTGGATTCTCGAGGCATGCTGATTTGCTTGACTGCGTTAATGAATTAATTAACCTCCACCTACTGGTGTCGCTTCTTCTTCATGGGTAACTATAACACCTTGTATTGATCCTATAGGAGTCTCATCTCTTGCTGGTGGATCCATTACTCTGCATCCAAAATAAACTATAAGATGCGCACAGGGGATTCAAGGCAGGATGCAAGTCAAGAAATTAATTCGAATCCGATATAGAGATCAAGAATGATTCAATCAAGCGGATAAGATCCTAAAACTTATCCTATCCTTGTCGCAGGCTTGCTCGGTCCCTTAGTTGAAACCGAAACAATTTAGTCGTTGACCTGCATGGGCCACCAAAAAAAACTATATCCACCCCAGTCCCAAAATATCGAGGGACTAGACACGTGGCAATGGCCAGTAGCACACACCGATGGGCAAACCCAATTTAATGGACCCATCATGGTGTACTTAAGCTGTAAAACAACTATAAAGGTCTATGATACTAATCTCATCCACAGAAGATAAATATAATCAATATAAGATTCATCAAGATAAAATAATAATCAACAAGTCTCAATAAATATCTCGGGGAAAAACCCAATAAAGAGTTTGATACAGCAATTCAATAGACAGGAAATAAGACTCTAACAATAGAAATAACTGAGTATAATAAACCAGATACTCAGGAGAAATCCTCGGCGATCACCTCGTCCTCTGGTTCTTGTACTGATCCAATGTCTACTCTTGTCCCGTATATCTCGGGGTAGATCTCCTCTACTAAACCTAGGGACATAATCCGGATCCAGGTCCTCAGGGGACATAGCAAAGTACAAGAATAACTCAAGCCAAAGTAAATGCAGTACAATAATAAATGAATCAATAGGGTAAACTATGTAACCATCTATGTGTTATGCAAATGAGAGCATTAATCATACTCAGGCTGTAACTACTAAAGGCTCTGGGAAACCCATAGCAGCATTTATTATCTCAAAGGGCCAGTACGTGTGCCAAAGCTCTATGTCAGAGTCTAAGGCACTCCCAATAATTTATTATAGATATAATCATCCTTTAGTATGGTAAGACTCTCTCCACCCAATGTAATCTCATGTCTCATATCCATAACATGCAAGATCATGACCTCTAACTAATGCAGCAAGTCATAATGATAGCTATCCATATAGAAAAATCTATGTCACTAATCCTGTAACCTATACATAATCACCATGAATAACTCAGAAGATTTTGTCTCATGAATAGTGTCAAGTGTCCTATGGTATGACGTACTTGATAATGCAAGCACACAAATATATAGGATCGCGATATCAATCTCTAGGTGACGTTACACAACTCCGTGTACGGCGTCGACACTCGAATCTTATTCTGACACTAAGCAACGTCACATGGTCCTAGGTTGAACAGATATAACACATAAATAAATCAAGGGAATAATATAAAGCAAGTACTGCAAGATTGGCAAGGTACACTTGCTTGGGGTCTGAATTACAACAGTTGCTTCGGTCACAGCAGGATCTTCAGGTACTCCTCCGAATGCTGAAATAAATACTACCATCATGTTCAGAAGATATGAAATAGGTAGAATTGTCTATCCATAAGTCCAATTTGGACACAGGGTCAAAATTGACAGTTTATGGTCAAAGTGGGGTCCACATGTGGCCCACTTAGCACCAAAAATGTGCCAGAGACAAAAGTTCTCCAAATTTGTCAAAGTTAGTGTCTACATGTCCAGAATGATGATACGAACCCAACAGAATATTCAGAACTGGATTCCGATGAGCCAATCACAAAATTGCCCGTCAAGTGGAGCCGTAGGGCCCACAATACGGGATTTTGTCAACGGTTTCAGAATCGAACCAAACTTGGATCACAGGACCAGCAAAATACTACGAATCCGATGGCACAAGTTTCGTTTCAAAACGACGAGCACACATAAAGTTACAACGAGCTTCAGAACAGGGCCGATACGGGATAATTTCGACGGATACGCGTTGATTTCAGTGTGCACGCACATCCAAATCAATATTTGCAAAATCTCACACGTCCGTATTGACGATGCACACCTTTCGGTAAAATTTGTACACGACCAAGTCACCTCGTTTAGCGGGGCACACCCAGTTCAGAAAAAATTTGGGTTTCAAATAACCAAGTTTTTGGTCAATTTTACCCTCGAATAAAACACAAATTACAGCAAAATAAATTAAACTAATTATAGGGTTTAAAACTCGGTTATATGGTCTAAATTACTGTTCAGGTGAATTTTAGAATTAGTTAACATATTACATGTAAAACGGTCGTGAACTTGTGAGTTCGGAACCAATTTCTGATTTTCAAAAATAGGGGTTATTTTTTCTGTTTTTGCGTCATGGTTTGCGACCGACACAGGACGCGATACCCTGAACTGATTGTACGGGATTCGAGAATGTCACGTAGAGAATGTGTTACAGCAGACGGTTCAAAAAACAACGTGATGAGGAGAGAGCAGGACTCACCGGAACAGGGGATCGGTATCAACTACACATCGTGTACACGCGGTGGCTCGGCGCGGCGATTGCGGGGCACGGCGGTGCTGCTGCGACTGCTGTCGCTGCTGGCTGCTCGAAGAGGTTGCCGGTGGAGCTCGTCGACCGGAGGGTCAGGCCAGTAGAGGATACGGCGGCTGGAGAGGTGACGGAGGCAGGGATCGGGGTCGAGGGTGCTCGTGGTGAGTCGCTGGACTGGCTCGGGTCATCTCGGCGAAGGAGACGGTGGAGACAGGGAGCTCGGCGAAGGAAGAAGGTGGCTGCGATGGCGTTGGGGGTGTTGGGGTGGCCGGAGAAGAGGTTTTTATAGGGGAGGAGGGCGGCAGTTGCAGGGAGGTGGTCGATCGGGGAGATGGTCAGTCGACGGTTGCGGGAGGCGAGGGGTCTTGGCGGGTGGCGGCGGTGAAACGGCAGAAAGTCAGAGCGACGGCCGGGGAAGTCAAAAAGCTACAGTTACTGTAGCAGGGTAACTAACGGGTCGGGTTTCGGGTAGGCGGGTCTGGTCAGGTTCAGATCCGACCCGATCCAATAGGGTTGGTCCGGTTAGATTTATTTAGTTTGGTTCAATCAGGTTCATGTTGGTTTATTTAGGTTTATTTAAACATATTTTTTTAGCTATTTAAAAATAGTTTTTTGGTCCAATAAATTCCAAAAAAATTACAGTATGTCTAATTATTTATTTTACACCCAAAAATATTATTTTCATAATATTTTAACATTTAATAAAATCACAAAATTTATTTAATACCATAAAACATTTATTTTAATTATTTAAAAAAATACAGAAAAATTTCAAAAATTATATTTTAATTTCTGAAAAAATCTGGGTGTTTACACAATCTCATCGAACAACTCTATCATTCAATGCTATTGAACTATACTCAACTTAATCGTTGCATTCCCCGACTCAAATTCTACTACGCCTAACGCAGGACTGTATTACTCAATCACGAGGTATTCTATAACTCAACACAAACTAGAAAACTCAGGTTTAGTGTGAACTTTCCCAATTATTATGCTTTATCCATGCGAACCTAAAACATATTCGATCGATTACTCCACGTCGCCCATAACCCAGCGTTATGCCTAAACCCAATCCAAAAAATCCTCAAGCCTTCAAGTTCGAATCTCAGCTAATCTTCCAATCTCGTCTTGCATCAAGATCTATCTCGAGCCACCTTCCATTCTCGCTAAGTAAATTTACTATCACTTAAAGTTGTCGCATTGAATTGCATACGTTTTCTGACTCAGTCTTTATTGTGCCTTAGAGCAGAGCTAAATTGATCAACACGGGGTACGTTCTAATCCATCGCGTACAAAAATCTTAGGGAGACTAAATTACTCAAATCACTATAATTATTCTGTTTGATAATAAACGAAAGAAATTAAAACTAGGTTTATACGAAACCCTTTCTTTGGTTTACAAACAAAAAAAGAAGTACAATTAATCCTATACGAGGATGTTAAGTACAAAAATTTGATTCTGGGGAAATATTGCTATAGGAGTCTGATCTGCGGTCGATCACTTTGTCCCTTTGACCACACGATGACGAAGAAGTGTTGTAGAAGACGAAAAAGAAGCTTCAATGACTGCAGGAGGGATTGAACTCTCGTTGCCAAAACACTCTCTGGATATACTCTCTTTTCTTGGAAAATCCTCGACTTCAAGACCATTGGACCTTTCTTCACTCGACCCCTGACCTCCGTGGCCGGAGGTCTCTATTTATAGAGTTCAGCTACAGTCGGCGTAGAAACCGAACAGCGGAGAGAGCTGCACCTTTTACGCGGCAGTTATAATAACTGCTACCCACGTATGAATGATCTCTTGAATCAGCGTGTGACGCGTGTCCCATCATGAAGTAATGCTTATAATCGCCCATCGAAGATCACGGCATGCAAGCCACGTAGATAAATGCCCCTCGCGTAGAGATGGTTGGCATAAAAGCCAAATAACTGTCTCGTTGGCGTAAAAGCCAAATAGCTATTCTGATGGCGTAAAAGCCAAGTAGGCGTAGAAGCCAAATAGTTGTCAAGTTGGCGTAGAAGCCAAAATATATGTCATATTGGCGTAGAAGCCAAGTAGCTGTCGTATTGGCGTAGAAGCCAAGTAGCTGTCGTGTTGGCGTAGAAGCCAAATAGCTGTCATGTTGGCGTAGAAGCCAAATTCTGCGTAAAGCTTGATGCTGCACGGCTAGGTAACCAGCGTGAAGATAGCCAGTTATCCTTCTTTGACTGAGGTCTTGGGCGTATTCTGGGCCAGATAGCCTTATCACGCACTTTTGAAAATATAGCCTGAGTTGGCGTATTCCGAGGAGATAGCATACGGCGTACTCCTATAGTTAAAAATAGCCAGATCGGCGTATTTCAAGGAGATAGCATACGGCGTACTCCTATAGCTGAAAATAGCCAGATCGGCGTATTTCAAGGAGATAGCATACGACGTACTCCTATAGCTAAAAATAGCCTGGTTGGCATAATATGCGGGGATGGTGATGTGGACGTATTAGCCCTAATTATAGCTCACCCAGTCAAAAAGTAGAACCAAATTTCGTGCATTAAATGCAGAGATCTGCCCCCATCTCTCGCATTAATTGCAGAGACATGCCTCGAGTTCTGTACGAAAAATAGCTTTTGACGTGGCGGTTGGTTTCGTCTCATCCTGAGCGTAAAACTCATGTCTGACTATGTAGAATAGGCAGCGTATTCCTTGAATGCGTAAACGACATCTTATATCAAGGGTTATGTCACTAGACGACAGTCTGGAGTTCTGTGCAGAGTTATCATAACAGCCGTCCTTTCGATCGTCGTGTAGTACTCTTTGTCAGGAGTCAGGTTCACTGCTTCAACTGACAGGTTCATTCGAGGAATACGAAGAGCTCCTCGTACAACTTTCCGCTGCATTAAAAGCAGACAGGTTTTATGCCAAAGCGGCGATGTAGCAACCTTTTTACGCCGAAGCAGTCTGAAAATACTGTATTACGCTGGTTGTTTTGGAGCTATATTTCACACTGAAATAACGTTGAAGCTCTGTTGTATGCCAATGGCTCTGAAGTCATATTTTACGCCACCTAATGCTGGAGCTCTGTTTTACGCGAGCTTCCTATATGTTGAGAGTTTTACGCGTATGATTCTCCATCGTATTTTTTATGCTTCTACAAGACCCCCTTCAAAGTTTTCAAATTCCTCATAATTTGAAATACTTTGAATAAAGCATGACACGGTCAAGGTTGACTCGTTCCGCGAGGCTGATTTCTCGGCAAATTTTTAGGAGTTTGTTGGGATTCGGTGTGTTCTCCTCTGCCTATATAAAGACGAATGGGTTAACCCATTTTCCCATACTTCCTTCACCACAAAAAAATGGTTGCCGAGCTTCGTCGGGTTGATTTGAGGAAGAAGAAGATCATGTTCTTCCAGCATATAAGGAGCCGTAAAAAGAGGCATCTTCGAGCAAATGTCCTCTGCAACGATGGATCATGGAAGGATATCATAGCTTTCTTTGCTCGGAATGATCAGCAATTTCATATGGTGATTCGTCCAGGAGAGAGGAAGGGTCTCATTTGGCCATACAGCTTGCAAGCTGTATTTTCTCCCATCATAGCGCTGGACGAAGGCAGACAGCTTGGCCCTGTCTTCCAGTATTGAGTTGGGTCTGAACCTCCAACCCAATTTCTAGGGAATATCGGCCATGGCGTATGGAGGGTGGACTTGAATAATTTATACAGGCCCAGTTCTGTATCCTCCCGCCATTCACCATTTTCTTGTTCATCGGTCGCAGAAGCCGATGAAGTACCGTAGAAGACGAAAAAAGATCTACACCAATATGAGAACCTGGCAAAACAGATTCTTTGTGTGATCTTAAATGAGAAACCCTTTGTAGAAAAAGGATTTCCATCATATGTAATCATGAAGATGAAAAACCCTTTGTAGACTGGATTTCCATCATATGTAATCATAATTTAATAAAATTGTCTTCTTTTACGCATCTGATGATTTGCCATATTTGCTGTGAGGAAGTCTGAATATGTGCAGCTTTGGCACGTCTGAATAATTTTACGCCGACTCTGATAGAAGAGTATCTGATCTCGTCCCATCTTTTACGCGTAGCAGAAGACGCATAGAAAACTCCTTAGCATTTAAGTTGTAGATCCAAACTGTCATGCTATTTTGGACGAGGAGTCGCTTAGAATTCTGAACTGTCACTTCTCTGATACGAAAGATTTTTGTTCAGACCGTCATCTTCAAGAATGGTTTTTTCGAAAATCCCTTGAAAAAGGGCGAGAAATGTCTGTCGATTAAGCCATCTTTGAACTTTTTGTATAGTATTCTGACTGGACTTTGGATGAACTTCCAAATGACCCAAGAAGAAGAGTCGTCTTTAATGCTGAACTCTGTGTATTTCAGGCACTTGGAATATTTTGTAGCCAAGAAGGAGTATCTTCTGCGTAAACTCTTGTAATTGGCCGTCTGTAGCTTTCGAGCGTAGAATCGTAGATTTATAGCCTCTGAGCGTAAAAAGCTTCCGAGCGTAAAATCATAGATTTATAGCCTCTGAGCGTAAAATCATAAATTTGTAGCCTCTTGAGCGTAAAATCGTAGGTTTCTAGCCTCTTGAGCGTAAAAGCTTGTGACCGTAAAAGCATCTGAGCGTAAAACCGTAGATTTGTAGCTTCAGAGCGTAAAACCGTATATTTGTAGCCTCTCGAGCGTAAAAGCTACTGAGCGTAAAACCTGGATTTGTGACTGTCCGTCTTCCCTAAATGATAGGCTGACGTGGTCCCAAATCATAACCGAATATTAAATATCGGATTTGGTTAGGGATTCGAAGAGCTATCCGAACTCTATAAATAGCCCAAAGTCCTGAGAGAGAAAACTTTTATCTGTCTTCCCAAAACCCTTCCTTTTCAAGAACCCTTCTTCTTTGTCTCTTTCTTGAGAACTCAAAATCGCCATGGCACCTAAACAGGCTTCCACTGCTAAGGGAAAGAAGGTCGCTTCCTCTTCTCGCTCCACTGCTCAAGCACGAGCAACTCCCATTGGACTGAACGAGCCTCGATCGTCACACAGCGCTCCGCTGTCAAGCTATGCTCCGGACATTACAGGTAAAGACTTTGGGAGAAAAAATCCTTCGCACATGTTGTATGGCACGCGCAAGGTCATCTTTTGTACTGAGAGCCTCTTCGAGGAGGATGATGTACGGAGATGTTTTATTATTACGCGCACATTCCTAAAGTGTCGGCATAAAAACTCCATATTATTTTGCAGTCTGGAGTAAAAACTCAGACTGTCGAAATTTTGGAGTAGAACTGCAAACTTTGAATTTTACGCGCTGGATATGAATTTCGGCGTAAAAAATTCAAATTTGGTCAATCTGGCGTAAAAGCTCAGATTGTTAGATTTTGGTGTATATTGCCAACCTTGAATTTTACGCCTTGGAAATGAGTTCCAGCGTAAGACTCAAATTTTTGCGGTCTTGGTGTAAAAGCTCAGACTAAAAATCTTTGGCGTAAATTGCAAAAGTGTATCGTCTAGTATAGAAACTGACTGATTTTCTTGCATTTTGTAGTGGACTTGCAGATCTCTCCTTTGGCTGAAGTTATGGGCTTTGCTGTCGGGATGTTGAGCTCAAACTATTTGGAGGACTTGTCCCATGTGATATTCCCTATTTCTGGAGCCAATTATCCTGAAGAAAGGGGAACCTTAATCTCATCCCAAGGAGAACGCATGTTGCTGAGTATGATCAGTGGGGAGCCTCTAACATACTTAGACGGGATGGAGTATAAGAAGCCAGGCTTCTTGTTCGGGGACGTTATCGACAAACAGTCCCAGACTATACCCAAGAAGGAGGATTGGTGTTTACTGCTGAGGGCACGATCATGTATCTGCCCCGGATGCTCCGGGATTACCCTATCTCTGCGTTCTTCCATGCCACACATCCTAGGAAGATGTCATGGACCTTGACCCCCGATCTTCACGGCCGACCGGGGAAGATCTTATACAACAAGGAATACGATCGGGGGGCCTATATGAGCCGTCCTTCGGGCCCTGTTATGCCCTTTAGGGGGTTGTTGCTGGGTAGTATCCCGAGTGAGGACACTTCGTTGATCCAGCCGGTTCAGATATCGACCTTCTGCAATGACTTCATGGGGCAGGAAGGAATGTACCCCAAGGTCAACCCTCGGTCCAGTGGATGGCTTAGCCCGGGGAATCTTCGATGGGCCAGTTTGACTGCCTGGGCCCTAAAACACTTCCAGACGGAGCTGGAAAGTATTGGCTTGTTCGCGGCTGTGAGTGCCACAAGTGTTGGGCTGCCTCTCAACCCTAACTTGTTCTTAGCCTTGATGGAGCGATACAACTCACTCACTGGGACTTTTGCCACTCCGCTGGGTGAGTTGGGCTTAGCCCTTCATGAGATGGCAGAGATTTCAAAGCTGCCGATGGGGGATGTTCCTTATGAAGATTACGTCCCTATAAATAGGGAGTTGAGGGATACAAACCCTCAGGCAGTGGTAGTATACCAGGAGCTGATGTGCCACTATCTTGCCTACACCACTTTCTACAAGGAGCCCTCTGACTTGGCTCACATCAACAAGTGGGCAACCTATCTCTTCTTCCACCAGGCCAGAAATATTAAGTTGGACAAGGTGGTAGATAGCCGAGATAGGCCTTTAAATCTCCTGAGCATGCTCAATGCTGACACGGTCGATAACCTTATTGAAGACGCAGGGGCTCCAGATCATATTTTTGACGAGGAGATAGAGGGTTACCCTGCAGGCACAAAAGCCTTTAGTTATATGAGGCATTGTCGTAAGCCTCTGTCAAGGGAAGCTCAATTGGCTGGCTTCCTCTCCGTCTGGCTTCACCGCTGGGTAGTGCCTGGCATCGCATCTGCGGATCGCATCCATCACAATACCTTATGGCCTGCAGTTTGTTTGGTGTTTAGAGCAAGACTGGGCTTGCTTCTTGCTATGGTATGTAGAATACAAGCAGGTCTGAGGGCCCTTACTGATGGGCTGCTAGCTGATGCTACGCAGCACGAAAGCTTTCCCAGGGTGGAATTACCATTCCTATACTTGATGGGATGGTTAATTCTTCACAACACTAGGATGATGTCTCTTGGTCCTGCCAGCGGTTCGAGAAATAACTTCTTGTTAAATTACAAGAATTTCTCTTGGAACGTGGCGACCGTCATAGATTGCCGACGGGCGTTAAATGTTGCCCACAGCTGGAAGCTCTTCTGTATCGTTCCCCCTGTTCATATTAATCAACAGGGGAAGAAGCTTAAGGATGGGGGTCAAGGGAGGACCATTCTTTCTCCTGAAGCCTTCTATTGGTTGGTCTGTATTAGACCTTCCCATTTGCTGTACAGAAGCGATGACCACTGCTACCTGGAGCCTTATTTGCCCAGTCGGTTTGCCAGGTAGTTTGGGTACGACCAGTTATATGTGGGGAATGCCATTACCAGCTTCAAGTCCAAAGGTGGACTTATTGATAGAGCCAGAGGATGGCGGTACTTTATCACGGGCTGTACGGGTGCAACTTTTGCTGTGCCCGCGACTTCTTTCTCTATGGAGTTGTGCATCCTGCACTCGTACGCGCAGTTCTATGCGTCCATCAATAGCTTCCATCATAATTTTGATGTGCATGAAAGTTTTAGGATGCTCTTCCATAGGTCTACTGTAAGGGAGGAGGTTCCGTCTGTTTTCTCGGACGAGAATGAGGACACCGCCGGGGCAGACGAGTTCTTGACGACAATACCGAGAGGCATAATAGCTTCGCCAGCTGAACCTCTCATTATCCCCCAGAAACGGAAGGCTTCTACTCCGAAAGAGCCTTCCCCTCGCAAGAAGAAGATTGCCAGAGGTCCGAAAAGGGCTTCCTCCAGGGGGGCTTCTAGGAGCGAGCCTGTCGTTTCCCATGTTGGTGATGATTCTTTGATTAGAGGTCCTTCGCCTTTTAGAGAGGGAACCTCCATAGTCCGGCTAGCAGTACCGGAGATTCTTTACTCGAGATCGCTTCTACTACTACTTCTGGTAGTGCTACGAGATCACCTCCGAGGCCAAGCATAATAAGGTTGCATATACCTTTATCCAGACCAATAATGGGAGTAACCCCTACTTCGTCTGTAAGTATATCAAGCGAGATTCCACCCGATGAGCCTCGAGTGGATATTGGTGAAGACTGGGAAGACTACCCTCCAGTGTCAGTTGGTGCACCCTCTTCTCCAAGTATGATAGCTTGTTTAGCATCATTAAGAGATGATTTAGCTATTCAGGCTGTGGACGCGACATATATACCATCGGCCATGGGTAAATATTGTCTTTACGCATTTTTTACGAAAATTAACATCAAATTGATATTAACTTTCTCTTGTCTTCTTTAGGTGAAGATGTCTCAGGGGAGGGCAGAGTTGATGCAACCTTTGACTTTGTTGCAGATACTGCCGATGAAACGGCGGCATTTGATATCGAAGAGGCATGCTTTGAAGCTGCCGATCCTTCGTCTACAATGTTATCAAGTGTCGTCTCGCCAGCGGCAGTCCAGATATCTTCAGAGGAGGATGAGCCCATCGTCGCGAGTGTGCCTCCTTCGCTGAGTAGGCCAGCAACTTCAACCATTGCTGGTGTTCATTCTTTTATAGCGCCATTTGTAGAGGCAACGGCCGTGGCAACATCCTCCACGTTCATTCCTGTAAGGAGATTTCCTGGTATCGCAGCCACTCCTAGCGTGAATCCGGTCTTCGATATGTTGATTGAACAATATACCAGCCTATTCTACCGCAGTTTGAAGGAGTTGATTTCCATGGTGCTGGAGAAGAATATGAGTTTTGATAATCTGCTGACGTCCTTCCATCTTGCGATAGCGCCGCTCAAAAATTTCAACGACGCTGGACGAGCTGATGCGCTGGAGCAAATAGTTAATGGTTTAGAATAACCCATTAACAAATATTTACAACTATCTCGAGGCAACATCGATGATATGATTCAGGCTGAGTACGACTCCTTGACTGCGAAGCTTGCTGAACAGATAGAATGCTTAAACAAATCCATCCAGGCACACCAGCAGGAGATGGATAAAGAGCAGGCCGTCTTGGAGGAGGTTATTCCTCAGCTAACCAAGTGCAAGGCCTAACATGAGGGAAATAAAGTGAGGGTCCGCAAATTGGAAGCCAAACCCGCTCAGGCAAAGGGGTGGGCTCTCCAGTCATCGGCAGCTCTAGATGTGGTGAAGGGCCGAATGGATACAGCTCAGCGGAACTTGGCACGTGCGGGAGTCACTCGTGCCGATTTTGTTCATGCTCGATCCGAACTATCCCTTTTAAGTGATGACGAGGAACGACTGGAACGGGCTAGCGTTAATTTCTTAGACTCCTGAAATGAGAGGATGGCCGCCTTGGTGCAGCAGGTTTGTGATTTGACTGCTCCTCCCTAATGATGTACTTTTTGCTTTTCTATGTAATTTGCTCTTTCCCGGAGATAATAAAGAGACTTTATCTGACTTTGTGGACCCATCATTTTGAATGTAAATGATAGGCTAGGGTGAAAGTGATATCAGAGGTAATATGGACGTGATATACTTTTGGTAAGCTTCAGTCGGATATATCTATTCAGAGGTTATATAGACATGATAGAATATGATCCAACTAAATTTGTATACAAAACACTATCAGAGGTAATATGGACGTGATAGGTTTTGAGATTCCAAATTAGTTAAACATATCTATGCAGAGGTCATAAGAATATGATAGAATATGCTCCAACTAGTCTTTGTACGTAGTATCGTCAGAATGAGATCTTCACCATTCTCCGTTTAAGCAAGGGAGGTTAAGCGTAGTACCTCTTCAGGAATTTGTCGTTAATAGGAGCCATTATCAGAACTCCATTAGGCTTGGCTAATCTGTAAGCGCCATTTGAAAACGCCGTTTCAACCACATAAGGGCTCTCCCATTTGGGCTAGAATTTACCCTTACTCTTGTGTGTAATGATCATTGGCCTCCTTACAACTAGAACTAGCTCGCCAACTTTGAACACTCTCTCCTTCACTTTTCGATTAAAAGCTCTGAAAATGCGTGCCTGGTAGAACGCAATGCGCTGTTGAGCTTGAAGGCGTTTCTCGTCTAATCCTTCTAGCTCTTGAAGCCGTAGTCGATCATTATTTTCCTGAGTCAACTCATTAGCCACTGCTATTCTGAGTGATGGAATTTGGATTTCAATGAGGAAAACTTCTTCACACCCGTAGACTATTGAGAATGGGGTACAACCCGTCGGTGCTCGTACCGTTGTGCGGTATGCCCAGAGGCATTCTCCCAGCTTCTCATTCCAATCTCTTTTGTTCGAAGAAACAAACTTTTTCAAGAGTTTGATGATAGTTTTGTTGAAGGCTTCCGCCAAACCATTAGCAGCCGGATTGTATGCCATAGAGGCCATATTTTGTATCCGATTCTTATCGCAAATTCGGTGAAACGCTTGGCTGATGAATTGAGGCCCATTGTCATGAATTATCCTTCGGGGTATCCCAAAGCGATAAATGACATGGTGCTTGATAAAGCTGATCACGTTGGATGTCTTTACTTCAGCAAGGGGGATTGCCTCCGCCCATTTAGAGAAGTAGTCCGTGATAGCCAATATGAACCAATGTCCTCTAGAAGATGATGGGTGAATAGGACCAATGATATCCATACCCCATGCTTCAAAGGGCCCTGATGCAATGGTAGGATATAGATACTCAGAAGGCTGATGTATAAAATCCCATGAACTTGACAGGCTTTACATTGTCTTGCATATTTTATTGCATCTGTAATCATAGTAGGCCAGTAGTAGCCCATCCTTCTGATACGATCCTGTAACTTAGGACCTGGTTGATGTGCTCCACATATACCACCGTGTGCTTCACGATGACCCGCTTTGCATCATTATCGGAGAGACACTGTAGCAGTAGTCCATCGTATGTTCGACGATATAGACTTTGTGAAAAGGCATCAAAATAGAAGCATAATGATCATCTTTTAATAGACACTGCTTCTTTAGGATCCTCAGGTAAGATTCCGTATGCCACAAAATCTATAAAGGGACTTCTCTAGTCTCTCTCAAGAAACGTGTTTATAGCGTAGCTGTATTCTATGTGAAAATTATTTTTCACACAGAATAGATCTCTGTTGAGGAGAATCACCGAATTCTGCCTTCTTATAGGAATAGCTAGATCTGCAGCTAGACTGGCCAGAGCATTAGCTTCCAAATTTTGAGATCGAGGCACATGTTCTTGGAAAAATCCTTTGAAAGACATTACAATCTTGATCGTTGCTTGGTGATAAAGAATGAGGTCTGGATTGCGGACTTCATATATTCCTCTGACCTGATTAACGATTAGCAGAGAATCACCAAAAGCTTCCAGGTATTCAATATCCAATTCTTTAGCGACTTGGAGCCCGATTAATAGAGCATTATACTCTGCCACATTATTAGAGCAGGGTTCGCTAAGAGAATATGCTCGATATATGACGAGTTTATCAGGAGTGACCAGGACAATTCCTACTCCTGAAACCACGTTTCCCCTGGGACCAGTCCTAGAGGCACCATCGAAGAATAGCTGCCATGTAACACTTTTCATTGTGGAATTATATTCTGCAACTTCGTCGGGGATGTCTTCGTATAGTTTAGAGGTTTTCCGGATTGGATGAGCAGCTAAGAAATCAGCCAAGGCCTGACCTTTTATGGACTTCTGAGGGACATATACCATATCATACGGTGCTAGTAACATCGCCCAAGTCGCGAGTCAGGAATTGAGAATACTCGGCTTGTTCATCAATACCCGAAGAGGATTGATCCTGGAGATGATATAAATAGTTTGGCCTATGACGTAATGTCGCATCTTCTGAATGGCGAACATTAAGGCCAAGCATTCTTTTTCTACTGGATTGTACCGGTGTTCAGCTCCGACCATCATCCTGCTTAAATAGTAGATAGCCTGTTCATGACCTTCATTGTTCTTTTATGCAAGGAGAGCACCCAAAGAATGATCCATTGGTCGAACATACATCAAAAATGGTCTTCCTATGATGGGAGGCACCAGAACTGGAGGATTAGTGAGGTAGCGTTTGATATCATTAAACGCTTGCTGACAAGCTTCGTCTTATACGAAGGACACACCTTTCTTCATGAGGCGAGAAAAGTTTGACATCTCCTAGTTTTACACAGGTCGATGAGAGCCGTTTACGCTCCGCAGAAGACAAACAGTCTGCCACGTCAAAAGCTGCACTTCGTACAGGGCTTGAGGTACGTCTCTGCATTTAATGCGCAGGGTGGTGACAGTTTCTCGAGGCACGTCTCTGCATTCAAAGCGCCGAATACTGACAGATGCCCAAGGAACGTCTCTGCACCTGATGCACAGAAGGGTGGCAGGCCTTCAAAACACGCCTCCTCATTTAATGCACAGAATAATGGCGGATCTCCATATTTAATGCTGGAGATTTGATTAAATATCACCGAACCGTCATTTAGTGACATCCCCTTTGCGTAAACTACTCTTACGCATATAAGGGAATACGCCACCCAGTTTTACACAGGCAGACGTGAGCTCCTTATGCTCCGCAGAAGGCAAACTGACCGCCACATCAGCAGTCACTCTTCGTACAGGCCAAAACTGTCAATTTTGCCCCTGTGTCCAAATTGGACTTATGGGTAGTCAATCCTAGCTATTCTAAGTATTCTGAAAATAATGGTGATGTTTGTTTCAACATCAGGAGGTATGCATGCAGATTCCACTTTCCCAAGAGCAGTTGACGGAGTTAAGAACCCAGGAAAGTGTACCTTGCCATGATGTATTACAGTTTCTTGCCTTTATTATATTATTTAGTTATTATAGTAATTTTATATGATTGATGTGTGTGTTTATCCTAGGACCATGAGATATTGCCTAGCTTCCGAACAAGATTCGGGTGTCGACGCCATACGCGGAGTCGTGCAGCGTCACTTAGAGAGTTGATTCTACGATCCTATTTTTACGTTCTTGCTTTACCAAGTACGCCATACCCTAGGACACTTGACACTATTTCATGTGAAAGAATCTTTCTTGAGTTATTCATGGGAATTCTATAAAGGTTTACAGGTTTCATGATATGAAACTTGCATATTATATAGATATTATTATGACTCGTTGTACTAGCTAGAGGTCATGATCTTGCGTGTTATGAACATGAGACATCATAGACATGAGACGTAAGGTTATATTAGGCGGAGAGAGTCTTCATCGTGCTCTGGACATATTTTTACTATTACTATTTATTGTGTATTAGGCCTTAGGTTCCCTATACGAAATCTAAGGTATTATATATGTATATACAGATTCCTCCTGGTTCCCCCACACGGAGACTTGAGTGTACTATTAGCATACAGAAGTGTCTATTGGGATCTTTCGTGAGTACCAGCCCGGGGTACGATACTATACTCTCATTTGCATATCACATAGTTAGTTATAGTAGTTTACCCTTGAGTGTGTGGCATTATACTATTTTACTTTTGGCATGTTGTTTCTTGTCCCTTGTTACGTCCCTCCGATGACCTGGTCCCCTTCCAATTTTTACAGTATAGACGGTTATGGAGCCTTTGGACTTGCTGATGTAGTTGCTTGTCTTGCAGGCATTGGTACCAGGTACTTATATCATTTTTACCGAAGTTATGGTCATTTATTTTTATTGTTTATTTATCTGCTGATATAGCCTAGTTTTATAGACTCATATTTCTTTCTCGAGTCTATTCGAGTTTGTGTGTTACTGGGCGGCCGACTTTAGCACATGTAGATTATTCTTGTGTATTCTGTTCATTGTGGATTGAGGCATAGATATTTATATTTACTTGATTATTAGATATTGACCATTATAATACATCTTATACATATTCGAGTCAGACCAGAGTCTGGTAGAATGCGTAGCTGGCATGTTACGTATTTCTAATCCTACATATTTTGGGACTGGGGCGTGACAGCAAGTCTTATGTCATGAATCCTATAAGCATATACAGAATTACTATGAATAACTTATGAAAGATTCTGTCACATGAATAGTGTCAAGTGTTCGGATTTATTTTGAGTTGATATTGGCGCATCAACTCGAATACTGTCTTCAAGTCTTGGATGTGAGTACCCTTGAAGCGGCTTTTAACACCAATATCGTCTACGTAATATTCCACTATTTTGCGTAAGTGCTCATGGAATATATTACTCATAGCTCGTTGATATGTAGCCCCGGCATTCTTCAGTCCGAAGGGCATGACAGTGTAGTAATATACCCCTAGTGGTGTACGGAATGCAGTATGCTTCTCATCTTCAGGATGCATTTTGATTTGATTATACCCTAAAAATCCGTCCATGAAAGACATGCGTTCAAAACCACATGTATTGTCGATCATGACGTCTATAATGGGAAGAGGGAACTCATCTTTAGGGCATGCCGCATTCAGATCTCAAAAATTGATGCAAACACGCACTTTCCCACTTTTCTTCATGACTGGGACAACATTGGCGACCCAGTCAGGATGTTGTTCTTCCTGGATGAACCCGCAGTCTATCAACTACTTGATTTCAGGTTCGATGGCATCCATCGTATCCGGGCGGAATCGACGTTGTTGTTGTTTTACAGGTTTTGAATTGGACAATATGTTGAGCTTATGGGTAGCCACTTTTGGATCAAGACCTGGCATATCTTCATAATTCCATGCAAAGACGTCGATATATTTTTTTATCAGCTGGATTATCTCTTCCCTCTCTTCTTCGAAAAAATTATTACTGATAAATATCGGCTTTGGTAAAAGTTCATCCCCAAAATCGATCTGAATAACTTTATCTTCAGTGGGCGGTTTTCTCTGCTCGAACCGGAGTTCCCATTGTGTATCCATTTGTTGAGCCTAGGATTCATCTTCGAACGGTTCAGATTCGTGTTCCTCTGTTCCGAGAGAATCTATCAACACCATATTTACTGATAATACATGTTCGAGCTCAACTTCTGAATCGGAGGATGACAAATCATCTTGAAGAGAGGAAGTGGTCTCCTCACTTGATTCAGAGTTATTGGAAGTTGCAAGATGTGTGATATACCCTAACCCAAAATAAGTTCGTTGACAGTAGGGATCACCATGCAACGACATTCGCCTACCTTTCCCATAGTTAAGGCCTGGTTCTAACTTCAGATCATAACCCTTACTTTGCATAATCTTCAAAGCTTGTGGGTTATATCTGTGAACATGCATTTTCCCAGCATCGGACTCGCGAGAATCTTCTTGTACAATCTGTCTGTTGCACATGCGACCGAAGACTATTGGATGTTGATTGCTGCGAGTAGGTGGGATAATAAAGATGGAATCTTCATGTGGCCCATATGTCGTGATGATATTAGATGTTGACGCTACCTCCCACACATATGGATGATAGGAGTCTATAGCTTCCAAGAATTTTTGTGCTATAGGTTCTCTATCGTTATGAGGGGAGGATTCATGATTTGGAAATTGGGCGTCAGTATACTGGAAAAGAGAATCTTTATTATCGTCAGAAACCACGTTCCCGATTGTATTTACATTAGTCGGCTGTTTGTTGCGCCGGAGGTTGATGACCAAAGGTGGAGGCTTCTGGTTCAAAGTGATCACTAGGGGATCACTTCCTCCTCCTGATTTGGTTTTGTTCAAGTGGATAGCCATGGGTTCCATGACTTTCGGACGGGTAGTCCGCTCTTTCACCTGGATCGACAGGGGTTGCTCAACAGATGGTTCTCCTGGCTCCCGGTGGAATTCCTCCTCTGTCTTGCCTGACACCTCTTTCATTTAGTCTTGGGTGTACAATATGGCATCGGAATAGTAGGACTCTACTCCTTTAAATGGGTTAAGGTCAGCAAACTCAGTTTTTACTATTTCTTGGGTATCTATATATGTGAAGCATTGATGTAGAGTTGAAGAAACAATATTGTGATCTTGGATCCATGGTCTGCCCAGCAGAATATTGTAAGACACCTCTGAAACAATGACATAGCATGTAGCCACTGATCTAAGGTCCCCAATCTGGATCCTCAGACGAATCTTCCCCAACGACTTATTTTTCCTGGCGTTGAAGCCCACGATTGTTGTGGTGGTGTAAGCCAGTTCGCTGGTAGGAATCCTCAGAGGTCTGAACTGACTATGAGGAATAATGCTGATCGACGATCCCGGATCTATGTAAATCCGGTCTACCTCCATGGACCCGACGTATCCGGTGTAATAGAGGGGTCTGTCATGCCTGTTATGTTTCAATAGCGTGTCTTCTTGAGTGAAAGTGATGTTAGGGACCACTTCCATAATGCTATGGCATTGAGGACATACCACAGGCTCTTTGTCGGGGGACTTGAGCTGAGTCAAGCATACATCCGCCTGCATTAACGCTTCACTTAAGGCTTGACGAGTGTCTTTGGATAGCCTTAGGAGCTCAAAAATGGACAGTCTGGCTGGAGTATTAGCCAATTGGGCCAGGATGTCAAAGTTATATGGTTTCTCCAAACCTTTGTTTTGAATATTCTTCAAAGGTTTATCAAAACGCACTTCTTTTTGCTTGCCCTTGTCCACCGAAGTTGGTCTAGAAGGACCTGCCTCTGGTATGACATGTTCAGGCTCTGGAAGTTTGGCAGCTGAAGTGTCTGCCGTTGCATCTTTCTGGTTTCCTCCATAGTCCTTGAGGTAGGCTTTCCCTGAACGGGTTCCGGTAGCCAAAGCCTCTTCTTCTGATGTCGAGGATATTGCAACCATATGGCATGGTTTACGTCTTGAGTTCTTTTTAGACTTAGCCTTAGCAGCTTGAGTCTCTTCCTCAATCTCTGACACCAGATCTGGATGAACCAACATAATCTCACCACGCTGGGTAGTTAGGGGTACCAGGTCATGATTTTGACCCTTGGCCGGAGGGAGATTAACAATGTTCATCATCGTCCATAAAATAGGTACAACACCATCCGAAATTTTTTGAGGGGGCAGATTGCCGAATTGGAGGGAGATCATGTTGGCGGTGACCGTCTTCTCGCTATTACGCAGAGTGATGGCCTTGGCATCGATCAACTCCTAGATTTTCCTCTTTAGTACATAGCACGCTTTTGTGGGATGATGTATGTACCTATGGAAAATGCAGTACTTAGGGTTATTGGTACTGCCGACTTCATTAGGCCGCTTTACCTCGGGGAGGGTAAGCTTGCTGCTCTTGACTAGACAATCGAATATGCTCAGAATATCGTCGTCGCCAAAAGAGAATTCTTTTTTAGGCCTGGAAGTCCCAGGATTCGTCTGGACAATCCCTGGAGTATGTTGTCTGGACGTATTAATCGCCAAAGCTTCTTTTCCTTTGGAACCACGAGGATGGTCGCTATTGGAGGATGACCTCTTCCCTCTATCAGAGGTAGAGATCATGATTCCATTGTCATGCGTCTTCCAACTGTTGTCTTCAGCGGCTACCGCTGAGATGATAAACGAGGGCCAATCATGGAACTGATATGGTCCTGTGAACACCGAGACCAATGGAAGAAGGCTGAATTCGGAACTCCGGGAGGCATCTGCAGGGTGGCTTGACGAAAACGTTCGATGAAAGTACGAACGTTCTCTTTCTCCTTCTGCCTTACTTCGATGAGCGAGGACATAGACATGTCCATCCCTCCTTCGTAGAATCGAGCAAAGAACAAAGTCTTGAAATCTTCAAAGGAAGTAATGCAGTTGTCCACAAGACTATGGTACCACTGATAGGCTACTCCAGACAGACAGCTTTTAAACACTCAAGTGAGAAGGGCATCATTTTCTTGCAATAACACCATCATCATGCTAAAGTAGTTCATGTACTGGCTCAGTGACGTCTTTCCCTCAAACAAAACTATAGTCTGTGGTTTGTATTTAGGTGGGAAAGGGATCTCGTCCCAGATAGCTGGATACGGCTGGTTGATTCCCAACTTCTTGAGCTGATCCTTATGCTTAAAGGAATCAAATTGGGCTTTTAATTCCCACACTACCTGCATCGGGTCTTCAGTTGGTAAAGGGACCGCAGAGTGGTGAGAGATCGGTTGTATTGTAACTCCAACAGGAGGCAATACGTTCTCCGAGTTAAGAAGTTGAGGAGCCGCTGACTCTTGATTTATAACGGGCTCCTGGTTCGCATTGGATGGTGGTAGGTCCACCCCACACGTATTTGAGTCGGAGGAACCGATGCTGGAGCTATAGCAGCTGTGTGTTAAGTCAGCATCATCTGGTGCATATTCTCCATAATGGAATGCATCTCTTTCAGTGATGTCTCCAATACAGCTATGCGTTGCTCAGTACTTCCTGATGGGGAAGCCTCTTCGTGTTCATCTCCAATGGCATAGACCCCCATTTTTCTGGATGCTATTGAAAGATTAGTATAAATCTCTGTAGATATTGAGTCTATACTTTCAGCATCTGATTCGGGAAACTGGCGACCCCAAGTGTCTGAATCAGAGGAAATATAAAACCGGTTGTCGTGACCTCGAACGGGTGTTTCGAAACATACTAGCTTTAATATTCTCTAGGAGTCTGTCGAATCTCCTTTGGCTTGGAGTTCTAGAGGGATGACGTCTTGAATTTGACCTTCCTCTTGGAACGTGTGAAGCCATGTTCACTGATGCGAATGTAGGATCTTCTTCCTGTAAAGACAGAGAGTAGTTCAACAGGTCGAAAATTGACCATTTTGCCTTAGAACAGCAGTAATTAACTACAACTTTGTGACTATTACAACAATGCTCCCTAGGGGGTGTAATAGACATGTTAGAAGATCCTCTGTCTTTACGCTTCTGGATCAGGAAATTACGCAAGTCAGGAGGATTAACAGGAGAAGAAGAAGAAGGCTTATTCTGCCTTTTTACATCAGTGGGAGTGTGGATATTGGGAATCATAACTCTCTCCCTGCCATAAGAATACAACAGTTCAGCCATGTGAGTAGCGCATGATCCATGAGGAGTGTATCTATCCACAAACTGGGCCTTCTTTACGCTGAAGGGCTTGTCCTGGTGTAATCTGGAACTTTGCACAGGTTGGCGTAAAACTGAGGAAGTCCTCAATCGGCCGTCAGCATTCCGCGTAATCTGAAGAGCGGGCAAAATTTTCTCTTGATGGCGTAAAAGCCGAGAGGTCGGGAAATCTGCCACTTATTTTCCCTTGCTGAGATTGCAAGGACTATCTGCCTCAATGTAGAGGGGAGATATATTTTTACACGCTGGGCACATTTAGAATTTCTGAATTGGCGCTGAGGCATTGTCAGAAATTTTGTCTGCCACGTCACAGACGGGAGACTGAATTTTACGCACGGGGCACGGTGTAGACTTTTGGATTGGCCCTGAGGCATTGCCAGAAGCTTTGTCTGCCATGTCACAGACGGGAGACAAAATTTTACGCACAGGGCGCGGAGTAGACTTCTGGATTGGCACTAAGGCATTGCCAGAAGCTTTGTCTGCCATGTCACAGACGGAAGACAAAGTTTTACGCGCAGGGCACGGAGTAGACTTCTGGATTAGCACTGAGGCATTGCTAGAAGCTTCGTCTACCACGTCACAGACGAGAGACAAAGTTTTACGCACAGGGCATGGAGTAGACTTCTGGGTTGTCCCTAAGGCACTACCAGAAGCTTTGTCTGCCACGTCACAGACGGGAGACAAAGTTTTACGCGCGGAGCGCACAGGTCGCGAT
The DNA here is from genome assembly GCA_036927795.1 of Iris macrosiphon. Classification (NCBI taxonomy): domain Eukaryota; kingdom Viridiplantae; phylum Streptophyta; class Magnoliopsida; order Asparagales; family Iridaceae; genus Iris; species Iris macrosiphon. The sequence continues at coordinate 63,124,955 of JAYESA010000003.1, read as the reverse complement.
GTCACAACCTTGTCGATCGGAGAAAGAGAGTCCGCAGGAATGGTAGAGGATGTTCGGGGCATCCATACTGTTGTCTTGGACAGAGAGGGAATGAGAGCTACCCCCTGCTCGAAGCATGTCTTCGTAAGCCGATTGGTCGAATTGGGCGACCAGAGTCTTCTTCGTTGATCCTACGGATATAGCATCGTGTTGAGCAATGGCTTTCTCGTCAGATGAGAAAGTAGTCCCCAGCAGAGTCGCCATCTTGTGTTTGATAATAAACGAAAGAAATTGAAACTAGGTTTATACGAAACCCTTTCTTTGGTTTACAAACAAGAAAAAGAAGTACAATTAATCCTATACGAGGATGTTAAGTACAAAAATTTAATTCTGGAAAAATATTGCTATAGGAGTCTGATCTGCGGTCGATCACTTTGTCCCTTTGACCACACGATGACGAAGAAGTGCTGTAGAAGACGAAAAAGAAGCTTCAAAGACTGTAGGAGGGATTGAACTCTCGTTGCCAAAATACTCTCTAGATATACTCTTTTTCTTAGAAAATCCTCGACTTCAAGACCATTGGACCTTTCTTCACTCGACCCCTGACCTTCGTGGCCGGAGGTCTCTATTTATAGAGTTCAGCTACAGTCGGCGTAGAAACCGAACAGCGGAGAGAGCTGCACCTTTTACGCGGCAATTATAATAACTGCTAACCACGTATGAATGATCTTTTGAATCGGCGTATGACGCGTATACCATCATGAGGTAATGCGTATAATCACCCATTGAAGATCACGGCATGCAATCCACGTAGATAACTGTCCCTCGCGTAGAGATGGTTGGCATAAAAGTCAAATAACTGTCTCGTTGGCGTAAAAGCCAAATAGCTGTTCTGATGGCGTAAAAGCCAAGTAGGCGTAGAAGCCAAATAGTTGTCAAGTTGGCGTAGAAGCCAAAATAGATGTCATGTTGGCGTAGAAGCCAAGTAGTTGTCGTGTTAGCGTAGAAGCCAAGTAGCTATCGTGTTGGCGTATTAGCCAAATAGCTGTCATATTGGCGTAGAAGCCAAATTCTGCGTAAAGCTTGATGCTGCACGGCCAGGTAACCAGCGTGAAGATAGCCAGTTATCCTTCTTTGACTAAGGTCTTGAGCGTATTCTGGGCCAGATAGCCTTACCACGCACTTTTGTAAATATAGCCTGAGTTGGCGTATTCCGAGGAGATAGCATATGGCATACTCCTATAGCTAAAAATAGCCAGATCGGCATATTTCAAGGAGATAGCATACGGCGTACTCCTATAGCTGAAAATAGCCAGATCGGCGTATTTCAAGGAGATAGCATACGGCGTACTTCTATAGCTAAAAATAGCCTGGTTGGCGTAATGTACGGGGATGGTGATGTGGACGTATTAGCCCTAATTATAGCTCATCCAGTCAAAAAGTAGAACCAAATCTCGTGCATTAAATACAGAGATCTGCCTCCATGTCACGCATTAATTACAGAGGCGTGCCTCGAGTTCTGTATGAAAAACAGCTTTTGACGTGGTGGTTGGTTTCATCTCATCCTGAGCGTAAAACTCATGTCTGCCTATGTAGAATAGGCAGCGTATTCCTTGAATACATAAACGACGTCTTATTATGTCACTAGACGACGGTCTGGAGTTCTGTGCAGAGTCATTATAACAGCTATCCTCTCGATCGTCGTACAGTACTCTTTGTCAGGAGTAAGGTTCACTGCTTCAACTGACAGGTTTATTCGAGAAATACGAAGAGTTCCTCGTACAACTTCCCGCTGCATTAAAAGCAGCAGGTTTTACACGGAAGCGGCAATGTAGCAACCTTTTTATGCCGAAGCAGTCTGGAAATACTGCATTACGCGGGTTGTTCTGGAGCTATATTTCACGCTGAAATAGCGTTGAAGCTCTGTTGTACGCCACCTAATGTTGGAGCTCTGTTTTACGCGAGCTTCCTGTATGTTGAGGGTTTTACGCGTATGATTTCCCAGCGTATTTTTTATGCTTCTATATATTCATGCACATCTAAATATCTCCGTCTACAGCTGTATTCGAGTTTAGCATATCGCTGAGTCTGGATCATGCACATATTTAAGGCATCTACCAAATATATATATTTTAACCAAGCTTAGCGATAGCGAAGTCGGACAAGCTACTGGTGAATATATTCTTACTTTCGAATCACCGAACCTTTAGCTATCGCCTATCTAAATCCTCGAGCGACAAGATTGTATTCTCAAGTATTCTTGTCTTATGTAAATGATACCTCGAGCGGAGTCGACCAAAACCCAAGTTAATTCCAATCCAATTCAAACCAAGCATTGCAATACCATCGAGTACATCTTCCAAGCTACAATTCAATTCTTTATCCCAACTTTACATAAACATCACCAATTTCTATCATAGGCATTCCAAGTTCTATCGTTCATTCTGATCGTGACAACATAACTTCACTATCGTGCATATCTCCAACACCAAGTCCTATCTCTAATCATTGCTGCCCCAGATCTGTCGTCTCACTAAGGTAAAACTTTTAAGGTTGTTCACACTAGTTCTTTCACTCAGTATAGGGTCATCTACCTAATCGCTAGGTCGGCACATAAGGTCATAGGTAAAATTTAAGTTCATGATTCTTATCGTGCAAATTCGATGCACGATTCTCACCCCAATTTTAAAGGTCAAACCATTATTCGTTCGTACAAGATATTCTACCCAAGCTCGCATCACTCAGATTTTAAACATCGAGCATAGATCATCCTACACCTATCCACAATATTCAATCCAAATGGTTCAAGCCCGTTTAGCAAAGTTATTCCTAAGACACATTCGTTCAGCCAAATCCTCGATATATCATGTCGTATGTCAAACCTAGTGATTCACATAGCCTATCTCCTCAATATATTTTGATAAAATATATTTATCCATTCTTTTCTAAGTCTCGGCCACCAAGTCATGATTCAATACTAAATCTTCGATTTCGATCATAACTCTAAGTCGTTTAACATAATTCACGTATCCGTTCACAAAACCATCAAGCGTGCCTTACTTCATATTCTAGACTAACTCATCATCGAAACACCTTCCTTATACTTGTATCTTGAAACTCTTCTTATCGTCTCAAACCATAAGTCACATCCTCAAGGTTTTATGCTCCAGTCTTCCGCAAGTTCAATCATCCCCGCTGGACGTAAAATACCATGCCAATGCTTCTACGGGATAATTGTCCTAATCCGGCCGTGACGCATGTGCGAGCAAGGAGTTGCACTCGCACAAGACAAGAACGTCAAACTTTATGGTTATCATCGAAATGATCAAGACACCTTATCATTATGCTTTATTTTATCCAAGTTATATATTAATCCACCGAGTCGTGTTCATCTAATAACCGTTCATACCGAGATCATAATTCGCCTAACCAGATTGTCTTACTTCAATGTTACCATTCGATCAATCCGTAATCTACTTCTAGCATTCCGTAAAATATTTAAGTTTAAATCCACTAGTCAAAGTTTATTCACCTCCATTATGTTCCATTTTATCGAGTTTATCTGCATAATCATCGAACATGTTAGTCCCTGATCTCCCATAAGTTCGATCATCCCCGCTGGACGTAAAATTATCACACCAAAGCTCCCACGGAATAATCGTTCTCATCTGGGCCTGATGTCAAGTGTTATCTTTTGAGCTAGATTTAAGATAGTTCGTCCAAACTCAAGGTTAAATCTGTTATCGCTTCCTTAATTCATTGAACCATACATTCTCTAACTTGTATCAATCTGTACTATCTTCCAACTATCTATATCATATCAAGTCTTCAAAATTTGAAACTATAATCATTTGAAACTATAATCATCCATACATGGGCTAGCTCTATCATGTAATATCCTACTAAATCCAAAATTTTAATGTGTGATATCCTTCGTTCGCGCTATTATTCCGATTTTACTAACTCCGATCGCATCCTCAAGTATTCCATCCCAACTCAAGTTTTAATCCATTTGATTCAATTCAAACTCTCATGTACGATCCATTAAGTTTTATCGACCAAGATATTAATTCAAATACTCTGAATCCCTATCTGATATAAGACTTATCACTTGCTCAACACATTCTCATTCATTTTGTATAATAATCTGACATCACTTTCGATTCATATAACTCATCTACAAATCATCCGAACAAACTTTAAATAAAATATTCAATTTACGCTAACTATACGACACTCATTCTAAGGATTTGTGCGATCACATCCCTGGCTTATAGACTCGTTGATACCCAAAAATTCTCGATTCGCTCGAATATTTCCAAAATAAGCCATACACCACTCAGGGTTCGAACTAATCAAGAAATCTTTAAAATTCTCTTTATCCTCAAATTGTTTATTCATTTTTGAGGCTATCGCATACACTACTCAGGAATTGAGTCATCCAAATAAATCATCAATTACATTTGTCCCTCACTCGCATATCCATCCAATTCATTCCTTAGAACTCCAGTGCAGTCCCAATGCGTTGTCTCGATAAATCCTAGTCTCGTATATACCTCTATTGATAATCATCCACACAAACTATATTTTGAGTTGTAACTTATCGACACGAATAACTGTTAAACTATTTCTCAAAATTCAAATACACACCTCTATATTCTCCTTACCGATACTTCGATAGCAACTCTATCAATTTTTATTCTAAGTCTAATTTATCCTTATCTGGACGGTATTCCAATCTCGCTTGCAACTTGCTCGCACCAAAGGGTCTAGGTGCGCGATACTCAGCACAACTTAACCTAACGACTGTGTGCGTAGCTATCCCATCTGAACGATATTCTAGTCTCGTACAATAATTCACTAACATCAGCGGAAAGCTAATCTGGTTCTCATGTAACTTGCTAACTCTAGCACAAGTCTTCTCACATAAAGTCTGACTCAACTCGGTACAAAGGCCATCGTATAACTATCTCGTCCAATACTCCTCCGCATAAAATTTTAAAATATTTAGACTCATTGTATGGAACATTCATCGAAACATCGAGAGAGAGCATTTATCATATCATCAACGAACAAGTTAAAAACTGAGGGAATCGGTACAAATTCCAAGGACATAAAGTCGTATTCTGGTACCAAATTGTTATGCCCCGATCTCCCGCAAGTATGATCGCCCCAGTTGAACGTGAATCACCACGTTGTAATGCTCCCACAAAAAAAAATTCCTATTAGGACGTGATATCGTACGAGCCTGGAGTTGTGTCCGAGCAAGGCAAATACCAAAATGACTGATTGATAACTAGTTCACAGAGTCGACAAAGCAAAAACATTGAATAAACACAAGTATTAAATCAAAATAAGCTCTTTATTGATATAAAGAAAAGATTACAAGTGGCATTAGGCCGAGAATTATAATCGCTCAAGCTCTCTCTCTCTCTCTCTCTCTCTCTCTCTCATTACAATGAATATGCCCTTAGGCTTGCAACTTGAATAAAATACTTTGGATGATGATGTTCCCATACATTATGTCTCATATATGTGAGCTCCAGGTTCGTGCGCCAAGACACCAAGTGTGATCTAGCGCCTCGATGGGTCAAGCGATCTCTGAAACCGTACAAGTTCTTCCTGCACCCTGTATGCAACCTGGTTGGGTGTCAGTATATTAAATGCACTAGTGGGGAGGCCTCTCACCTATGCCGCAAAACAAGCATGTTCATTGGTTATGTGCACCGACTGATTATGTTGTCTTTCTAGTCTTTGCCTTAGGATCTGTTTTATGGCATAGTAAAAGTAAAGCATATATTCTTGTCTAAAACAAGAATGTCATTCGGTAAAATTACTGAGTTCGTCTTATCCTTTTCTTACCATTCGACCTTCCCAGTCATGCGCAGCAATATAATCAAGCATATACTATGTATTAAAGAATATCTATGTAACTCAAAGTATCGCTCGAACGGTATCCTAGAAATAGACATAATTTACTTAAACTACAAGGTGCACCGTTCATCCATTTTTCTAATGTGCGATGTGTCGTGCATCAAACTCTGTTATGTTACCATTCTCCTTGTACGCGGATAGCACTATGCATGCATGACTTATCTATATGAAAGTCACGGGCTCTGTTAGCCATATTGGATATATCTTCTGGGATGGAATGGCAGTCTTTCCAGCTCGGTTGAAGCCTTACTGGGCATCCCGAACCATCTGACGAGTCGCCTGTCTTTCCAGGTCAGTAGAAAGCCTTGCTAGATGTTCCGTATTCGCTTACTAGCACTTCAGCTGATATCACACTAGAAATTAAACTAGCATAGTCCTCCCGGGCCGACACAATTCCGATACCTCAGAGATTATTCGAGGACTTTCTTCCTAGTGCGCAACCAGTTGTCCGTGATAATGTAACTATGTCACCACTTACAATCCTAGCCGAGAACTTCATGCTCAGTTTCTTATCCTAAGACTTTACCTTGGTGATCTGAATATCTTGAGTACTTTCTGTCATGCTCCGATTTCGAAGAACCGAAAGTAGCCATGGATGTGATGTCGTACAAGCCTAGATTATACTTGTACAAGATAAGAAGATAGACAAGGCATGGTATATCTCAGAAATAACGACATCGCAACGAAATAAGAAGATAAATTAAAGTCACAATGAATATAACAAAAACCTTCTCTTTATTAATAATGATAATTTAGTACATGACTTACAAAAGATTTATAAAGCTCTCAAATATAACTGATACTTGGCCAATTGGCTTACATTGATATTTGTCGTCTTGGCTTACACTCTCACTGATACAACTGAATTATACTATTCCATATATTATACCCTTTATAACATAAGACGCCTCCAATGGAAGGAGAGCTTCTGCGTACCCCAACAATGCTTCGATGACTCGGAACTGTTCCAGCCACTCCCTAATGCTGAGTACCTGGGGATGCCCATAAATGTGGGTCAGTACATATCGTGTACTGGTGAGAAAAAACTAGTCCACTCACCTAAACCAACACTAAGTATTCATGTGAAAAGCATGCATATTAACTTAGTGATCTTTCTATTAGGAACTAGGTTCATTTTAATTATCAGAGTATTCAGCAGCATTATGAAACATACTTTGCAACAGTAATATACATTGAATATATGTAAAATATTTACGTATCGCTTAACAACGATTCTTACCAACAGCTCACTCATCGTATTGCTGCAAAATAAGGATTAGCCACAACATAATTAATACGAACCATTCATACAGAGATAATGTTAAGCATGCATAAATATTCTCGTTAGTATGCAGCCTAACTACATGAGGGTCATTGGTGATATACTTTCGCACCACAAGGGATATGCCATATAGGACTTTGAAGGGCGTACGAAGAACCATTCATGAGTTTGTGATCCCCAATGAATGTCTCGTGTATACCCAGTGCTACCAAAGTACTATATTTCCTCCTAGGCCGAACGATCCGGGTGCCCCGGTGCATCTCGTTCAAGAAAACTTACCAAATCTTGCGCACAAGTTATCCCTGACCATGCAACGACTATGCAAATAAAATCGAAGCATAATTTGCATGGTAACTAAATGTAAGTAAAGCCTCGCATTGTTTATCCTTCTTGTTTGGCTCATTCTCATATCGGTTGGTGACCCATAGGTCCCAACTTACAGACCTTCTCATCATCCGGTGGTACCAAACCATAATTATACTCGCATATAAAGTATTTTCTTCATAGTTATCGTATACTGATGCACTTATACCTGTACAGATGTTCAATGTTCCATTCTCAGTGTTACCAGCATATGAAGTAGATTGCATAATATTACTTCTTTCTCATGGCAGACTTACTTTATAGCATTCTCATATCAATAGTTCTAGCAGTTCATTATTCATGTATTTCATTAATTACAGTAGCATTGAACATAAGGCATTATTATCATTGTGTGGACTAGAGCAGCATATAGTTATGACATAAAGGAAAGCAACACTAATATTTATTTTATTAGGGCATGAAGGAGTAGATGAGAAGGAACAGATCCACTAACTTATATAAATATTATTTTTATGCCACGATCCGACATTCGCCTATGATCCCTCAAGAATAACCCGACGCGATGCACAGTTTTCTAACTTGGCATAATCATACATTCGAACCACGTCGCATAAGATATCCTATCCGGCCAAGTTAAGCAATACAGCATCATCACACCAAGCATCTCAATTTCTCGTACCACTTGTATTCAATCGGTTTTATCCATCTATATAATTCTAGCGTAATGTCTTTTCGCGGAGCGGGGCATTACTGTCATCCTCACTTTTTCAACTAGGGATAGTTTGATAATTTGGCATGGATAAATAATTTTAGGAATAAATTAATATTTGTTTATTATAGTAATTATTGATGTTTGTATTAATTATTTAATTATTAGTGAGTTATAGATTAATTATGACTTGTAATAATTATTTTGTTAGGAGGCTAGTCCAATAATTAGGCTTATCATGACAACTAGTAAGCCTAACTTGACCCAAGCCCATTAGACCATTCTCACTAATTAATTAAGAAGAATTAGCTTAATTAGAATTAATTAGAAACAACCCAAATAGCCCTCCCTAATTATTTCTCCATAATACATCATGGAGGAGTATATGGGACAATTGCATGTGACTTGGGAAAGGGGGAAGGGGTCGTCCACTGCTAGAGGAGGGCTCTCCTCTCTCTCTCTCTCTCTCTCTCTCTCTCTCTCTCTCCTCTCATTGCATTCATTCTAGATCTAGAAATTAGCTCCCCAATTTTCCATCACTCCCTCCATTGAATTCTCACTCAATTCACCTCCATTTTCTCTCCCATTATCAATCTACAAGGGGCTTGGTGTAAATATCCAGATTTTTAGAATTTAATTTTAGAATTTTAATTATTGAAATTATGAATTTTTGAGATTAAGGAAAAGTTTTCTGTAATTTTTAGCAAATTATAATAAATATTCTTCATGGATTTATATTTTTGTGTATTAAATTAATTATTAAAATAGTGCAAACATTATATTTTTGGGTGTATAATTAATAATAGAATATTTTGTAATTTTTTGGAATTTTTTGGGGCCTAAAATTATTTTTAATGGCCATGTATTTATTGTTTTATAATAAACAAACCCAAACCGAACCAACCCAACCCAAACCAACCTAAACCGAACCAACCCAAACCTAACTAAACCAATCGTATCCTAAACTAACTTGATAACCCAAAACCCACAAACTCATACCCGCTGCTACAGTAACCGCTGTTGTAAACCCCCGCACCCCCTTCAATTCCCTTCCCCAAAACCTCCTCGACCCCCTCTCTTTCGCTTCCTGTAATCGTCCCACCTTCACCCTATATAATCTCCAGCCTAGCCGACCCTCACCACCATCATCTCCTCTACCACTCTGACCAACCATAGCCTTCGACGATCAACGGACCGCCGCAGCCGTAAAGTAGCCGCCCAAATTTCGAACAACAGCCCACATCAAGGTATCCTACTTCTAGCCCCTGTATCTCTCTACACAGTAATCCAAATATCGATCTGTTAAATCCTATGCGAAGACCACATGACCCTCTTGAACCCTATATAATTAGTTCGGTGTATCGTGTTCTGTGTTGGTCGCAATTTGCGACGTAAAACAGGAAAAATGACCAAATTTATAGTTCAAAAACTGTCCAAACCACCCATGTTCATGTCTGGTTTTCTTCCAACCTACTTAATATTTTTAAATTTTACTTAAACAATAATTTAGACAACATAACCAAGTTTTAATCTCTTTAATTAGTTTATTTTAATTCGATGTATGTTGTATTTATTTGCTGTTGAATTTGACCGAAAACTTGGTTTTTAAACCCAATTTTTTTGAAACGGGGTGCGTCTCGCTAAATGAGGAAACTTCGTCATGTGTGAATTACACACATGTGGCCCACTTTGCACCACAAAATGTGCCGAAGACAAAGTTCTCCAAATTTGTCAAATTTAGTGTTTACGAGTTCAGAACGATGTTACGAACCCAATGGAATGTCCATAACTAGATTTCGATGAGCCAGTCACAAAATTGCCCGTCAAGTAGAGCCGAAGGGACACGAAACGTGATTTTGTCAACATTCTCAGAATCGAACCAAACTTGGGTCATAGGACCAGCGTAACGCTGCGAATCCGATGGCGCAAGTTTTGTTACGAAACGACAAGTACACATAAAGTTATAATGAGTGTCAGAATATGCTAATATGGTGTTTTTCGGCGGATACGCGTTGATTCCGGTGTGCACGCACATCCAAATCAAGTTCCGCGAAAGCCCACATGTCGGCGTTTACATTGCGTGCCTTTTAATGCAACTTACACACGACGATGTCGCCTCGTTTGGCGGGACGCACCCCATATCGCGAGATTTTTGGTATTTTAAAAACAAGTTTTTGGTCATTTTTGAACAAGAATAATTTAACCATTAAAATAAACTAATAAAAACTAAAAGAACAGTAAAATTCTTGGTTATATTGTGAAGAAGTCCCTTTAATTATATTTTGAAAATAATTAACGAGTTGGTAGAAAATTGGACATGAACATGGGGGTTTGGACTGAAATTCTAAACTATTTTCGAACATTTTTTCGGCCAACTTTTGGTCGATTTTTTGATCAAACCGGGGTGCCTAAATTCGTTCCACTTAAACGGAATCCTAGAGGGTTAGATTGTGAACGCACCAGAGAAGACGAAACACAAATCAGACGAGCGAGGAGGGCGGAGGCTGCTCGCGAAGGAGGGGCCACAGCTGTGCTGTGTGTGCGCGCGGGGGGCGGACGCGCTGCTCCGGCGCGGGACGACGGGGCAGCGGCTCGGGACTGCTGGCGGTCGCCGGCGGCGGGGCTGCGGTGGTGAAGGCGTGTGATGGTGATTCGGGTTAGGGTTTTGGTTTTATGTTATGCATACATATATATAGGAAGGGGGGAGTTGTTGTACGCGGGTTGGGTAGGTTTTAGAGTTAGGATTTTATTTAGGTTAGTGGGTTTGGATTTTAGATTAATGGGTTTGGGTAGGGTTTAGGTTTTATTCTTTCATTCTTTTATTTTATCTTATTTATATATATAGGTATATGGATATTTAAAAATAGTTTTTGACCTCAATAAATTTCAAAAAAATTATACAATATTCTAACAATAGTTTTACACCCAATATATATATTTTTTGTACAATATTAATAATTAAATTAATATACATAATTATAAATTCAATTATATTATATATTATAACTACCTAAAAATAAAATGAAAAATTCCCTAAATCACAAAAATTTTAGAATACAAAAATATTAAATTCTAAAAATCAAGGTACTTATAATCTACCCAACTTATAAAAATTTTGTCCTCAAAATTAAAGATAAACATAGTAGAAAAGATTTGAGTTAAGAAGGTTGCACTAAAGATGGGAACACAGTTACCAAATTGAGTCCTAGTTTGACGTCGCATTCTAAGAATAAGGATAAGCTTAATCAAGGCTCTACCCAACTTATAAGAATGATGTTCATTGCATATCATGGATGCCGACGAATGGTTCAGCAATAAGCCTCAAAAGGTGATATAACTCATCAAGGTATTTCGTATTGTGTAAAGAGTAAAAGGGGTTCAATCTAATACAACACAAGTGTCATAGACGTAGGTTGGCATGAATGGGTTATGAGTATATCAGTGGTTGGGATATTTGGGTTGCCTATGTATAATTTAATTCAATTACAACGGAGTTGGATATAGGGTTTAGAAGAAGATATGCCATGAATGTTGGAGGGTCTATATGGAGCATGGGTGGATATATTTGGAAGTAACAGTTGTGTCATCAGTGAGTAGGTTCCAGTTAGGCTCATGAATGTCAAGGTTGCCGGAAGAATTGAGTCGGTGTTGAGTATTAAAATAGACTGCAACAGAAAAGAGGATATCTAGGTGTCATGTGTGTACAATTGCATCACTAATATCGTGTGACTAAAATATAACATGAAATGTCAGTTTGTGAGTGATAGTCATGTCATAGGTGTAAAGTGACTAGTCTAGGTCATAAGAATGGACGTCGTTGAAAAGGAAATGATAGTGTTGTGCTCCAAATATTCGAGCCACAACAAAGGGTATCAAGGATACATAAATTAGATAGGTAATTTAATATGTTTGAGATTAACATTTAATACCAAAATAAATTCAAATTTACCCTGAATTTCTAGAAATAATCCTACACTAAAACTAGGGGCTACGATCTACCCAACTTATAAAAATTAAGTTGGTATTAAAACTAAGGTCATGGTCTTGCTAACAAAATTTCTGGAAGGGCCTATTTTCTAAATAAGGTTACAAGAATTCTAGGATTTACTAGCCGTAATCAAGGATTTTCTAAAGGAACCTAGAAACTATCAAGGTGCTATTGATCAACGACCTTATAAGAGAAATTACTACCCGTCCATTACTGCTCTTGTATAGGTCAAGCTTTTACAAGGCTGAAGAAATGACTGAGTCAGATCTAACTAAGGCAATGTGGTAGAGAGGCTTCGATCATTGGTTGACATTGATGACGAAGAGACCAAAATTTAGGCCATGATAAGAAGAATTTCTGATAAGTCTACATGGTTGAATAAGGCACAATTAGGCAGGTATTTGGAGAATCGAGTCATGGTGACTAGATCAAGGGGATTAGAGTAGAAAAGAACTGATACCTATGGTGATATGGATATTAACACAAGGAGTGGTACCAACTAAGGGATTGATTTTGTAATTAAGGCACAACTAGGGAAAGAGGAAGGATCTACTCATTGTTATAATTAGAAAGATCATTGTTGTAAAAGCACGAGGCCATATATGCAACATAAGATAAGAATTTGATAAGAAGGATTAGGGTACAGTCGAGGGGGTAATACAACTAATCCTTAAACTCAATACTATATTCATATAAGTCTATAGGTAAACAATATACGATCCTTACAACTTTGTCTTCCTTGCATATTTCTAACTTAGTAGGTAATAGTCTAAACTAAGCATGTTCTTAGGTCTATCACTCATGGCATACTATTCGCTAAGAACACTCTTCAATACTCGTCCAATCTTTAATTGGAATGCCTACTCGTTCTTGTATAACTTACTCCATTCTATTGTCTATCTTTCTGTACTATTGTTCGTCTAATCTCTGCCATCTAAAAGCTATCTTTCTTACGAGAATCTTTCGGCTAGGATACTACCCTATTACACAAGCATGATCTCACGGTTATCTTGAGTGAAAATTTTTCGAACTCAATGAGATGATAAGATTTCTAAAATCCAAAAATTCATCGGCTATGGTAACTTGGAAATAGGTTCTCATCACCTATTACTAAGGATAGGTCCATCAAACTCCTACCCTATTAGTCAAAAATCTAAATTCCTGACCCTAATCAGTTATGTGTAAACCTACAATATTCAGCCATCATTCCTATAAGACTTCGATCTTCTATTTACACTTTCCTACCATGTATAAATCTATAATCTAAGGGTCTTATTATAATCCTCTACAGTATAACCATCGAGTTAGTATGTGATTATGAACCTGTGTTTAATTTCTTGAAATTCGCATCACTTCGAGACTGATCGACAATTTATACTCGCACTAAATTTTCAAATTTTCAAAAGTATTATAATTCATAAATACTAAAAATATTATCCCTCAAGTCCATATCACAATCCATTCTCCTTGGATTATGAGACCATAATATATTTCCCTTATCATTTGTTTCCTACGCACCTTCATATCATTTTATATGTTAATCTTGTTTTCAACTATTAGCCTCGCCAATCTTGACCCAGTACTTTCCACTTCATAGTATAGATCTTCTAGACAACTACCGAGTGATTAAATCTTTAGTCATTCCTAGATCCTTCTCTAAATTTAAATTGCTCAAGGTCATGTACTCCTCGTGAATCTCTTCTTGTTACCATTCTACCTTCTTCTTCACCTTGAACCTGAGATTTCTCCTACTTTATTCCATGTATATACTTCATCCAAACTATATGGTTACCATCTTGTTATAGCTTATCATCTATTATAGGCAATTCAATATATCTAACTCAAGACTATAACATCTATCAAAACTCTCATCCTTCAACCTATTTGCTTTATCACAGATACTAGCTTATCCACCCAAGTAATCACGGATGAAACTCACTTGTTCAATTAATACTGACAACCCAAATAATCAAGTACATCTAATTTTATTTTGAAAGATATACTTTAGTACTCGAGTTATATAATTACTCAAATATTAGGTCTAGCAATCTACCTGTCTATTTAGTCCAGACTTATAGTCATCAATAATGTAAAGGGGTCATAAGATCTAGTTTTGACACTAAAAGTCATAAGACAACTAGAGATTTAACCACTATGGCCTGCTATGTAAGGTTCCAATTTCTTAAGATCATAATACCATTCATTGTAACACCAAAATAGGCCACAACTAATTCCTAGCATCTAGTTATGTATTCCATAAAGTATTCTAGTGCATTAAAATCAAACTATCTTTCTAACTCCTAATACTTCCAAAGTACTGCTACCTTAAGCAAGGGTAAGGTTTTATTAGTTCTAGGCCTCTAATACTATATTCAATTCTCATGCTAACAATCTACACTAGCTCTACCATCTAGGAATAACCTATCTATCTACCCTAATAAGGGTAACCATCTTCTTAAAACTTTATATCCAGCATATTCTCTTTCGCCTTGACAAGGATCTGCTTCTGGAGGAAATACTGTGCACAAACGTCCATCTCTCTGAAGTAGGGAGAGATGATAAACAATAATAAGGATGTCGAGGAGAATAAACAAGTACAATTATGAAGTCCACGGGCGATAATCAAATGCTAAGGAATTTTTAAATCAGTTGTGGATTGAGATACTAATTCTGCTAATCCTGATTACAGGCTCGCTCGGTACCGAAAAGTAACCAAAACGATTTAATCAGGATCTGCATGGGCCACCACAAAAATATGTCACACCCCAGTCCCAAAATACGTAGGACTAGGAACACGTAACATGCCAGCTACGCATTCTATTAGACTCTGGTCCGACTCGAATAGGTATAAGTTGTATTATAATGGTTACTATCTAATAATCAAGTAAATATAAATATCTATGCCTCAATCCACAATGAACAGAATACACAAAAATGAGCTACATGTGGTAAAGTCGGCCGCCCAGTAACAAACAAACTCGAATAGACTCGAGAAAGAAATATAAGTCTATAAAACTAGGCTATATCAGCAGATAAATAAATAATATGAATAAATAACCATAACTCCGGTGGAAATAATATAAGTACCTGGTATCAATGCCTGCAAGACAAGCAACTCCATCAGCAACTCCAAAGGCTCCATAACCGTTTATGCTGCAAAAACTGGAAGGGGACCAGATCCTCAGAGGAAAGAAACAACATGCCAAAAGTAAAATAGTATAATGCCACACACTCAAGGGTAAACTACTGTAACCAACTATGTTATATGCAAATGAGAGTATGTTATCGTATCCCGGGCTGGCACTCACGAAAGATCCCAATGGATACTTCCGTATTCTAATAGTACACTCAAGACTCCGTGCGGGGGAACCAGGAGGAATCTGTATATACATATATAATACCTTAGATTTCGCATAGGGACCTAAGGTCTAATACACAATAAATAGTAATAGTAAAAATTTGCCCAGAGCACGATGAAGACTCTCCCTACCCAATATGATCTCACGTATCATGTCCACGACGTCTCATGTCTATAATACGCAAGATCATGACCTCTAGCTAGTATAACGAGCCATAATGATATATATATAATATTCAAGTCTCATATCACGAATCCTGTAAACCTTCACTGAATCTCCATGAATAACTCAAAAAATAGTATCAAGTGTCCTAGGGTATGGCGTACTTGGTAAAGCAAGCACGTAAAAATAGGATCGTGGAATCAACTCTCTAAGTGACATTGCACGACTTCGCGTATGGCGTTGACACCCGAATCTTGTTCGGACGCTAGGCAATGTCTCACGATCCTAGGGTAAACACACACATCGATCATATAAAATAACTATAATAACTAAATAATATAATAAAGGCAAAAAACTGTGATACATCATGGCAAGGTATACTTGCCTGGGTTTTGAACTCTGTCAACTGCTCCTGG
Organism: Iris macrosiphon; assembly: GCA_036927795.1. Taxonomy (NCBI): domain Eukaryota; kingdom Viridiplantae; phylum Streptophyta; class Magnoliopsida; order Asparagales; family Iridaceae; genus Iris; species Iris macrosiphon. Next base: position 63,108,802 of record JAYESA010000003.1, on the reverse strand, counting down.
GAAAGTGGAATCTGCACACATACCTCCTGATGCTGAAACAAATATTACTATTATTTTCAGAACACTTGAAATAGCTAGGATTGACTACCCATAAGTCCAATTTGAACACAGGGGCAAAATTGACAGTTTTGGGTCAAAGCGGGGTCCACATGTGGCCCACTTTGCACCACAAAATGTGTCAAAGACAAAGTTCTCCAAATTTATCAAAATTAGTGTCTACGAGTCTCGAACGACAATACGAACCCAATGGAACGTCCATAACTGGATTCTAATGAGTCGATCACAAAATCGCCCGTCAAGTAGAGCCGTGGGGCCCACGAAACAGGGTTTCGTCAACGTTCTCAGAATTGAACCAAACTTGGGTCACAGGACCAGCGTAACGCTGTGAATCCGATGGCATAAGTTTTGTTGTGAAATGACAAGTACACACGAAGTTACAATGAGTGTCAGAACAGGCCGATACGGTACTTTTCGGCGGATACGAGTTGATTTCGGTGTGCACGCATATCCAAATCAAGTTCCGCGAAAGCCCACACATACGTATTTACGTTATGCACCCTTCGATGTAACTTGAACACGACGAAGTTACCTCGTTTGGCAGAATGTACCCCGTATCACGAGATGTTGGGTATTTTAAAAACAAGTTTTTGGTCGTTTTGGAACAAGAATAATTTAACCATTAAAACAAACTAATAAAAACTAAAAGAACAGTAAAATTCTTGGTTATATTGTAAAGAAGTCCCTTCAATTATTTTTTGAAAATAATTAATGAGTTGGTAGAAAATTGGGCATGAACATGGGGGTTTGGACTGAAATTCTAAACTGCTTCCGAACAGTTTTTTGGCCAACTTTCAGTCGATTTTTTGATCAAACTGGGGTACCTAAATTCGTTTCACTTGAAGGGAATCCTAGAGAGTTAGGTTGTGAACGTACCAGCAAATACGAAACACAAATCGGACGAGCAAGGAGGGCGTAGGCTACGCGCGAAGGAGGGGCCTCAGCTGTGCTGTGTGTGCACGCGGGGGTGGACGCGCTGATTCGGCGCGGGGCGACGGCGCGACGGCTCGGGGCAAGTCAGCCACCAACGGGATAAGATTTTTTTTTTTGACGTTCACCTTGTTAAGTGCACGATAGTCAATGCACAAATGAAGGCTTACATCCTTCTTCTTCTGAAATAGCACTGGTGCACCGAATGGGTTCTTAGATGGCCTAATGAAGCCAGCATCGAGCAGCTCCTTCAGTTGTTTCTTTAACTCCTCGAGCTCTGGTGGGGCCATGCGGTATGGGCTATCGCGGGCAATTTTGTGCTCGATTTTAACTCGATGGCGTGGTCCACCTCCCTCCCCGGAGGTAGCCTCTTCAAAATCTCTCGTTGTATGACATCCCCAAACTCTATTAAGACGTTGCTGATCTCAGGCAGAAGATCTCCTTGCACGGGTGCCTCATCCGTCTTGAGCACCGATAGGTATGTCGTCTCTCCGTATTTCACACCCTTCTTAAGTTAGATGGCGGAGAAAGCTTTCACCTTTGAGAACTCACCTCGTAAAATATTTACTATGCATGGCGAGCCCTCCTCCATGATCCTAATGACTCCCAAGTGTGGCATTGGAACTGCTTTTGCCAAAGTCAGAAAGTCCATCCCTAGGATCATCTTAAAGTCATCGAGAGGTGCGGCCATGAGACTGGTGACTCCCATCTAGTCTTTCACCTCTATCTTTACAACCTTGGCCACCCTCTACACGGGGCAAGCTGCTGAGTTGGCCACCTTCATCTTGCTTGAGTCCTTCTCTAGCACCGGACCCAAGCGCTGGACCTCCGCGTCTGAGATAAAGTTGTATGTTGCCCCCGTGTCAACCATTTCCCTCGTACTGTGGTCGTTGATCTTCATGTCCACGTAAATAAGTTCTCAATTTAGGGATTTGGTTAAGACGACCTTGCTCTTCAAGGCATTGAGCAAGCGTAGGGCTTCCATCTAAGACCCCATCATTGGTCCTTCATCCTCAGTCTCCTCGCCTTAGACCGTGTTTACCCGTTTGCCTTTGTTCTTGTAGTCGTAGGCGAAGTAATTTTCTCTACACACGAAGCATTCTATTTTGCGCTCCGTCTGGTTGGTTGTCCTTCGTGGGGCCTCCTTTCCATTGCCTTTATTCTCTCCTCCACCATTGCCCTTGGTGGTGGTCTTTGGATTGGGCTTGGAAGTATCATTCCGACTATACTCTATTAGCTTCTCAGCCACTGAGACAGCCGTATTCAGGTCTTGGATACACTACCTCTGCAACTCTTGCGTCACCCACGATTACAGACCGTCAAGAAAGAAGAATATGCGATCGTCTTCGCCCATGTTGGATATGGCAAGCTTGAGATGAGTGAACTCCGCAATATACTCCTTCATCGACCAGGTGTGCTTGAGTTGACGCAAGCTCCTCCTTGCCATGAACTCAATGTTCTTCGAGTAGAATTAAGACTTAATCTCCTTCTTGAGATCCTCCCAAGTCTCGATTGAGCACAAATCCTTCTCCTTTTTAATGCACCTACAACGTCACCAAAGCATAGCATCGTCAGTTAAATAAAAGGGACATTGTATTTACCTTATCGGCTTTGTCCTTGATGCGAATCACCTTAAGGTACCACTCAGTGTTCCATAGGAAGTTATTTACTTACTTTGTGTCTCGAGCGCCATTAAAGCATTTTGGCTCTGGGTACTTCACCTTAGGTGCCGCCTCCCTACTCGAAGATCTACCGATAATGACTTTATCAAGAATAGCAGATTTAGTCTTAAGTTATTCACGCAGTTCAATAATCTTCACCTTCATAGTCTGGCATTCTTCACGTAGTTGCTCTCGAAATAACATCATGGCGTTGGCGACATCGCTCTCCAACCCATGGGAGAACTCTTCGTAAGCCGCTTGGTTCTGTTCCACTTGCGCCTCTACACCCATCACACCTTGTTTCAAGAGTTCCAAATGGGACGCCAAACACCAAGGGCTCGCTCCATCGTCGGCTCCTTGCTCTTGCCCCTTCTGGAGTTCCTCTTGGGTGATGCGGGACGCTGGTCGTTGATAGTCTCGGATGTCGACATGGCTAAGATTGACCTTCGCTCTAATACCACTTGTCACGGACTTAGTAATTTTTCTTTCACTTTGACCCATGCAGCGCACAAGCTTCTTTCTCAAAGACTCGTATAAGCCTTCCCAAATGATCCTAGCAAGAATGCTAAAATGATAGAGAGAGAAGTAGAGCAATATTGGAACTTGAAGTCTTTTTATTAATATAAGAAAAGCTTACAAGTTTTGATGGTGGGGGCAAATGAGTCTCTCCCTATTTATATTGCCTCAATGACTTACATGAACCTTCTGGAATAAGAATATTCTAGGGATTATTCTCGAAAATATGCTAGAAATTATTCTATATCCTAAGAATATACCTTACATAATTCTAGCTACCAAATTTTTTAAATATTTACAAATATGCCGATAGGGTATTTAATCTCGGTGGGGCCACAATTAATTATGCGTGACAAGCGACACAATATTGCAGAAAACTGAATGAACATAATGGTACAAGAAAATGATCACTTTATTGATAACTTTGCAATGATTACCAGGCTTTCAATAGTCGATTGATACATGGCAATTTGGCTTACATCTCTCTTGAACTATACAGAATTGTAATGATATTGTTCTATACATTACATCCCTTTATACAAAAAATATCTCAAAGCATATTAAGGCATGTTCTTCTTCTAATTTTTGGCTCCTAAGGATGAGGATCTGGTATCTCTTCGGACAATCCAACATGACACCAAGCACCTGCGAAACTGGTGGGGGTTAACACTTTGGGAAAACCACTGGTGAGGAACAAAAGCAACACACTCTGAAACAATCACTAAGTAATCATGTGAGAAAATATTGCATTATTAGTTCTCTTGCTATCTTTTTACCTATGTTCATTTCATACCAAGTATAACTCAAGAGTCAGATTACATCTTTTGAAAATATCTTTGAAGACAAATTTCTTATTTCTTTCTAGCAGCCATCACTGTCGAGGTCACTGGCCTCCTCTGTGTCACGTCATGGATGCGAATGCTACTGGATGGTGCTGACATTCGCGGTACTGGTCCTCCCACATTGTTCTGTCCATGAGGCCTCTTCCGATCTACTCTTCTTGATGCCATCCTTTGATAAGTAAGCTCAACCCTCTTAGCTGCTATCAATACCGCCTCGAAGGTCTGGTAGTCGTGCACCTCTACCATGTATAAGATTTTTAAGTGAAGTTCCTACTGGAACCTCATTTCTCTCTTCAACTCTATTACCACCATGGTTGGATAAAATCTTCTTAGTCGGCATAACTCCGTCGCATAACCGTTTACTGTCATTCCTGCTTGCTTGAGGTTAATGAACCTTTGCAGCAACTCACACTGAGCCATAATCCCAAAGTACTTTTCCCTGAACCGGGTCCTGAAATTATCCCATAAAATAGGATACCTCAATCCTACCTCTATCATGGCCCACCAATCCCTTGCCAGATCTTGGAGTTGTAGGTGAACCAGGTCAACATGTTCCTCGGTCGAAACTTTAGCTGCTAATAGAATGGTCTCAATATCCTGGAGATAGTCATATGCCGTGATTATGTCCTCTATGCATCAAAATATCTGGGATTCAGTCTGAAAAATCTATCAAATGTCCTAGAATCTCTTCTCTAACCTCGTTCTAGGGCCATTTGTAACCCTTGGTTCAATATGACATTATGTTCTTGCTGTTGAAGCTGTTGTTGCTGATGTTGTTGTTGTTTCTCCACCATCTGGTATTGTTGGACAACCAACAATCCACGGATAATCTCTAGCAAGGTCGGGGTATCCAGTATTGCTGGCACTGTGGGAGGTACAGGAAAACCAGGAGCCTGCTGCTTTATCCTATTTATCGTGGGCTCAACTCGGATCCTTGGCTGGGGTTCTACGGGATCTTGTTTCTTTGGAAACTCTGCCTCTCTTGTTGCTGCAGCATCAAGGGAAGGAGAATCCCTAAAGAAGAGCACAAAAAACATCAAGTACAGGACGAGAAGGAACAAGGAAGCAATAAATCTGGAAGAATTCAAACTGAATATCAAAGATGAAGAATTCAGGATTTCAAGAAGGATCATATTTGATTGAGACTCCTATGACCTTGACACCCCACAAGTCTGAAGAACAGACCTGCATGGACCACCACTAAAACCTTGTCACGCTCCAATACCGGAATACGGAGACGGACATGGCCAGCTACCCCATACAAGGTGCTATACGTCGTACGACGATCACGGCTGTATAAGACAAGGGGGTGCATGCTACAATCAAATCTCCTTGGGTCAAGAACTTCTATGTCTCAATTATTCAAACAAGAAACAGTAAGCATAGAGCATATATGATAAATCAATAAGGCATCCCAAACGCTTTCTTAAAATATTCTGGGGACCAGCTGTGCAAAATAAGAAGCTGGAAGAGTAACAAAAGTACATAATAGTGATTAGCTGCAGTCTGATTAATATAATCATGTAAGGAGACTAATGTCCAGATGCGTCAGCTAACAGGTGCCGATGGTTAAACATCCAAAAGAAGTAAATATATAATGATGAGCAGGGAAAAAAAACCCACTCGTTATCCCCTGCGACCATGTTCCTGGTATGCGCCATAAGTTGGGGGAAGGTACGCTTGATCCTCTGGTACTGGCTCAAAACCTGGCCATGCAAAACCAGTGGGGTTAGACCCCAAATAGCAAGTACCACAAAGGAAGCACAAAATGGAGAAATAAAAACCCAAGGAAAAAATATAATAATAGATAGGTTCAGTATTGTAACTTAGGTCCATGGCATATCCTAGTGCAAAGGCCCAACTCTATAACCAAATAAGGATAATTTTTAAACCATCACACTATGATAGTCCATTTTCTTAGGCTGCTAACCGAATAATACAATCACAACCAAGTCTATTTTTTTATATCGACCAATCACTTGTACGGATTGCTAATTGTGGAGTCTGAGCTTATCTCAGAAATAATGCATAATAGGTATCCTCAGATCACGCTAGTGCCAAACATGAGCTAACTGAGCCAATAAATAAATAAAACAGGTATTCTCGAGATACACCAATTTTTCGTAGGGCCACTGTGCTAAAAATACGGTATTAGCGGTTCCAATATTCCTATAGTGAAACAATGGCTCGGCATAATAATAGGCCAGATACTGCACTCCACTAAGGCATATTATATACAGTATTTGTGGTGGCTAGCCCACGATACACTTAGAATAAATCTCTGTAGGAAGGTTCATTTGCATTATCTCGGGATACCGTTCCCTCCAATTGTTACTACCACTTTTAGTTACCTAATTAGCCCTATGTGGTGTTTAAAATCTCAAGGCGTGGTCACATGAGAATTTTCCTTAAGATGTCGTACAAAGTACGGGCACGCTAGATATGAATCCATGGAAGTCAAATCTGGTTCACCCGAGCGTGTTTGCAATATTCAGTCAATTAATATCCTAGCCACGCTTTGGTAGTTGACTCGCTTATTATGTCTGTGCTGGGGAAACATTATATATTTATAATATCATGCGTTCAGGAATTTGGAGACATTCTCGATACACAACCCAAATATAATCACTTAACACGTAACATGATATGTCGTACCTCGTCGCACATTAAATCATTATAATTTATCCGACAATAGTAGTATCAACACAAATACAATATTCGAGTCTAATTACCAATTATACATTGGATCATAAAAGAATAGGAAAACATTCAATCAAAACAAGCAAGGCCGCATGGGAAGTCCATGCCGCATACGACTCTAGGCCGCATATGAAGTCAGGGCCGCATGACAAGTCCTGGCTGCATATGAAGTTAGGGCCACATGAAAAGTCCTGGCCACATATGAAGTCAGGGCCGCATGAACCACTTAGCCGCATATGGAGTCTGGGCCGCATGGTCAAGGTTAAAGTCTACTCCTTGGGACAAGTATTGAAGTGACAGAAAATAAATGAAGTGTCAGTGAAGTGACATAAAGTGATTGATACGACAAGCCATAAAGTGCGTCAGAGAAAAACAAAAAAATTATAGAAACTTGTGCCACGGTTCTTAGTCATGCGTCCAAGGAAATGGTGGCCGCATATTCTTCAGGCCGCATATGTCACTTGGCCACATATTGCTCTTTGGACTTAGCAAATTTTTCATTCGTTCAGCGAGTAAAAATACAAGAAGTTCAACGATAAGCCCCAGAATACTTGTGTGATGGCAGTCATGCATCCAACAAGATGGACGCATACTGGTCGGTATGCAGCAAAAGCTCAGATCGCATAGCCCTCTCAGGCCGCATAAAACTCTCAGCCGTATAACTTGCTGGCCGCATGAGGGCTTCGTATTCTCCAAACAACAGGTTCGGCCATGGCGAAAGCTCCAAAAACTGAAATCTTATTTTGTCCATAAAGTCCTCATTTTAAGTCCAAATCGAGTGAACCAAAAGCCAAAATGCTTGAAATTGAAATCTCTATCATGTAGCAAAATTTGGTTGTCAAAAATACATGTTTAATTGATCAAAACTAAGAAAAACTCATAAAATCCATAAAAACTCTAAGTTAGAAATATAGATCTACTCAAAACCATCCATAAAAATAGAAAACTCTAAGATCTAAAAGTGCTTAAAAATACATAACAAATATAATGAACCAAGGTTTCTCTATTTCTCATGCAATGTGTATTTGACTATGGAAAGGGGAAAGAAATTACAAGAGAGAGAAAGAGAATAAAGTAATGAAGAGAGAGAGAAGAAAAATGTTGGGTTATATATGGTAGGGTTGAGGGTTGAACCAAGGGTTCTCATGACTTGAACCAACCCACAAAATAAACCATAAACCAGGTTAAACCAAAGAATGGGTCTAGTCTCCACGCACATGCAACCATGCTAAAATAAAAATACGTTCCAAATGCGTATATCAAAAACGGGGAGTGACACCTTAGCTGGGAACAACGAGTTGGATTATATGGTTAGATGGTGGCTTAAATGGGATGGGTGAAAGTTTCAAATTTTAACATCGATGATCGAATATTACTATCAATAAATAAGTTGGATCGTATATCCGGTGAGATTAGTTGGAACTAATTGGAAATCACAAGCAGAATATTATGTTTGGTTACCTGAGTTGAAAGTTCTTGGAAATCAATTAAAGATGGACAGAGTATGTGAAAAACTGATTCCTTTGACCTTAGGTGTGTAGCATTTACTATATGCCTAACTTAAAAAGGGGTAGTAGTCATGAAGTGGGAATACTTGAACCTAGCGATTGGCGAATAATATTTAGTCGGCATACGAACTCGACGAATTGTAAAAGAACTAATCAATGACCCTTATTGTATGGAAATAGATGAAAGTTCTTTAAGAGACTTCAATGGATGGAATACAAATAAAGCTTGAGGTCTAGCACGTTATGATAAATACTATCGACGAAAAGTTTTGTCGCATAAATAGTAGTTGGTTGGCAGAAACCTTTAGTTGCTTGGGTAACAGTTGATTGGCGGATATAATTTATCAAATTATTAACGTAGGATAATTTCTAGATTGGTGGTTTGATCAATATATCGAGTACGTGAATAATTATCGAATATGGTTAAGCGAGATGAAATTCTGTGAAACATTGATAAGGTGATACAATTATATTGATGGTTAATGTGAATAAAAGTTGACCCTATCAAAATAAAGTTGGCAAAAGTATGTTCACCAAAATGAATCGGAAGAAAGATATTTTCAATATATATTGGTTGGATGATATTGTCGGTTATAAATTATTTAGGGAATACTGAACACACAAATACGTAATATGAATGGAAAGAAATTAAGAGCAAAGATCATGAACAATATACTAGTAAAGGTGATCGATCAGAATTTTATTTTGGGTTAGTTGCCTTATCCCATAGATAAATCAGACTTATAGGAATTCAAGAATGATATGTTGGTATAACTAGAGGATAACTATGAAATCAGAAATAAAACAATATGCTGGAGCAATTCAGATTTTGAATGTTGGTGATTTACTTGATGAATATGGGATTTGACCATGTAGTTCTAGATTGACCTTGTCGGTTGGGGGTAAGTCTAGAATAAACCTTTAATTGAGGTAGATCTTAATTAAGAGATTGACCGTGCGTAGGTAGATCTGATCCAGACTGTTGGATATTCCTTAATTATGGGTAGGTCAATGGTAGTGCATTTGTGGTTTGAGTTGGTAATAAGATTGGGTAAAAGTCTCTTAGACTTGTCAGACTTCAGTTGGTCCTAAGAAAAAAGATGAGTATGGTCCCTATCAGCTGCCTAGCATGAGATGAGTTACCTATGAACATTAGGTTTAGCTGTTGTTATAGCTAACCATAGAGACTTGACCGAAGAGTTATGTTGGTTGTCGAAGACCCATATGATGACCCTATTAATATTGCATAGGTAATGTAACATCGTATGAGACTCGAATAATGTATATTATGAGTCGACCTTTGTTCAGTCAGTGTTGGATAGTTTGTTGCGAGATTTTGGTATGAGTATTTCAGGATAACAGGTTATGTCAGAATGGTTAAACTGTTGGATGGACAAGTTTGGGAATTGACGGTTACTAGAGTTGGATTTGATTGCTTCGACTGGAATGGAAATCAATAGTTGTTTCGGTTGGATGGACTATCTTGGAATCGTTTCTTTTAGGAATCAAGTTGGAATGAGGAATAAATCATAATTAAAGATAGAAATGTCGCTTGAGAATTTTGATAAAAAATTTATACGTTGGGAAGAGAAACTTGATATGTGATGTGGTTAATGCGATTATTGTTCGGGATGAATTATGATCATTAAACTATAATAAAATTTTGTGGCTTGGGCAGCGACATGACCAAAGGGAACTCTGGATTCATGAGAATTTTAATACTACCAATGTTGGAAAAAAGATTGCTAAAAGTTTGAATGAAAGGAATTGAATATTGAGAAAATGGTCAGAACGATTATAAATACACTTGGGTCATAATAAAGAGACGACGAATGATATTCTTAATGTAATCAATCAAAGTTAGATGGATCAAAATAATATGACGGCATATAAAATTATTCTAAGAGGTGGGAATGATGGAATTGACATTGAAAGAAGAAATACTGCAATTCAGAATTAGTAATTTTTTTGTTATGGTCGGTTTGTCCGAAATGATTAAAGTATCATGCTTAGGTTAATGGCCTAACATGGGAAGTCCCTAAGGATTCTTATATTTGGCAGAATTGAAAGATATCGATCGTGGAAAATGGTTATACGAAGGAACACTATGAACATGATAAAAGATTTGTACATATGTCAGACCGGGAGGATGACGGTGAATGTTGAGAAGTACTTAGACCAAAATTTGATTTCAATGTTTTGGAAAGATATTGACAAGATTGACTGAATAAGTATTGCAAGAAATTAGATTTATGGGAAATCGATGTTAAAGAACAAATTGGCCGAAAGTATTATGATCAGTAATGAGGAATGAAATTACTTCTGTAGCCGTTTGGTTTCTCTAACCATTTGCATTGGTTGAGTGCATTATATTTCGGGGATGCCTGAAATATATGTATGATCCAGGCAAAGTGGTGAATGTAATTCAAATGGAGCTGCAGGAGAGTATTGATGAATGGAAGAACATGAACAAATTATTTGGAAAGAAAGATATGGTTGAAATGCATAAGTATATGAGATTCATGAATGAGCAATATTGACAAGAGATGAAAACGGGGTATTGAGCTATAGCTTGCATAGAATATTTTCGTGGGATGACTTAAGTGATAGGGTGAATTGAGTTATTTCTTTAAGTTTCAAGGACAAAACTTTTTCTGAGTGGTATATTATGTAATTATTACGATCCGCACTCGGAATAAGGGCACGAGTAGTGAGCAACGTCCAGCCTACGCCGCAGCATCAACGGTAAAAAAATGTCTGGGTCAACCATACTATCTAAATATCTCATATAATATATATATAGTACCTGTCAATGTCATCTTAACTCCCAACGGAGGAACAATATGGTATATGACAATGGTAAACAATACTCAATCACAAAATAAAACTAAAGGAGGATGAAAGCACGATATAGAATAAAAGAGGAAAAAGAGTCACAATACATCCACAAGTCTGAAATAATATATATATACATGCTGAAAATCTTAATAAAAGTCTAATACAACTCTAAACAATAAGTCTAAGCCTCATCAACATATGATACTAGGTCCTCCTGCTCTAAAGGAGTTTCCTCTAATGGTATGCCGTCCTGCGGCCCGTAGTAAGTGGAACACTGGTCCACAAGCCCATCATCTGAAAAATATATCCAGTCAAGATTTGAGCAAAGTACATACCTCTGAAAGCAGTTCCAAATACATAATCGAGCATATATAACAGATAATATAAAAGAATACAAGATAACTAACCATCAGAACAGAATGAACTAGAGTGAACAGGTAATATACTGGAATAAAGAACATAAAATATGAATAACTTTAATTTAAATGGAAATAGATAAAGCTAGCTACTGTGCTATAGAGTACAAGTTTATTATGTGATCGGTTTGGGTTGAACACGAATATAATATGGTAACTTGATTACACATATGATATGTAATCAACATGTATACGAATACACTGGCTTGATCACATAACCAACTCCTACTCCCCCATCCCCAACCAATACTAATTGATCCAATCATGACACATTACGAATACGAATATAAGCACACTGAACACAAGCAGTGTGTAAACAAGAAATATACGATAATTAATACCCGATACACACGGTAAAATACATATGAAGGAGTACCCGCTGAATATTATAGGGAATAATATCTCCTGACATGATCCATATAGTACCAGTCCGTGTAACCACTATGTCAGAATCAAGTATAAAGTTCTATAACATGCGATATATACACTATCATAAAATAAAACTAACAGAGAGATGTACTCGCCTCTGGTCCTGAGCAAAGGTGTCTCTCGATGCCCAAGCTGGTATCACACGACCCTATTTAGGAAATATTATGTCAAATGGTGTAATGAATGATAAATGAGTTAAAGAATGCACTAATGTGATTTCTAGGTCATTTCTAATTCATACTAGTCAAACAAGGTCATCCTAGTCCAATACCTTGATTCTAGGTCCATTCCTAGCTTCTATAGTGATTACAAGCCTATACTAATAGTTACTAGGTAATACCATGTTATATCGATAATTCTAGGTACATGTCTAGAAGATAATAGCTATACTAAGTACTAAAATATGTATCTTATAATATACTAATCATATATATATCATCTAGTATTATCCTAGTATATAAATACCTTAGTCTAACTTGTTAACTAAACCATTTTCTTATCAAATCCCCTTACCTGAATCTAAACCAACTAGTACCTAGTATTTAAGATATCCCTACCATATACCATCACTTAGTATGGCTAAGTACTTAAAACCCTAGGTATTACCTTATCCCCATACACTTGGCACATTCAATAACAATTACTGATACTTTTGTATCAGATATATCCCTAACCTGGGCACACCCCCAAGCTTCACTATTGCTACTGTTGCATTCATAACTCACTCCCCTTCCTTCTTACATTGTCTTGACCCAATCTCCTTCAATCAGGTACAGTCCTCCACTTGCTCACTTTGCAACAGTACCTATACTGTTGTTACTGATGTGGTTCTCATTCCCTTCTTCCCTAGTCAATCTCCAATACTTCCTTACCTACTGCACCTTGTGCTCAATACTTGCTCGATCCTGCACCCCACTAGTACTGCATAAACAGACTTTGCAAGCATACGACTGAACCAATGAGTAAAATACTCGAGCCTAGTTCAATGGACTGCAGAAGTGCAAGGACTGCACATCAATATCCCCAGGTAATCAAGTCCCTCATATCCTTGAATTTGATACACACAACCATGAGTTTACAATCACAATGAACTATCCCTTAACCCATCATACACGAATACTCCTTGACTGCATCGAGCCTATGTCCAAGCCCCCAAACTTGCACATACATTGCTGTGATCCACAAGACTGTTGTAGCGCCCCGTTCCCCCGGTGCGGGGAGCGCGGCTAAGAAACACAAACGGTATCGTTCGATCGGGATAGATTGAATTAAGAACTCGTCCACGTTATGAATTTGTTTCTTCAGAATCGATTCCCATATTCAGTGGACTGCGCCCCAAGGATCGGCTTAGCGGCAGAGTCAGGAGGGACCTCTCCGCTGCTATCTTTTATTATCTCGGTTTTCGATGTCGCTTGTTGCTTTCGTGCTTTGAGTTGGTTTTGGGAATTGCTTGTTTTCCTTGAATGGTTTTGATGGTTTTCATTATTTTCGTTCATTGAACTGTGCTTCTATTCCGAGATTGGAAAGAGAGGAAGAAGTATTAATCGAACTGTTCGTGTGCAGGTGAACGAGCAGTAGGCGGCTTGCGAGCGGAGTCGTGAAGCGCCTCTTTCCTTCTCCTTCCAACTATCTAAGTGAGTAGCTACCAACCCGATTAGCTAGCCCTGCTTCCAGTCTTTACATCCTAATAATCTACATTCTTCTTTGCCCCGATCAAACGATACCAAGTAATAATAAAAGAAACCAAGATAAAAGAGAATAGACTTGGTTCTTATGCTTGTCAATCAAATATGTGAATTTTTATCATACTGTATGCTAGTTCGTTTATAACTGTTCTATGAATCGTGCTAAGTATGGACTACCTTGTATGCGCTAAACTGTTCAATGAGGCTATGTTAAATGAATCATGCAATACCGACTGTGCCGTACTACTGTTTGCCTCAACTGCATGAACTGTTAACTTAGCAACGTACTGTTCGATCACGGACAACTTGTGCACAAGGTAACTGGTTCCTGCGTACGGTCGCTGGGACACTGGCACCGATCCGGTCCGGACGGAACCCTACTGTATAGTCAACTGTACTAGACGGAATGGCTTGTAGCACCCACTGTACTTTCGCTGCAACCTATTCTCGTCTATGACTAGTGTCCTTTATGGCAACGCCAGTGATCTATTGTATACTTAAACCTGTTGCAAACTAACTTATGTCTTCGTGGCAGGGAAGGCATGGTAAGTATTGTGCAGGTAATTCAGACGGTCAGGTAAAATCCACCGAACCGTGGCACGTTTATTTCAGTAAATTCTATATGTTGCTTACTTGTAAATGAACTAAGGCAAGATAGAAAACCCACAAATATGCATGCTTCACTAAAAAATGTATTGATTGGTATAGTTCGGTTAGCTCGCCTTCACCAGCATGTTTCGATATGCTGACCCTCGTTGAAACAGGTTCTCCGCACTAAGGCGAACCGAGCGAGGAGCCGAAGTCATCTTTCCGATCCAGTCCAGCTGTTGGCGCATCTTCACCGCGCCCCTTGAAGCATTTAAAAGTCCGAAGCTGTAACTCTTCATACACAAATGCAGCTCCGTGGCAAAGCTATCCTCCAGCCAGGAGGTCTATATCATTTTGAGTTTATAAAGGGATATAATGTACAGGACTGCTATCTCATTTTGAGTTATCTCTTTTGTAAGCCGTTCGGCATATTAGTTGACTCATTCAGGAGTTTGTAATAGATGTTCATTATCAATAAAGGGAACTTTTTCATGTTTCAAATCTGTGTTTCAATTTATCTGCGTACTCTGAATATGTGCTTGCTATGCAAATCATTAAAGCCTTATGCGGGCGCAACTCCAGGCCCGCACGGCGGTCACGATTCGGGGGACGCCTCAAACGATTCTAAGGAATCGGGTCGTGACATAGTGGTATCAGAGCACAGATTCAAAGTTCCTTAGACTTTGTGCTGGAAAAGTTCCTTTAACGATCAAATTTATGTGCGAACTCTTGAACTCGCTAGGCCAAAATGAGATACGTTCATGCAATAAGTCCATAATACATTATGATTCTAATGTAATTTACCTTCTTTTGAAGGAATGGTACCAGCGTAATCTGTAGCGCAAGCTCCGAACGAAACACAAGAAAGCAGTTCGGGTACTTCGAGAAGCTCGCAGAGCCAGCGTGGCATATCTCAAGTCGACCCGCTTGAGCGGGTAATAAAAATGTTAGAATCGCAACGACAAAGAGATGATGCTCGCCAAGCCAAGTTTGAGAGCAATCTAGAGACCCGATTCTCAGTCTAACAAAAGCAGGTAGATGCCCTGCAACAGATCGTTCAGACTTTGGCTGCCAACCATTCTGCCGCAACAGCAACGACTCCGGTGGAACAGTCCGTGCTTGAAGTGGAGACGCCTCAAATCCCAAGGCTGAGGGACGTGACTGCCTTCAACTTGGGCCATTTCAAGAAAGTCTGCAACACCCCATTCAACGGGACTGAGGACCCAGTGATAGCTCTAGATTGGCTAGCCGAGCTTGAAGATCACTTCGCTCTGCTAGAGGTCCCCGAAGATAAGCGCGTCGCCTGCGCGCAACTACAGCTCCGCCTCAACGCACAGATTGGTGGAACGTGCATCGAAGATCTCTCCAATTTGATCACGGAGAGGAGGCGATCTCGTGGATGACCTTTCGTGCCGCGTTCGAAGAGGAGTTTATACCCCCTCCAGTACAACGTCAAATGGAGAATGATTTCGTGCAACTGAGGCAGGGCAGTATGACGGTAAAGCAGTACTCCGCCGAATTCAATCGACTCTCAAAATTCGCTCGAGCCTATTTACCTGATGCAGCGAGTCGAGCTAGAAGGTTTGAAGGCGGTCTGCGCCCTGTGTCACTACCATATTCCGAAAACAGGGGTATTTTCGATTTTCAATATTTAATATTATGTTATTTACAATTAATTGATTGCATTATAGTGTATTTGATTTAAATAATTTTGTGCGATGTGTGATTAAATATATAATTATATGCAGTGTTAATTATTTTATTTTAGCTAGCAGACTAGACCTAGTAGCCAGTAGTTGAGCACCTGTCGGAATTTATGGAATTTTGAGGTTAATTGTTTTATTTTAGAATTTATTTATTGGAGGTGTAATTAATTACTGTATTTTATTTAATATTTTTGCGCATTGCCTTTGCTTCGATATTTGGAGCACTATCCAGACTTTTGTCTTCCAACAAATTTTACCATCTTGCCCTAGACATGCCCGCCTTCAAATCTGCTATTTTTGCAACTCATAATTGTGCTCTCTGTACATTATTTCTAGCCGCACAAAAATCGTCGCGGACGTTTATTCTAAAATCCCTATTTTGTATCGTTGTGCGTTCCAATCGAAAATTGAAGGCCATCTTGACCTATTTTTCGTGCGACCCAAATTAGGGTAATATCCTGTTCCGAGTCTTCTTCAATATTGGTATTGATGACTTGATCTGATTTTGACCCCATGTACTCCTAATTAATTATTGAACACAACTTGCATTTATTTCTATTTAAATTGAGGATATTAATTAAACCAATTCTAAAATCCCAATTTAATTCCAGTGCCCTGTAAATTCAGCCCATATCCATCTTACAGCGTCCCCTGACCCTACAAAACATCGGACCCCGAATCGCCCGCCCAATTTTCGTCATTTCAGGTGTTTGTGCAATTTCCCAAATTTAAGGGATTAAATTGCAAATTGGCATTTTGTGGCCTCACCCAATTATTTTAACTAATGAGGGAACCTAATATTATTTGTAGCCCTCACCCTCATTTCTACATGAATTAATTCCCTTCATGATTTAATCTAGACCACTCATTTAGAGGGTCAATCACAACCCTCCATCAAATTCCCCTCATCCCTATATAATGTCTACATCAAACCCTAATCTCTAGGCAACCTAGAAAACACCACCTCCTCACAAGCCCCCCTCTCTCCTACGTAGGATAATTTTTCTTCTTCTCCTTTCTTCTTCTCTTTTCTTCTTCTCCTTCTTCCTTCCTTCTTCTTCCTTATTGTTTCTCTTTTTATTTACATTAGTTTTAAATTCAAATAGTTAGGGGGGGGATACTGTTCCTCAATTCCCCCCCCATATAACAGTTCAGCCGGCCATTCTCAGGCCGACTTCAGCCCGGCGGCTGCTCCGGTCAGCGAGTTCCGCGGCCGCTGCTCCCAACGCCATCACCATCCGACCGGCGCTCCGGCCGGACCCCCCCACTGCTCCCTCTCCTCCTTCAACTCATCACCACCACCACCTTCAACTCATCCATCCATTCAACTCCCGATCACCTCCATCTACCTCCGGCCTCCCACCATTCCTCTCCGGCTACTCCTCCTACCAGCCACTTCCCCGGCCGACTTCCCGGTCCGGCGAGCGGCCACTGCATACGACTGTGCTCTCCCCCTCCTAACCGTTCAGCCCGGCGACCCGCGGCTGCTCCTCCCCTCCCTCTGCCGACAACCCCGACGGCCATCCGGCGGCTGCTGCCTCTCCATCCATCTCCCATCCATCCTGCAGTCCGCTGCTCCCCGCGCTCGGCGGTGCTGCCGAACTCCGGCGAGCCCAGCGGTCATCTCGAGCCCGGCCGAGCCCAACTCCGGCGGCCGGCGAGCCTCCCTGCAACCACTGTAAGTCTTCATCCCTCTTTATATATATATGTATATATATATATATATATATATATATATATATATATATATATATATATATATATATATATATATATATATATATGTATATATGTATGTATATAATATATAACTTGTAATATATGTATTAGTATATATCTATGTATAGTGTATGAATGAATATATATATATGTATTTGTATATATTTAAATTGTATAAAATTAAATTAGTGTATATAAATGTATAAGTATATATTTAATTTGTATATGTATATTATGCATTTTATATATATACCTTGTATATTTTGATATAATTAGTATATGTAGATGTATATATCTATTGTTTAATAATTAATTTTATGTAGGTATGTATGTAATTTTAATTATGCATATGCATGGGTATATTATTATTTTTATTAAATTGTATAATCCAGTACGTATTTAATTACTGTTTCAAAAATCATGAAAATGAATAGCATTTATTTAATTAATATTAAAATACATAATGTATAGTATATATATATTTTGTATTAGTATATAAATGTATTATTGAAATTCTATTGTATACTTAATATTGTAGATATATAATGTATGTATGTATGTATGTATGTAATCATGTAATCATGTAATTATGTAATTATGTAATTATGTAATTAAATTAATGTATACATGTATATGTATGGTAAATGTATATTATTTATTTATTAGAAATTAACTGTATAATGTAATGGTAATAGATACAAATATGTATTTTTAGTACTTATAAAACATATTTTTGTATACATAAATAAAAGTATCATATATATATATTTGGGATATAAAATGTATATACAACGTATTTGGTATATGTATTATTTTGGTATAAATGTATAGATATGTAAATACGTATTTGATATAAGTTAATATATAAATGTACGAAATTTGGAAAATGTGCAACTATAGCAAGTAAGTTATTGGTATATATTTTAGATATATTTCATGAATTATGTTTATATATATATACATACAAGTATTATTTTATTATGTTTATATGCAAGTATTATTTATTTTTAAAAGTATATAGTTATACATATATCTATTATCGATATTGATGGAAATTATATGTAATTAGTTAATAAGATGTTTATTTAAATATGTAGTCCTACTAGATGACCCTAGTTGACTAGTGTCCTGTCTGACATGGCCCTGAGGCCAGTGTTTATAGACTGTGTGTTAGCGTAGCATCTGATGCAAATGTGGTTGTTTGTGATATGTTTATAGGACTGTTGGGTTACCCAGGGGATACTCTGGAACAGGACATCCATAAATACCAGCTAAGGACCAAGGCAAGTACATTCTCTGATAATTTCCAATTCTTGATAATTTCTATAAGTTCAACAATCATGAAATATTACAACTGAATCTTTAACACTGTGCTACACGGACTAGTATAGCTTGGATCTGCAGTCATGAGATGTTACCTTGATTATCGTATTGACATTATACACGACATTGACATTGACATTGGACATTGATAATTAGACATTAATAATTAGACATTGATATTAAACATTGTACATGATAGACTTGACTTGCTCGTGTATCGTGACGTGTCATGATTGGATCCACAGTACTAGTTGGGGGCGGGGAAATTGCTAGTGAGAAATGTGATCAAATACCTATCGTACAAGTTTATATTATTGGTGTTAATCATACCCCCACGTATGATTAGCCAGACTGTAGAAATCGTACAAGTCCCAAGCCGATCACATTTCGAAACTATAATTTCAAACACTTAGAATAGATTACAGTTCCCTATTTTAAAATCATATACTACATCACCCGTATATAATACTGCTCCTTGTTTTTTTCATTTTCATACATGCACTGACTGTATCATATTGCCTATTGCCCGTCTCTTTATATTACATGTCTCTCTTAAATTGCCATTGCATTTATTTCACTGTTTTCTCAGTAGTTAGCATGACATGTTTTATTGTATTATAGACATTATCAATTAATGGAACTGTTATTTGAGATTGTTGCTTTGCTCCTTCCTGACTGGAAATATTTTTCCAGACTATGCCTTAGAGGACCGCTGTCCGACACTTTATGGACCTTATGGTGAGTAGCTGCAGACTTGGTAGTAGTTGTGATTCTGGAAGGTCTAGCCGGAATTATTATTTATTGTTAGTTCTTAAGTAGACTTTTTGGTACCGGATTTGTCTCCGGCCTTTTGATGATTCTTGGATATTGTTAAGTTAAGTTATTTCTTGTTGACTTGTGTTGTGTTTAATTTTAGTTTTATTATTCGAAATCTTATCGTGCTGTAATCCTGTGATTGAGTTTGTGTTCATCTTAATTGTGTCATCCGTGCCTCCTAATGGAGATTGGATGCTTGCGTGACATTAGTTAGATAGTATCAAGACCTTGACAGCGTTCTACCGCCGATGCTGCGGCGTAGGCTGGACGTACCCACGCACTTGTGCCCCTAAACCGGGTGCGGGTCGTGACACGTTTTTAGTGGTGGCCCATGCAGGTCAGACTTCGCGAGTTGTGCGATGTCGTGGTAGTGTGGCATCTTTGTTACACTACTGCGTGCCTGCTATAGAATATAGGACATAGGATACTAGGATGAGAGAGGATACTCAATCACAAATTCTTGAGAGATTCCTGGGATGACCCCATGAGAATCTTATTATAATTTCCAATTTAAATCCTTCGCCTTGTTTCCGTCCGTTCTCACTTGTTGATATTGAGTTTGATTCTTGTTGACCAGTTGTTAATTTTAATTCCTGGTATCGTTGTTGAGTTGATTTCATATTGAGATGAATTTTACGGACTAGAATTTATGGTATCATCTGATGACATATATTGATGAGGACAGTGAGAAAGGTAAAACGTCTACTTTGGTTATGGAACCTAGAGTTTATCGCAGCCATTCTAGCTGTCGTGACGAGAACGTAGGAACCAGACTTGGATGTACACACTTTAGTTATGAGATTTAGAGTTTCTCGCAGCCATACCGGTTGGCGTGGCGAAGATTCTAAATGACGTGATTATAGAGTTGCATACCTTAGTTACGGAACCTGTCGTTTATCGCATCTATGCTTACTGGCGTGGCGAGGATTCTAAGTATCATGATTTCTGACGAGACGTGTATGATTATCAGGTTGTATCTTAAATTGGTTCTTAAAGTATCATCTCAAGACTTACCTATTTCTGTTATTCCAGGACTTTGTTCCATCGCTTCTTTTCCTTACTAGCAGTAAAGATACCTTCCGTCCTCAATCCAGTTCTTTTGAGCTCCTATTCTCTAAGGATTCCTTGTTAAAATTTCCAATTTAAATCATTCCTTTGTTCCGTCCATTCTCACTTATTGATGTTGAATTTGATTGTTGTTAATTAGGTATTAAATTAGGATTTTGGTTTCATTGTAGGATTTGATTTCATATCAAGATGAATTTGCAGACTGATTTATGGTATTATCTGATAATGCATGTCGATGAGGAAAGCAAGGGAGATTAACACTAGGGCTATTGGACTACTAGATATGGATTTAAATTATAATTTAAAGCTTGAAAATGAATTGCATTTTTGAATTTTGAGAAGATTGAGATATTGTTATTAAAATTTTATTTTGAGGAATTCAGATTCAATTTGATGAACCTAGACAAGCTATAAGGATTTTTGGAATTGATAAAATTTTTATTTCAGTATTTAGATAATTGGTCTTGAGGAAAGTATATGCAATTTTACTTTAAAATTTATTCGAGGAGTTATTTTGAGGAATTTTATTTGAGGATAAGATCTTATAGTGGGAGAGATATATTAGTATATATGAGTAGATGATATACATGTGTAAGGATTTGACGACTTGAGTATGATTGAGATCTCACTGCCAACTGACTTGGGTGCCAATCTAGGGTGGTATTAGAGAGAGCAGTACTTAGTATAGTGTGTTGCAATTGATATGCACTTGAGTGATAAGAATAACTAGTATCAACTATTGCAGTAGGTAAGGAAGCTAGCAGTGAGTATGCTTGTAGTAAAGTGTGGTACCTAAAGAGATAGAGGTATCAAACTTCACATGCATCATTTGATCTATGATTATGTTAGAGATAGAAGATATTGCAAGTGATATGTTAGCAGGTTCTTTTCTTTCCTCATGTTCTTTTTCTTCTGATTGATTGATACCTTAGTACCGTAGCTTGTATACATAATTTTGTTATAATATAGTTAGTAGTACCCCTGATACAGAGACTGCAATACCATGACAAAAGACACCATGATCATACATATTTCCCTTAGGTTGCATGTTGTATGGTTGTAGGTAGAATTCTCTTAGACTTTAATTGTCGAGGATTTAACTGTAGTAAAGATTAACGAAGAGGTTATGACTTGACAAAGAGAGACAAGGTGCCCTAAAATTTTGGAGGAAAAATATTAAATTAAATAAAGAGTTAGGAATTTAATATGGCATAATTAAAGTTTTGTTAAATCATTAATTTTTAAGAAGATTATGAAATGATTGAATTTATCATTGAATTTGAGGAATTTAAGAAGGCTATCGATATATTTATTGGACTGCAAGTTATGAACGTATATTTTGAATATTGTATTGGAGGTTTCATAAGTATTACATCGTTGCATATTATGTGGAAAAAAAAAATCGAGGAATAAGAACACAAATGGATTTGTGTTGAATTCAAATTTTGGGATGAGATTCAATTTTTGAAATATGCATTGATTGGATTTCAATTAGAGGATTGAATATTAAATTCTTGTATTTCGTTATTAACTTAAAATTTTGGAGGATATTGTGATAAGAATGGGATTTGATTATATTTGAAGATTTTAGGGATATGACATTTATAGAATTTTTGAAAGAATTCATTGTGAAATAACAATATGGAGTAGTTCATGATTATATGATTTGAGGAATTTAATTTTGATGGTAGTAAATAAATAAATAAAACAATCGAGGATTAAAAAAAAAATTCGAGGATAAACGTTGATTTAAATAAAGGGCCAATAATTTAATATGGCAGGATTTATGATGTATTAATTCCAGGAAGGATATGATATGATTGAGGTTATCATTAGAATTTAAGAAAATTAAGGAGATTGTCATTAAACTATTGGATTGCAAGTTATGAATTTTAGAACTTTATATTGGGATGTGACATTTGGAGAATCCTTAAATATCATATTGTTGAGTTTTGAGGAGTGGATATTAAATTCTGAGTATCGAATTAGTAGCTAAAAACTTTCAAGGAAATTTTGATGGACTTTGAGTTTACTTGAAGATTTTTCAGGTTATACAAATAATTTTAGATTTTTGAAATTGTGGAAGACCTTGTGGATTATTCATGGTTGATGAATTTATTGAGGGAATAATAGTGAGTATGATTTAAACACTAGTATGAGGATTTTAAATTTCGAGGACGAAATTCTTTTAAGGTGGGTAGACTTATCACTACCACATTCCGAAAACAGGGGTATTTTCGATTTTCAATATTTAATATTATGTTATTTACAATTAATTGATTGCATGATAGTGTATTTGATTTAAATAATTTTGTGCGATGTGTGATTAAATATATAATTATATGCAGTGTTAATTATTTTATTTTAGCTAGCAGACTAGACCTAGTAGCCAGTAGTTGAGCACCTGTCGGAATTTATGGAATTTTGAGGTTAATTGTTTTATTTTAGAATTTATTTATTGGAGGTGTAATTAATTACTGTATTTTATTTAATATTTTTGCGCATTGCCTTTGCTTCGATATTTGGAGCACTATCCAGACTTTTGTCTTCCAACAAATTTTACCATCTTGCCCTAGACATGCCCGCCTTCAAATCTGCTATTTTTGCAACTCATAATTGTGCTCTCTGTACATTATTTCTAGCCGCACAAAAATCGTCGCGGACGTTTATTCTAAAATCCCTATTTTGTATCGTTGTGCGTTCCAATCGAAAATTGAAGGCCATCTTGACCTATTTTTCGTGCGACCCAAATTAGGGTAATATCCTGTTCCGAGTCTTCTTCAATATTGGTATTGATGACTTGATCTGATTTTGACCCCATGTACTCCTAATTAATTGTTGAACACAACTTACATTTATTTCTATTTAAATTGAGGATATTAATTAAACCAATTCTAAAATCCCAATTTAATTTCAGTGCCCTGCAAATTCAGTCCATACCCATCTTACAGCGTCCCCTGACCCTACAAAACATCGAACCCCGAATCGCCCGCCCAATTTTTGTCATTTCAGGTGTTTGTGCAATTTCCCAAATTTAAGGGATTAAATTGCAAATTGGCATTTTGTGGCCTCACCCAATTATTTTAACTAATGAGGGAACCTAATATTATTTGTAGCCCTCACCCTCATTTCTACATGAATTAATTCCCTTCATGATTTAATCTAGACCACTCATTTAGAGGGTCAATCACAACCCTCCATCAAATTCCCCTCATCCCTATATAATGTCTACATCAAACCCTAATCTCTAGGCAACCTAGAAAACACCACCTCCTCACAAGCCCCCTCTCTCCTACGTAGGATAATTTTTCTTCTTCTCCTTTCTTCTTCTCTTTTCTTCTTCTCCTTCTTCCTTCCTTCTTCTTCCTTATTGTTTCTCTTTTTATTTACATTAGTTTTAAATTCAAATAGTTAGGGGGGGATACTGTTCCTCAATTCCCCCCCATATAACAGTTCAGCCGGCCATTCTCAGGCCGACTTCAGCCCGGCGGCTGCTCCGGTCAGCGAGTTCCGCGGCCGCTACTCCCAACGCCATCACCATCCGACCGGCGCTCCGGCCGGACCCCCCCACTGCTCCCTCTCCTCCTTCAACTCATCACCACCACCACCTTCAACTCATCCATCCATTCAACTCCCGATCACCTCCATCTACCTCCGGCCTCCCACCATTCCTCTCCGGCTACTCCTCCTACCAGCCACTTCCCCGACCGACTTCCCGGTCCGGCGAGCGGCCACTGCATACGGCTGTGCTCTCCCCCTCCTAACCGTTCAGCCCGGCGGCCCGCGGCTGCTCCTCCCCTCCCTCTGCCGACAACCCCGGCGGCCATCCGGCGGCTGCTGCCTCTCCATCCATCTCCCATCCATCCTGCAGTCCGCTGCTCCCCGCGCTCGGCGGTGCTGCCGAACTCCGGCGAGCCCAGCGGTCATCTCGAGCCCGGCCGAGCCCAACTCCGGCGGCCGGCGAGCCTCCCTGCAACCACTGTAAGTCTTCATCCCTCTTTATATATATATGTATATATATATATATATATATATATATATATATATATATATATATATATGTATATATGTATGTATATAATATATAACTTGTAATATATGTATTAGTATATATCTATGTATAGTGTATGAATGAATATATATATATGTATTAGTATATATTTAAATTGTATAAAATTAAATTAGTATATATAAATGTATAAGTATATATTTAATTTGTATATGTATATTATGCATTTTATATATATACCTTGTATATTTTGATATAATTAGTATATGTAGATGTATATATCTATTGTTTAATAATTAATTTTATGTAGGTATGTATGTAATTTTAATTATGCATATGCATGGGTATATTATTATTTTTATTAAATTGTATAATCCAGTACGTATTTAATTATTGTTTCAAAAATCATGAAAATGAATAGCATTTATTTAATTAATATTAAAATACATAATGTATAGTATATATATATTTTGTATTAGTATATAAATGTATTATTGAAATTCTATTGTATACTTAATATTGTAGATATATAATGTATGTATG
Organism: Iris macrosiphon; assembly: GCA_036927795.1. Taxonomy (NCBI): domain Eukaryota; kingdom Viridiplantae; phylum Streptophyta; class Magnoliopsida; order Asparagales; family Iridaceae; genus Iris; species Iris macrosiphon. The sequence goes on along the minus strand of JAYESA010000003.1, from coordinate 63,083,448 downwards.
TATGTATGTATGTAATCATGTAATCATGTAATTATGTAATTATGTAATTATGTAATTAAATTAATGTATACATGTATATGTATGGTAAATGTATATTATTTATTTATTAGAAATTAACTGTATAATGTAATGGTAATAGATACAAATATGTATTTTTAGTACTTATAAAACATATTTTTGTATACATAAATAAAAGTATCATATATATATATTTGGGATATAAAATGTATATACAACGTATTTGGTATATGGATTATTTTGGTATAAATGTATAGATATGTAAATACGTATTTGATATAAGTTAATATATAAATGTACGAATTTTGGAAAATGTGCAACTATAGCAAGTAAGTTATTGGTATATATTTTAGATATATTTCATGAATTATGTTTATATATATATACATACAAGTATTATTTTATTATGTTTATATGCAAGTATTATTTATTTTTAAAAGTATATAGTTATACATATATCTATTATCGATATTGATGGAAATTATATGTAATTAGTTAATAAGATGTTTATTTAAATATGTAGTCCTACTAGATGACCCTAGTTGACTAGTGCCCTGTCTGACATGGCCCTGAGGCCAGTGTTTATAGACTGTGTGTTAGCGTAGCATCTGATGCAAATGTGGTTGTTTGTGATATGTTTATAGGACTGTTGGGTTACCCAGGGGATACTCTGGAACAGGACATCCATAAATACCAGCTAAGGACCAAGGCAAGTACATTCTCTGATAATTTCCAATTCTTGATAATTTCTATAAGTTCAACAATCATGAAATGTTACAACTGAATCTTTAATACTGTGCTACACGGACTAGTATAGCTTGGATCTGCAGTCATGAGATGTTACCTTGATTATCGTATTGACATTATACACGACATTGACATTGACATTGGACATTGATAATTAGACATTGATAATTAGACATTGATATTAAACATTGTACATGATAGACTTGACTTGCTCGTGTATCGTGACGTGTCATGATTGGATCCACAGTACTAGTTGGGGGCGGGGAAATTGCTAGTGAGAAATGTGATCAAATACCTATCGTACAAGTTTATATTATTGGTGTTAATCATACCCCCACGTATGATTAGCCAGACTGTAGAAATCGTACAAGTCCCAAGCCGATCACATTTCGAAACTACAATTTCAAACACTTAGAATAGATTGCAGTTCCCTATTTTAAAATCATATACTACATCACCCGTATATGATACTGCTCCTTGTTCTTTTCATTTTTATACATGCACTGACTGTATCATATTGCCTATTGCCCGTCTCTTTATATTACCTGTCTCTCTTAAATTGCCATTGCATTTATTTCACTGTCTTCTCAGTAGCTAGCATGACATGTTTTATTGTATTATAGACATTATCAATTAATGGAACTGTTATTTGAGATTGTTGCTTTGCTCCTTCCTGACTGGAAATATTTTTCCAGACTATGCCTTAGAGGACCGCTGTCCGACACTTTATGGACCTTATGGTGAGTAGCTGCAGACTTGGTAGTAGTTGTGATTCTGGAAGGTCTAGCCGGAATTATTATTTATTGTTAGTTCTTAAGTAGACTTTTTGGTACCGGATTTGTCTCCGGCCTTTTGATGATTCTTGGATATTGTTAAGTTAAGTTATTTCTTGTAGACTTGTGTTGTGTTTAATTTTAGTTTTATTATTCGAAATCTTATCGTGCTGTAATCCTGTGATTGAGTTTGTGTTCATCTTAATTGTGTCATCCGTGCCTCCTAATGGAGATTGGATGCTTGCGTGACATTAGTTAGATAGTATCAAGACCTTGACAGCGTTCTACCGCCGATGCTGCGGCGTAGGCTGGACGTACCCACGCACTTGTGCCCCTAAACCGGGTGCGGGTCGTGACACGTTTTTAGTGGTGGCCCATGCAGGTCAGACTTCGCGAGTTGTGCGATGTCGTGGTAGTGTGGCATCTTTGTTACACTACTGCGTGCCTGCTATAGAATATAGGACATAGGATACTAGGATGAGAGAGGATACTCAATCACAAATTCTTGAGAGATTCCTGGGATGACCCCATGAGAATCTTATTATAATTTCCAATTTAAATCCTTCGCCTTGTTTCCGTCCGTTCTCACTTGTTGATATTGAGTTTGATTCTTGTTGACCAGTTGTTAATTTTAATTCCTGGTATCGTTGTTGAGTTGATTTCATATTGAGATGAATTTTACGGACTAGAATTTATGGTATCATCTGATGACATATATTGATGAGGACAGTGAGAAAGGTAAAACGTCTACTTTGGTTATGGAACCTAGAGTTTATCGCAGCCATTCTAGCTGTCGTGACGAGAACGTAGGAACCAGACTTGGATGTACACACTTTAGTTATGAGATTTAGAGTTTCTCGCAGCCATACCGGTTGGCGTGGCGAAGATTCTAAATGACGTGATTATAGAGTTGCATACCTTAGTTACGGAACCTGTCGTTTATCGCATCTATGCTTACTGGCGTGGCGAGGATTCTAAGTATCATGATTTCTGACGAGACGTGTATGATTATCAGGTTGTATCTTAAATTGGTTCTTAAAGTATCATCTCAAGACTTACCTATTTCTGTTATTCCAGGACTTTGTTCCATCGCTTCTTTTCCTTACTAGCAGTAAAGATACCTTCCGTCCTCAATCCAGTTCTTTTGAGCTCCTATTCTCTAAGGATTCCTTGTTAAAATTTCCAATTTAAATCATTCCTTTGTTCCGTCCATTCTCACTTATTGATGTTGAATTTGATTGTTGTTAATTAGGTATTAAATTAGGATTTTGGTTTCATTGTAGGATTTGATTTCATATCAAGATGAATTTGCAGACTGATTTATGGTATTATCTGATAATGCATGTCGATGAGGACAGCAAGGGAGATTAACACTAGGGCTATTGGACTACTAGATATGGATTTAAATTATAATTTAAAGCTTGAAAATGAATTGCATTTTTGAATTTTGAGAAGATTGAGATATTGTTATTAAAATTTTATTTTGAGGAATTCAGATTCAATTTGATGAACCTAGACAAGCTATAAGGATTTTTGGAATTGATAAAATTTTCATTTCAGTATTTAGATAATTGGTCTTGAGGAAAGTATATGCAATTTTACTTTAAAATTTATTCGAGGAGTTATTTTAAGGAATTTTATTTGAGGATAAGATCTTATAGTGGGAGAGATATATTAGTATATATGAGTAGATGATATACATGTGTAAGGATTTGACGACTTGAGTATGATTGAGATCTCACTGCCAACTGACTTGGGTGCCAATCTAGGGTGGTATTAGAGAGAGCAGTACTTAGTATAGTGTGTTGCAATTGATATGCACTTGAGTGATAAGAATAACTAGTATCAACTATTGCAGTAGGTAAGGAAGCTAGCAGTGAGTATGCTTTAGTAAAGTGTGGTACCTAAAGAGATAGAGGTATCAAACTTCACATGCATCATTTGATCTATGATTATGTTAGAGATAGAAGATATTGCAAGTGATATGTTAGCAGGTTCTTTTCTTTCCTCATGTTCTTTTTCTTCTGATTGATTGATACCTTAGTACCGTAGCTTGTATGCATGATTTTGTTATAATATAGTTAGTAGTACCCCTGATACAGAGACTGCAATACGATCTCTCCAATTTGATCACGGAGAGGAGGCGATCTCGTGGACGACCTTTCATGCCGCGTTCGAAGAGGAGTTTATACCCCCTCCAGTACAACGTCAAATGGAGAATAATTTCGTGCAACTGAGGCAGGGCAGTATGACGATGAAGCAGTACTCCGCCGAATTCAACCGACTCTCAAAATTCGCTCGGGCCTATTTACCTGATGCAGCGAGTTGAGCTAGAAGGTTTGAAGGCGGTCTGCGCCCTGCCATTCATGGCCACGTAGTCAATAATCAGTACGGGACAATACGTGAAGTCATGAATCATGCCCTATCTCTCGAACCGCAGTATCCTCACGTTTCTACCGGCGCTGTGCATAACTATAATCATAAACGCCAAGGCAACGATAGAGGAAATACCGCTGCAAAGTGCCCTAACCATGGCGGTCCACGGAGAGGTAACCCAGGGCAACCTTGTGCATATTGTAAGAAACCAAGGCATACAGTTGAAATGTGCCGCAAGAAACTTGGGCAATGCCTCATTTGTGGTGATCCAGATCATACCGTTCCTGCCTGCCCACTGAGCCGCCTCAATAATCCCTAACGGTAGGTCCTATTCTTAAGTTTCGGGACGAAACTTCCAATTGGTTGGGTAGGATGTAGCGCCCCGTTCCCCCGGTGCGGGGAGCGCGGCTAAGAAATACAAACGGTATCGTTCGATCGGGATAGATTGAATTAAGAACTCGTCCTCGTTATGGATTTGTTTCTTCGGAATCGATTCCCATATTCAGTGGACTGCGCCCCATGGATCGGCTTAGCGGCAGAGTCAGGAGGGACCTCTCCGCTGCTATCTTTTATTGCCTCAGTTTTCGATGTCGCTTGTTGCTTTCGTGCTTTGAGTTGGTTTTGGGAATTGCTTGTTTTCCTTGAACGGTTTCGATGGTTTTTATTATTTTCATTCATTGAACTGCGCTTCTATTCCGAGATTGGAAAGGGAGGAAGAAGTATTAATCGAACTGTTCGTGTGCAGGTGAACGAGCAGTAGGCGGCTTGCGAGCGGAGTCGTGAAGCGCCTCTTTCCTTCTCCTTCCAACTATCTAAGTGAGTGGCTACCAACCCGATTAGCTAGCCCTGCTTCCAGTCTTTACATCCTAATAATCTACATTCTTCTTTGCCCCGATCAAACGATACCAAGTAATAATAAAAGAAACCAAGATAAAAGAGAATAGACTTGGTTCTTATGCTTGTCAATCAAATATGTGAATTGTTATCATACTGTATGCTAGTTCGTTTATAACTGTTCTATGAATCGTGCTAAGTATGGACTACCTTGTATGCGCTAAACTGTTCAATGAGGCTATGTTAAATGAATCATGCAATACCGACTGTGCCGTACTACTGTTTGCCTCAACTGCATGAACTGTTAACTTAGCAACGTACTGTTCGATCACGGACAACTTGTGCACAAGGTAACTGGTTCCTGCGCACGGTCGCTGGGGCACTGGCACCGATCCGGTCCGGACGGAACCCTACTGTATAGTCAACTGTACTAGACGGAATGGCTTGTAGCACCCACTGTACTTTTGCTGCAACCTATTCTCGTCTATGACTAGTGTCCTTTATGGCAACGCCAGTGATCTATTGTATACTTAAACCTGTTGCAAACTAACTTATGTCTTCGTGGCAGGAAAGGCATGGTAAGTATTGTGCAGGTAATTCAGACGGACAGGTAAAATCCACCGAACGGTGGCACGTTCATTTCAGTAAATTCTATATGTTGCTTACTTGTAAATGAACTAAGGCAAGATAGAAAACCCACAAATATGCATGCTTCACTAAAAAATGTATTGATTGGTATAGTTCGGTTAGCTCGCCTTCACCAGCATGTTTCGATATGCTGACCCTCGTTGAAACAGGTTCTCCGCACTAAGGCGAACCGAGCGAGGAGCCAAAGTCGTCTTTCCGATCCAGTCCAGCTGTTGGCGCATCTTCACCGCGCCCCTTGAAGCATTTAAAAGTCCGAAGCTGCAACTCTTTATACACAAATACAGCTCCGTGGCAAAGCTATCCTCCAGCCCGGAGGTCTATATCATTTTGAGTTTATAAAGGGATATAATGTACAGGACTGCTATCTCATTTTGAGTCATCTCTTTTGTAAGCCATTCGGTATATTAGTTGACTCATTCAGGAGTTTGTAATAGATGTTCATTATCAATAAAGAGAACTTTTCCATGTTTCAAATCTGTGTTTCAATTTATCTGCGTACTCTGAATATGTGCTTGCTATGCAAATCATTAAAGCCTTGTGCGGGCGCAACTCCAGGCCCGCACGGCGGTCACGATTCGGGGGACGCCTCAAACGATTCTAAGGAATCGGGTCGTGACATAGTGGTATCAGAGCACAGATTCAAAGTTCCTTAGACTTCGTGCTGGAAAAGTTCCTTTAACGATCAAATTCCTGTGCGAACTCGCTAAGCCAAAATGAGATACGTTCATGCAATAAGTCCATAATACATTATGATTCTAATATAATTTACCTTCTTTTGAAGGAATGGTACCAACGTAATCTGCAGTGCAAGCTCCGAACGAAACACAAGAAAGCAGTTCGGGTACTTCGAGAAGCTCGCGGAGCCAGCGTGGCATATCTCAAGTCGACCCGCTTGAGCGGGTAATGAAAATGTTAGAATCGCAACGACAAAGAGATGATGCTCGCCAAGCCAAGTTTGAGAGCAATCTAGAGACCCGATTCTCAGTCCAATAAAAGCAGGTAGATGCCCTGCAACAGATCGTTCAGACTTTGGCTGCCAACCATTCCGCCGCAACAGCAACGACTCTGGTGGAACAGTCCGTGCTTGAAGTGGAGATGCCTCAAATCCCAAGGCTGAGGGACGTGACTGCCTTCAACTTGGGCCATTTCAAGAAAGTCTGCAACACCCCATTCAACGGGACTGAGGACCCAGTGATAGCTCTAGATTGGCTAGCCGAGCTTGAAGATCACTTCGCTCTAATAGAGGTCCCCGAAGATAAGCGCGTCGCCTGCGCGCAACTACAGCTCCGCCTCAACGCACAGATTGGTGGAACGTGCATCGACGATCTCTCCAATTTGATCACGGAGAGGAGGCGATCTCGTGGATGACCTTTCGTGCTGCGTTCGAAGAGGAGTTTATACCCCCTCCAGTACAACGTTAAATGGAGAATGATTTCGTGCAACTGAGGCAGGGCAGTATGACGGTGAAGTAGTACTCCGCCAAATTCAATCGACTCTCAAAATTCGCTCGAGCCTATTTAACTGATGCAGCGAGTCGAGCTAGAAGGTTTGAAGGCGGTCTGCGCCCTGCCATTCATGGCCACGTAGTCAATAATCAGTACGGGACAATGCGTGAAGTCATGAATCACGCCCTATCTCTCGAACCGCAGTATCCTCATGTTTCCACCGGCGTTGTGCATACCTACAATCACAAACGCCAAGGCAACGACAGAGGAAACACCGCTGTAAAGCGCCCTAACTACGGTGGTCCACGGAGAGGTAACCCAGGGCAACCTTGTGCATATTGTAAGAAACCATGGCATACAGTTGAAATGTGCCGCAAAAAACTTGGGCAATGCCTCATTTGTGGTGATCCAGATCATACCGTTCCTGCCTGCCCACTGAGCCGCCTTAATAATCCCTAACGGTAGGTCCTATTCTTAAGTTTCGGAACGAAACTTCCAATTGGTTGGGTAGGATGTAGCGCCCCGTTCCCCCGGTGCAGGGAGCGCGGCTAAGAAACACAAACGGTATCGTTCGATAGGGATAGATTGAATTAATAACTCGTCCTCGTTATGGATTTGTTTCTTCGGAATCGATTCTTATATTCAGTGGACTGTGCCCCAAGGATCGGCTTAGCGGCAGAGTCAGGAGGGACCTCTCCGCTGCTATCTTTTATTGCCTCGGTTTTTGATGTCGCTTGTTGCTTTCGTGCTTTGAGTTGGTTTTGGGAATTGCTTGTTTTCCTTGAACGGTTTCGATGGTTTTCATTATTTTCGTTCATTGAACTGCGCTTCTATTCCGAGATTGGAAAGAGAGGAAGAAGTATTAATCGAACTGTTCGTGTGCAGGTGAACAAGCAGTAGGCGGCTTGCGAGCGGAGTCGTGAAGCGCCTCTTTCTTCTCCTTCCAACTATCTAAGTGAGTGGCTACCAACCCGATTAGTTAGCCCTGCTTCCAGTCTTCACATCCTAATAATCTGCATTCTTCTTTGCCCCGATCAAACGATACCAAGTAATAATAAAAGAAACCAAGATAAAAGAGAATAGACTTGGTTCTTATGCTTGTCAATCAAATATGTGAACTGTTATCATACTGTATGCTAGTTCGTTTATAACTGTTCTATGAATCGTGCTAAGTATGGACTACCTTGTATGCGCTAAACTGTTCAATGAGGCTATGTTAAATGAATCATGCAATACCGACTGTCCCGTACTACTGTTTGCCTCAACTGCATGAACTGTTAACTTAGCAACGTACTGTTCGATCACGGACAACTTGTGCACAAGGTAACTGGTTCCTGCGGACGGTCGCTGGGGCACTGGCACCGATCCGGTCCGGACGGAACCCTACTGTATAGTCAACTGTACTAGACGGAATGGCTTGTAGCACCCACTATATTTTCGCTACAACCTATTCTCGTCTATGACTAGTGTCCTTTATGGCAACGCCAGTGATCTATTGTATATTTAAACCTGTTGCAAACTAACTTGTGTCTTCGTGGCAGGGAAGGCATGGTAAGTATTGTGCAGGTAATTCAGACGGTCAGGTAAAATCCACCGAACGGTGGCACGTTCATTTCAGTAAATTCTATATGCTGCTTACTTGTAAATGAACTAAGACAAGATGGAAAACCCACAAATATGCATGCTTCACTAAACAACGTGTTGATTGGTATAGTTCGGTTAGCTCGCCTTCACCAGCATGTTTCGATATGCTGACCCTCGTTGAAACAGGTTCTCCGCACTAAGGTGAACCGAGCGAGGAGCCGAAGTCGTCTTCCCGATCCAGTCCAGCTGTTGGCGCATCTTCACCGCGCCCCTTGAAGCATTTAGAAGTCCAAAGCTGCAACTCTTCATGCACAAATGCAGCTCCGTGGCAAAGCTATCCTCCAGCCAGGAGGTCTATATCATTTTGATTTTATAAAGGGATATAATGTACAGGACTGCTATCTCATTTTGAGTCATCTCTTTTGTAAGCCGTTCGGCATATTAGTTGACTCGTTCAGGAGTTTGTAATAGATGTTCATTATCAATAAAGAGAACTTTTCCATGTTTCAAATCTGTGTTTCAATTTATCTGCGTACTCTGAATATGTGCTTGCTATGCAAATCATTAAAGCCTTGTGCGGGCGCAACTCCAGGCCCGCACGGCGGTCATGATTCGGGGGACGCCTCAAACGATTCTAAGGAATCGGGTCGTGACAACTGTGCACTGCTATCCCTCTCCTTACACTGATACCATCTCCTATTAGTCCAGATACTGAACTGATATCACATCCAATCCCTGTCACGACCCACACCCAGAAATTCGGGCACGAGTGCGTGGGTACGTCCAGCCTATGCCGCAGAGTCGGCGGTAGTACGCTGTCTAGGTCAAATCCACAGCTAACTAAACTAGCTCATTCACAAATAACATAGGCAAGATAATAATGGGAAACAGATACTTAAGATTTCAAATGAAATAAATGCGACAACAGATTCAAATGTTTAGTACAGAAATCAGAATTGAAATCGGGGACAAACCCGATTACTAAGATAAAAGAGCAATAAATAAAATAGCTACTGCTATCTACTCTGCAACAGGGGTCTCCTGGGTGGGATCTGGCTCCTCATAAGTGTCATCTGTTCCCTCATAGGGACCATAATATGTAGGGGCAAGGTCCTCATCAATGCCTAAATCAACGGATCCAGTCAGGAAAGGAGCAAAGTACACAATGCACAACAAGATTAAACTAAATATTTATGACAATTAAATTGAGTATCAATATTGAGAAATTGCATAAAAGAACATCAATATCTCAGAGTTAAAACTATAAACAGGAATATGAGAAAACAAAAATAAATGAGACAGGAAAAGAACTACAACAGTCAGCAAGAAATATAACAAGACCAGAAACTATCTGTGTGAACTTGTGTTTGTTTTAGAATACATATTTGGCATGTAGGGGTTTATAAGGCTAATTCGGCCGTCATAAATGACTATTAAACAGGGAAAATCGAGATCCGGCTGAGGTACAGTCGCGTACCAACAGCTATTAAACATGACAAGGGGAAGGGTAAACTACATGCCTTCTAGTATTCTCCCACCCGACATGAAAAACAAGACATGAACTCCAATATTCAAGACATGAATTCCAGTATTCCTAACACTAGGTGTAATCATCAAGGGTACTAGTAAAGTAGGGAATTAATTATCACAATATAAATATTTAACTTGAAGTGCAGGTACTTGCCTGTTGTTTGGATCCAATTAATTGTACTCGGGGAAATTTTCCAGAGATGAGTCCAAAAGCTGAAATAGACATTACCATCATGCTCAGAAGATGTCAAATAGCTAGAAACGCCTGTCCTTGGGTCCAATTTGGAGACAAGGGCAAAATAACACTAGGTGTCAACCGGTCAGGAACGCTGATACGAACCCAACGGAACTTCCAGAATTGGATTCCGATGAGCCGATCACAAAATCGCCCGTCGAGCGGGGCCTGTGGGACCCACGACACGCGATTTCGTCAACGTTCTCAGAATCGAACCAAACTTGACCCACAGGACCAGCGTATCGCTACGAGTCCGATGGCGCAAGTTTTGTCTCGATCCGACGAGTGTACAAGAAGTTAGGGCGAATTGCAGAAAAGTCGGATACGGGGCGATGTCCGCGGATACGCGTTGATTTCGGTGTGCACGCACACCCGAATCAGCTTCCGCAAAATCTCACACGTCCGTATCGACGGTACGCACGTATCTGTGAAGACCGCACGCGACCAAGTCGTTCCGTTTGGCGGGGCGTACTCAGTTCCGGGGTAAAGTAGGGTCTGGTTTTTCCTGTTTTTGGATCGCGGTGTGCGATCACCACAGGACGCGATGCCCCGAGCGGTTTATCCGGGCACCGAGAGGGTCATACAGGCTTCGTAACGTAATTTACGGAATTGAAAACGGAGATACAGGGTGCAAGATACGAGTACCTGAACGAGGCACGAGAAACAGGAACTTTTCGTGTCCGTGTCGTGTCCGACACGGCACAAAGAAATTGGGGATTTAGGGTTAGGTTTTGTTCTCGTCGGACTCAGACGACAGCCGGCCGGAGGAGGGCTGAACGGCGCTGTGCTGGCCGGGGCGGCCGGGGACGCCGAGGCGGGGCCGGGCGGAGGCACGACGGAGCAGGGGGGCGCCGGGGACGGCGCTGCTGCTCGCTGTCCTCCGCTGCTGCTGGACGCCGGAGGCGGAGGGAAGAGGAGGAGAGGGCCGGAGGTCGTCGGGGCAGTGGAGGGCCGTGTTGGGCGGCCGGAGCGGGTGGGTGGTGGTTCGCCGGCGGGAGGGTTCCGGTCGGGAGGATGGAAGTGAGGGAGGAAGAAGAAGAAGAAGAGGGGGCTTTTATAGGAGGGATGAGGCCGGCCAAGGCGGGGCGAGGGGAGGTCGTGGCCGCGGAGGGCGGGGCGAGCCGGGCGGAGCGGCGGGTGGCGCGGAGCTCGCCGGAAAACGCGCGGGGACGGGGGAGATGGGGGAACCGGTCTCCGGGTCGGGTAGGCGGCGGGTCGGGTCTGACTGACCCAACCCGGTAGGAAGGGTTGGGCTGGGCTGCTGCTGGGCCGGTCCACTGGGCCGGGCCGGCCCAAGGAGAAAATAAAAAAATAAAATAAAAAATATATTAATAATAATAATAAATATTAATAAAATCATTTAATTAAATAATTAATTAATTAAAATAGTTTTTAGGTATTTAAAAATAGGTCTGAGGCCCAAAAAAATCCAGAAAAATTACCCTAAGTCCAGTTTTTCATTTTACACCCAAAAATGTTATTTCCATGATATTTTAATATTATTTATTAACAACTAAAAATTATTTAATAATTAAGAATCTTGATTTTAATTTCAGAAAATTCCCAAAAAATTTCAGAAAATTAGGAAAAATCCAAGTTGTAATAATTTTGAAAATTCAGGGGGATTTACAATCTACCCAACTTATAAAAATTTCGTCCTCGAAATTTAAGAATAACAATGGCACGAGAATTAAATATACCTCAGGGTTCAAAAAGGTAAGGGTAGCGCTCTCTAATCTCGTCTTCTCGCTCCCAGGTGGATTCGTCGGGAGAATGGTGCTTCCAAGCTACGCGAACCAGGGAAATAACCTGGTTCCGTAGAACTTTCTCCGATCGATCCAGTATCTCCACGGGTTGCTCTTGGTAAGTCAAACTTGGGCCTACTTCGAGCTCTGAGTGATCCAAAATGTGGCTGGGATCTGACACATATTTTCTCAGCTGCGACACGTGGAAAACGTTATGGACTCCATCCAGAGAGGGTGGCAATGCCAGTCGGTATGCCACTTCTCCGATTTTCTCTTGAATGCCAAAAGGTCCAATAAATCTTGGGCTGAGTTTTCCACTTCTTCCGAACCTAATGGTGCCACGTGTCGGGGAAATCTTCAAGAATATCAGTTCTCCAACCTTAAAATAGAGTCATAATCAAGTCTTAGTTGCATAATCATAATATTTAAATTAACTTGAATTTCATAAATTTAATTACCTCAAATTCCAAGGGCCTTCGGTGGCTATTTGCCCAATGTCGTTGCCTGTCTTGAGCCACTCGAAGTCTTTCCCTTATTTGTTTTACCTTCTCAGTTGAATCGATCACCATCTCAGGTCCCAGTAAGGCTCTTTCTCCTACGTCGTCCCATGATAGCGGGGTACGACATCTTCGTCCATACAGAGCTTCAAATGGAGTCATCTCAATACTTGCTTGGTAACTGTTATTATAAGAGAACTCCACAAGATGTAGATAGTCTTCCCAGGATCCTCCAAAATCCAGAACACATGTACGAAGCATATCTTCAAGTGTCTGGATTGTACGTTCCGATTGTCCATCGGTTTGGGGATGATAAGCTGTGCTGAATTTGAGTTGAGTCCCCAAGCTGGCTTATAAGCTCTTCCAGAAGTGAGAGGTGAATCTTGAATCTCGGTCGGAGACAATACTTACTGGAACTCCATGAAACCTAACAATATGTCTGATATATAAATCTGCCAGCTTCTCTGTAGATGGCCCACTTTGAAAGGTAGAAAATGTGCAGACTTGGTCAGTCTATCTACTATCACCCAAATTGCATCCTTTCCACTAGGTGTCCTTGGAAGTCCGGAAACAAAATCCATTGTGATATGTTCCCACTTCCACTCCGGAATGGGTAGTGGTTGAAGCAATCCTCTAGGTCTTTGTCTTTCTGCCTTGACTTGTTGGCACACTAAACAACGAGATACGAACCTGGCTACTTCTCTTTTTATGCCATGCCACCAAACATGCGTCCTCAGGTCCTTGTACATCTTGTTGGCTCCTGGATGTATAGAGTATTATGATCTGTGCGCCTTTTGCATAACTTCTTCTCTTATGTCTCCTTGAGGTACACATAGTCTATCGCCATGCCTCAGTGATCCATCTTCATGAATTCTGAAATCTTCCACTAATCCAGCTTGCACTTGACCTCGAAGGCTTCGTAGCCCTCCGTCTCGAAATTGAGCCTCCTTGATCTTGTCTATTAAGGTAGACTGAATCTGCAAGTTCATCATTTGGCCTTCTTTTCCTGGGATAATTACCTCAATACCTAAGCTTTCCAGGTCCTCGAGCAAGTGTCTGTCCATAGTCAAGTACATCGCCATAGGATATCTGCTTAGAGCATCAGCAACAACATTGGCCTTCCCAGGGTGATATTGAAGGGTGATATCAAAGTCTTTCATTAGTTCCAGCCACCTTCTTTGCCTCATGTTCAGCTCTTTCTGAGTGAAGATATATTTTAGACTTTTATGGTCCGTAAATATTTCCACCCTTTCTCCATAAAGATAATGCTTCCATAGCTTAAGAGCAAATATGACAGCTGCCAGTTCTAAATCATGAGTTGGGTAGTTCTTTTCATGAGGTCGAAGCTGTCTAGAGGCATATGCTATTACTTTCTTGTTCTGCTCCAATACACAAACTAGACCTTTTCCAGAAGCATCACTATAAATAGCGAATCCTCCGGTTCCAGAAGGTAAGGTCAGAATAGGGGCAGTAGTCAGCCTTTTCTTCAATTCTTCAAAAGCATGCTGACATTCATCAGTCCAGGTGAACTCTTCATCCTTCCTTGTTAATTTTGTCATGGGTTCAGCAATTCTAGCAAAGTCCTTCACAAACTTCCGATAGTAGCCAGCTAGTCCCAGGAAGCTTCTAATCTCTGCTACAGAGTCTGGAGCGGGCCATGATTCTACTGCCGCTATCTTCTTAGGATCTACTGCTATTCCATCTCGAGTCACAACATGTCCCAAGAATTCTACTTTGTCTAAGAAAAATGCACATTTAGATAATTTTTCATAAAGTTTTTCCTTCCTCAAAGTCTCCAATGCTAGCCTCAAATGTTCTTCATGTTCTTCGGGGGTCTTGGAGTAGATCAAAATATCATCAATAAAGACCACTACAAATTTGTCTAGGTATGGCTGGAAGACTCTGTTCATTAAGTTCATAAAAACTGCTGGAGCATTCGTCAACCCGAACGGCATTACTAAGAATTCGTAGTGTCCGTTCCGGGTATTGAAAGCAGTTTTAGGGATGTCTTCCTTCCTTACCCTTACTTGGTGGTAACCAGACCTCAAGTCAATCTTTGAAAATACCCGAGCTCCACTTAATTGATCAAATAAGTCATCTATCCTGGGCAGGGGATACTTATTTTTAATTGTTAAGGCATTCAAGGCCCTATAGTCAATACACATTCGGGATGTTCCGTCCTTCTTGGGCACAAATAATACTGGAGCTCCCCAGGGTGAGACACTAGACCTAATGAAGCATTTGTCTTCTAACTCTTTTATTTGCTCATTTAGTTCTATTATCTTCTTCTTGTTGATTCTGTAGGGATTTTGAGATACTGGCGCTGCTCCTGGCACTAAGTCAATAGAGAATTCAACTTCTTGGTCTGGGGGTAATCCTGGAAGATCCTCAGGGAAGACATCAAGATATTCAGAGATGATAGGTAGTGGCAATTCTTCTGTTACTAGGGCTCCACAAATTTTGTTACTACCCATTTCTCTAGAACCTCTAGCAAATTCAAATTCTTGCTTGTCAGGGGGCCTGAAGATTATACTACCTCTGTGACAGTCTATAGTGGCATGATGTTGACTCAACCAATCCATGCCCAGTATAATATCAAAACTGGAAACTGGCATTACGAGTAGCCTAGCATATAGTTCTCTTCCACATAATGTAATAGGACAATTGTTACATGCATCACTAACCGGAATGATTCCTCCACCGGTAATGATCTTATAATAATTCCTAAGGGGTTTAGTGGTTAAGCTATGCTTCATAAGGAAATCTACTAACATGAATGAATGTGAAGCTCCAGAATCAAATAAAGTAATGGCTGGTATTGAATTTATAAGCACAGAACCTGTGATCACGTCTGCTGTGGCTTCAGCTTCTTTCAGAGTTATTGCATAAGCACGGCCTTGCTGCGGTGCACCCCTCTGTTGCTGCTGTTGGTGCTGAGCAAAGCGTTGTTGTTGTGTTGGAAGCGGGGGTCCCCTCTGTTGTGCTGCTGGGGCCCTGGCCTGGACTGGAGCCTTGGGCGCAGCGGTGCGTCCTTGAGCAGCTGGACAGTCCCTCATTTGATGCGCTGCTGAGCCGCAGTAGAGGCGGGCACCTAGCCTCTTCCTGCAGACTTGCCAAGTATGACCTGGTTTTTGGCAAAAGTTACAAGCAGCAGCTTGTTGGTTCTGTCCTTGAGCCTGGTGTTGGGGTGCTGGAGCTCGAGGGAGAGGACGCTGAGTTTGCTGCGGGGCCCTCTGTTGTTGTTGTTGTTGAAAAGGGCGTTTGTTGGGTCCCGCATTTCTGGTATCTCTCTCTCGTTTTAGTTTATGCCACATATCTCTCTCAATGCCTTGTGCCACGCTCAGGATTTCTTCATAGGTGCGAGCTCGGCTGGTGGTGACAGCAAGGCGAATATCCGAAGACAGCCCCTTCTTGAATCTACGGGCTCTGTCCTCTGGGGTACGAACCATGTACTCCGCAAAGTAGCTTAACCTGCTAAATTCAGCAGTATACTCATCAACAGACAGGTTACCTTATTCCAGTCTCTCGAATTGGCTTTCGAGAGCTTCCCGAGCCACTTCGGGGTAAAATTTCCCCTTGAATAGCCTCTTGAAGTCCTCCCAGGTGAGGTCAGGAGCAGATAGATGGGGTTCATCTCTGAACCAGGTTCGAGCTATGTCGAACAGTTGCAGGCTTGCGGATTCCACTTTGAGATCATCAGGAACCCGAGCAGTCTTCAGGAGTCTCTCGACATTCTCTATCCACTCATCGGCATAGAGAATGCCCTCAGTTCCGTAGAATTCCAGGGGCCTAAGATTCTTGAAGTCTTTGGCACTCCCTGGCCTCTTGAGTGGCGACTCCTGGGACCTAAGAGCTTCTGAGAGGCTGGTCCGCAGAAGTGCAGTCTGTTCTTTTTGGGATTCCACTAGTCCTTGGAACACTCCAAGTAGCTGTGCCCCATCCAGAGTAACTGCCGGAATAGATGGAGGCGGCGGGAGCGCAAGAGTCTCGGGCATATTTTGCTCAGCTGGTTCTGATGTGCCTCCTACTGTGTTCCTTGTCTGGACCATTCTGAAAGATTAAGGGATAGGAAGATCAGAATAGATTACTTGGAAATCAAAGGCGATAGGAAAATTGAGCATAAATGATATCAAGAATTGAAATAAGGACCCTATACTGTGAATGAGCTTTTCCTAGAATCCTCAACCTTATTCCATACCCTGTCCTAGGGTATTACCCTATTTAAGGATAGGACCTGCATGGGCCACCATAAAAACGTGTCACGACCCGCACCCGGAAATTCGGGCACGAGTGCGTGGGTACGTCCTGCATACGCCGCAGAGACGGCGGTAGTACGCTGTCTAGGTCAAATCCACAGCTAACTAAACTAGCTCATTCACAAATAACGTAGACAAGATAATAATGGAAAACACTTAAGATTTCAAATGAAATAAATGCGACAACAGATTCAAATGTTTAGTACAGAAATCAGAAATGAAATCGGGGACAAACCCGATTACTAAGATAAAAGAGCAATAAATAAAATAGCTACTGCTATCTACTCTGCAGCAGGGGTCTCCTGGGTGGGATCTGGCTCCTCATAAGTGTCATCTGTTCCCTCATAGGGACCATAATATGTAGGGGCAAGGTCCTCATCAATGCCTAAATCAACGGATCCAGTCAGGAAAGGAGCAAAGTACACAATGCACAACAAGATTAAACTAAATATTTATGACAATTAAATTGAGTATCAATATTGAGAAATTGCATAAAAGAACATTAATATCTCAGAGTTAAAACTATAAACAGGAATATGAGAAAACAGAAATAAATGAGACAGGAAAAGAACTACAACAGTCAGGAAGAAATATAACAAGACCAAAAACTATCTGTGTGAACTTGTGTTTGTTTTAGAATACATATTTGGCATGTAGGGGTTTATAAGGCTAATCCGGCCATCATAAATGGCTATTAAACAGGGAAAATCAAGATCCGGCTGAGGTACAGTCGCGTACCAACAGCTATTAAATATGACAAGGGGAAGGGTAAACTATATGCCTTCTAGTATTCTCCCACCCGACATGAAAAACAAGACATGAACTCCAATATTCAAGACATGAATTCCAGTATTCCTAACACTAGGTGTAATCATCAAGGGTACTAGTAAAGCAGGGAATTAATTATCATAATATAAAGATTTAACTTGAAGTGCAGGTACTTGCCTGTTGTTTGGATCCAATTAATTATACTCGGAGAAATTTTCCAGAGATGAGTCCAAAAGCTGAAATAGACATTACCATCATGCTCAGAAGATGTCAAATAGCTAGAAATACCTGTCCATGGGTCCAACTTGGAGACAAGGGCAAAAACGATAGTTTCGGGTCAAAATGGGGTCCGCCGGTGGGCCCACTTTGCACCGAAAAACGTGTCCGGGTCAACGGTCTTCAAATTCACCAAACTTAGTGTCAACAGGTCAGGAACGCTGATACGAACCCAATGGAACTTCCAGAATTGGATTCCGATGAGCCGATCACAAAATCGCCCGTCGAGCGGGGCCTGTGGGGCCCACGACACGCGATTTTGTCAACGTTCTCAGAATCGAACCAAACTTGACCCACAGGACCAGCGTATCGCTACGAGTCTGATGGCGCAAGTTTTGTCTCGATCCGACAAGTGTACAAGAAGTTAGGACGAATTGTAGAAAAGTCGGATACGGGGCGATGTCCGCGGATACGCGTTGATTCAGGTGTGCACGCACACCCGAATCAGCTTCCGCGAGATCTCACACATCCGTATCGACGGTGCACACGTATCTGTGAAGACCGCACGCGACCAAGTCGTCCCGTTTGGCGGGGCGTACTCAGTTCCGGGGTGAAGCAGGGTCTGGTTTTTCCTGTTTTTGGATCTTGGTGTGCGATCACCACAGGACGCGATGCCCCGAGCGATTTGTCCGGGCACCGAGAGGGTCATACAGGCTTCGCAACGCAATTTACGGAATTGAAAATGGAGATACAGGGTGCAAGATACGAGTACCTGAACGAGGCTCGAGAAACAGGGACTTTTCGTGTCCGTGTCGTGTCCGACACGACACAAAGAAATTGGGGATTTAGGGTTAGGTTTTGTTCTCGCCGGACTCAGACGACAGCCGGCCGGAGGAGGGCTGAACGGCGCTGTGCTGGCCGAGGCGGCCGGGGACGCCGAGGCAGGGCCGGGCGGAGGCACGGCGGAGCGGGGTGGCGCCGGGGACGGCGGCTGCTGCTCGCTGTCCTGTGGTGATCGCACGGCGGAGGGAAGAGGAGGAGAGGGCCGGAGGTCGTCGGGGCAGTGGAGGGCCGTGCTGGGCGGCCGGAGCGGGTGGGTGGTGGTTCGCCGGCGGGAGGGTTCCGGTCGGAAGGATGGAAGTGAGGGAGGAAGAAGAAGAAGAGGGGGCTTTTATAGGAGGGAGGAGGCCGGCCAAGGCGGGACGAGGGGAGGTCGTGGCCGCGGAGGGCGGGGCGAGCCGGGCGGAGCGGCGGGTGGCGCGGAGCTCGCCGAAAAATGAGCGGGGACGGGGGAGATGGGGGAACCGGTCTCCGGGTCGGGTAAGCGGCGGGTCGGGTCTGACTGACCCGACCCAACCCGGTAGGAAGGGTTGGGCTGGGCTGCTGCTGGGCCGGTCCACTGGGCCGGGCCGGCCCAAGGAGAAAATAAAAAAATAAAATAAAAAATATATTAATAATAATTATAAATATTAATAAAATCATTTAATTAAATAATAATTAATTAAAATAGTTTTTAGGTATTTAAAAATAGGTCTGAGGCCCAAAAAAATCCAGAAAAATTACCCTAAGTCCAGTTTTTTATTTTACACCCAAAAATATTATTTCCATGATATTTTAATATTATTTATTAACAATTAAAAATTATTTAATAATTAAGAATCTTGATTTTAATTTCAGAAAATTTCCAGAAAATTCCAAAAAATTAGGAAAAATCCAAGTTGTAATAATTTTGAAAATTCAGGGGGGGTTTACAATCCCCCCTTAACTGCTATTACTAACTGCTGCTAACAAGCTAACTGCACCTCAATGTAGTGTAAGAACTGTACTGTATTTGTTTTCATTCACTGTATCTCCTAACCACACACACAAACATACAGTTTCCTAACTCTGGTACCCACCACTATTGATACCCTCTACTAATCCCAATAAAATGCTGGCACATAGATAACATACTAACTATTGTATGTCTAACTAATACACATTAGTCACTACAATTGGAAAGATACACTACCTGATACTCTACCTAATCTATTGACTAACCGAATCCCCTAATTGAGTGTCAAGACTTAACAATGAGTATCATTTACCACTGACACTATTGCTGTTAAAGTTAACTGTAACTCTAACTGTCATGCCCCAGTCCCAAAATACCGAGGAACTAGCCATGTGGCAATGGCCAACAACACACTCCAATGGGCAAACCCAATTTAATGGACCCGTTAGAGTGTACTTAAGCTGTAAAACAAATATAATGATCTACGATACATGTCACAGTCTAATTCTAATCTCATCCATAGAAGGTAAACATAAATATCAATTTTTAAATTAATCAAGAGAAATATAATCCAACAAGTCTCAACAGAATGTCTTGGGGAACAACCCGAATATAAGTTTAGTACAATAATCCAAGAGACAGGAAATAGAGTATCTAAAAACAGAAATAACTGAGTATATAACAAATACTCAGGAGAAATTATTTAGCAATACCTCGTCCTCTGGTGCTGGTACTGCTCCTGTGTCTGCTCCTGTCCTGTATACCTCGGGGTAGATCTCCTCTGCTATACCTGGGGACATAATCCGAATCCAGGTCCACAGGGGACATAGCAAGGTACAAGAATAACTCAAACCAAATAAAATACAGTAAATAAAATATATCAACTGGGCAAACTATGTAACCATCTATGTGAAATGCAAATAAGAGCATTAATCATACTCAGGCTGAAACTAGTATAGGCTCTGGGGAACCCATAGCAACATTTATTATCTCGAAGGGCCAGTACGTGTGCCAAAGCTCGGGTCAGAGTCTAAGGCACTCCCAGAATATCTATATATATAACATAATCAACCTTTAGTATGGTAAGACTCTCCCCACACAATGTCATCACACGTCTCATGTCCATGACGTCTCATATCCATAACACGCAAAATCATGAACTCTAGCTAGTACAGTGAGTCATAATTATGTATATGCAAGATCTATGTCACGAATCTTGTAAGCCTATGCAGAATCACCATGAATAACTCAGAAAAGATTTTGTCTCATGAATAGTGTCAAGTGTCCTATGGTATGACGTACTTGATAAAAAAAGTACGTAAAAATATATAGGATCGTGGCATCAACTCTCTAAGTGACGTTACACGACTCCGCATACGACGTCGACATCCGAATCTTGTTCGGAAGCTAAGCAACGTCTAAAGGTCCTAGGTTGAACAGGTACATTACAAAAGTATATATATATAAAGAACTCAAGCAAATAATATAACAGAAACTACTGCAAGTTGACAAGGTACACTTGCCTGGGATTTGAACTCCTTCAGTTGCTTCGGTAATAGCGCTATCTCCAGGAATACCTCCGGATGCTGAAACAAACATAACCATAACTCTCAGAATACATGAAATAGTTAGGATTGACTACCCATAAGTCCAATTTGGACACAGGGGCAGAATTGATAGTTTCTGGTCAAAGCGGGGTTCACATGTGGCCCAGTTTGCACCGAAAAATATGCCAGAGACAAAGTTCTCCAAATGTGTCAAACTTAGCATCTATGAGTCTAGAACAATGATACAAATCCAACGGAATGTCCAAAACTAAATTTTGTTGAGCCGATCACAAAATCGCCCGTCAAGTGGAGCCGTGAGGCCCACAAAATGACGTTTCATCAACGTTCTTAGAATTGAACCAAACTTGGGTCACAGGACTAGCGTAATGCTGTAAATCCGATGGCACAAGTTTTGTTGTGAAACGACAAGTACACATGAAGTTACAGCGAGTGTCAGAACATGTCTGATACGGGGGTTTTCGACGGATACCGTTGATTTTGGTGTGCACGCACATCCAAATCAACTTCCGCGAAATCTCACACGTCCGCATTGACGATACGCACCTTTCAGTGTAATTCGCACACGATGAAGTCGCCTCCTTTAGCGGGACGTACCCCATTTCAAAAAAATTTGGGTTTTGAAAACCAAGTTTTTAGTCGACTTTACCCGCAAATAAACCACAACACACAATAAGTTAAAATAAACTAATTATAGGGTTTTAATCTCGGTTATGTTGTCTAATTTACTGTTCAAATAGAATCTAAAAATATTAACCAGGTTGGGAGTAAAATGGCCATGAACATGGGGCTTCGGGACAGTTTCTGAACTACAAAATTGGGTTATTTTTCTATTTTCGCATCGTTGTTTACGACCGACACAGGACACGATACTCCAATCTAATTGCACAGGGTTGGAGAGGGTCACACAACGAACATGTCACAATAAGCCGTTCGAGAATCGACAAAGTGAGGAAGAAAAACTCACTGGAACAGGGGTCGGCCACGGTGTGCTACGCGTGGACGGGGCGGTACGGCGGTGCACGTCGACGACGGAGGTGGCAGGTTGCTGCGGTTGCTCGGTCTTCGGCGGGTCGTCGGCACCGCCGTCGTCGTCGGCGGGGTGGCCGGAGTCAGCGGGGTCGTCGAGTCGCCGGAGAAGATGAAGATGGTGATGGCGGTGGGGGTGGCGGATGATGGTTATGGTCGGATTTTATAGGGGAAGGGGAGGCGGTTACGGGGAGAGGCCGGAGAGGGGGGGTCGTGGGGGTGTCACCGGGAACGGGGGGGTCGTAGGGATACGGGGGAATAGGGTACCCAATGTAGTAGTAGATCGGGTACGGGTACGGGTACGGGTGTGACCCGATCCATTAGGGTTGGGTTTGGGTTGGTTGGGTTCAGTTTGGTTTGGTTTGGTTTGGTTTGGTTTGGTTCGGTTCAAGTCTATTTCGGTCTGGTTTATCTAAAACAATATTTTTTAGCTATTTAAAAATAGTGTTTGAGACCAATAAATTTCAAAAAAAATTACATAACATCATATTATTAATTATACACACAAAAATATAATTTTTACAATAATTTAATATTTAATTGAATTCACAAAAATATTTAATCCTTTGAAAAACATTTATTTATAATTAATAAAAAATACAGAAAAATCTCAAAAAATCATTTTTAAATTAAAAAAAATTCGGGTGTTTATAATATATCCACCTTAAAAGAATTGCGTCATCGCAGTTAAGAAAACGAAACGTAACCTGTCAGAAGAGATGTTGCGGTTGCAAGACATGTTTGTTGAAGCACGACACAGAGAATAAGAAATCATGAACACGAAAAAATCGAGAGGAAGGGTGAGGGTTAAGTAGAACACGTAGGGAAGGAATAAAAACTTTTTCCTAGGCAATGAGAGATAAGTAACTCAAGAGTAAAAGAGTCTGGTTAGAACGAAGATCAACTACAGCTTATGAAAACTTGGGTACCAGGTTCTAATCTAGACTACAAGTTCATGCTAGCATAATACTAGGCTTAGTCTAGGGAATGGAACTAACAGGCACATGCTAAATATTACTAGGAATAGATAGCTATGATAAAACTTAAATCTTACTCATATTCACTACTCTTTGAGTCTGTGCCTCCTCTACCGTCATTGCAAAAGCCTGTCCACGTCCCTCTGGTAGTGCCCTCTGCTGTTGCTGGGCCTGCTGGAAGAGTGTTGTCTGCGATGCCAAGGGTGACCTCAGCTGATATCCTCTCGGTGCTGATAAAGCTTGTCGGTTAACCATCGGTGTTTCTCCTTGATACTCCGTGCAATTTTTGGCTGAATGTTGGCTGGATCCGCAAACCAAGCACAATCCCAATCTACGTCGGTATTCTTTAGCGAGATGGCCTACCTTGCCACAATAATGACAAGTAGGGAGGACTAGTGCTAGTGGTATAAATGCTCTCTGTGGTGAATTCATCTGTGGTCGTTTTGCAGCTCCCTGCTATGCTCAGTCTGGTGCTAATGCATGCGGCCGCTTCTGGCTGGACTCTCTCCTAGTGACGTGCTCCATGGGTCGGGCCGCAGCAAGGACATCCGAGTAAGAAGTAGTTACAACAGAGTTGATTAATTTTTGTAGCTCAGAGCTAAGTCTGTCAAATAACTTCTCTGCTTGGATTTTTTAGGCCTCTTGATGAACCTGCTGTTGGGCTTGCATCATTGCGTAGAATATTTGGAACATATGTTGACCATCTATAGGCTGTCCTGGTTAAAAAAAGGGCATAGGTGGAGTAAACTACGGCGTTGGTGGAATGTCGTCTCGCCGAAATCTTGTGGTATGCTGACCTGCTTGATTGCTTTATTGAGCGGATTGACCTCCATTCACTGGTGTCACTCCCTCGTCATAGTTGACCACATCACCTTGTGGTGTACCTACGGAAGTCTCGTCGCTAGCTCGTTGATCCATTACTCTATATACAAAGTAAACTATGAGAGGCGCACAGAGGAGTCAAGACATGATGCAAGTCAAGAAATTATTTTGAAGTCGATATGGAAATCAAGAATGAATCAATAAGTGGATGAGATCCTATTATTTATCCTATCATAATTTGCAGGTTTGTTTGGTTCCTTAGTTGAAACCGAAGCAACATAGTCGTAGACCTGCATGGTCCACCATAAAAATTATGTCACATCCCAGTCCCAAAATATCGAGGGACTAGCCACGTGGCAATGGCCAGCAACACACTCCAATGAAAAACCCAATAAAATGGACCCGTTAGAGTGTACTTAAGCTGTAAAACAAATATAATGGTCTACGATACATGTCACAGTCTAATTCTAATCTCATCCACAGAAGGTAAACATAAATATCAATTGTCAAACTAATCAAGAGAAATATAATCCAAAAAGTCTCAACAGAATGTCTTGAGGAACAACCCGAATATAAGTTTAGTACAATAATCCAAGAGACAGGAAATAGAGTATCTAAAAACATAAATAACTGAATATATAACAAATACTCAGGAGAAATCCTCTGGCAACACCTGGTCCTCTGGTGCTGGTACTGCTCCAGTGTATGCTCATGTCCCGTATACCTCGGGGTAGATCTCCTCTGCTATACCTGGGGACATAATCCGGATCCAGGTCCTCAGGGGACATAGCAAGGTACAAGAATAACTCAAGCCAAATAAAATACAGTAAATAAAATATATCAACTGGGCAAACTTTGTAACCATCTATATGAAATACAAATGATAGCATTAATCATACTCAGGCTGAAACTACTATAGGCTCTGGGAAACCCATAACAGCATTTATTATCTTGAATGGCCAGTACGTGTGCCAAAGCTCTGGTAAGAGTCTAAGGCACTCCCAAAATATATATATATATATATATATATATATATATATATATATATATAATATAATCAGCCTTTAGTATGGTAAGACTCTCCCTACCCAATGTAATCACACTTCTCATGTCCACGATATCTCATGTCCATAACACGCAAGATCATGACCTCTAGCTAGTACAGCGAGTCATAATAATATCTATGTATATGCAATATCTATGTCACGAATCTTGTAAGCCTATGCAGAATCACCATGAATAACTCAGAAAAGATTTTGTCTCATGAATAGTGTCAAGTGTCCTATGGTAAGACGTACTTGATAAAGCAAGCACGTAAAAATATATATATATATAATATAATCAGCCTTTAGTATGGTAAGACTCTCCCTACCCAATGTAATCACACTTCTCATGTCCACGATATCTCATGTCCATAACACGCAAGATCATGACCTCTAGCTAGTACAGCGAGTCATAATAATATCTATGTATATGCAATATCTATGTCACGAATCCTGTAAGCCTATGCAGAATCACCATGAATAACTCAGAAAATATTCTGTCTCATGAATAGTGTCAAGTGTCCTATGGTATGACGTACTTGATAAAACAAGCACGTAAAAATATATAGGATCATGGTATCAACTCTCTAAGTGACGTTACACGAGTCCGCGTACGGTGTCGACACCCGAATCTTGTTCGGACGCTAAGCAACGTCTAATGGTCCTAGGTTGAATAGGTACAATACAAAAGTATATATATATATATATATATATATATATATATATATATATATATATATATATAAAAAGAACTCAAGCAAATAATATAACAGGAACTACTGCAAGTTGGCAAGATACACTTGCCTGGGGTTTGAACTCCTTCAGTTGCTTCGGTAACAGCGGAATCTCCAGGAACGCCTTCGGATGCTGAAACAAATATTACCATCACTCTCAGAATACATAAAATAGTTAGGATTGACTATCCATAAGTCCAATTTGGACACAGGGACAGAATTGACAGTTTCTGGTCAAAGCGGGGTCCACATGTGGCCCACTACGCACAGAAAAATGTGCCAGAGACAAAGTTCTCTAAATTCATCAAACTTAGTGTCTACGAGTCCAGAACAATGATACAAATCCAACGGAAGGTCCAGAACTGAATTTCGATTAGCCGATCACAAAATCGCCCGTCAAGTGGAGCCGTGGGACCCACAAAATAATGTTTTATCAATATTATCAGAATCAAACCAAACTTGGGTCATAGGACCAACGTAACGCTGCGAATCCGATGGCACAAGTTTCGTTACGAAATGACAAGTACACACGAAGTTACAACGAGTGTCAGAACTGGCCCGATACGGGGTTTTTTGACGGATATGTATTGATTTCGGTGTGCACGCACATCCAAATCAACTTTAGAGAAATCCTACACGTCCGCATTGACGATACACACTTTTCGGTGCAATTCGCTCACGACGAAGTTGTCTCATTTAGCGGGACGCACCCCATTTCGAGAAAATTTGGGTTTTAAAAACCAAGTTTTTGGTCGACTTTACCCGCGAATAAACCATAACACCCAACAAGTTAAAATAAACTAATTACATGGTTTTAATCTCGGTTATGTTGTCTAATTTACTGTTTAAACAGAATCTAAAAATATTAACCAGGTTGGGAGTAAAATGACCATGAACATGGGGCTTCGGGACAGTTTCTGAACTACAAAATTAGGTTATTTTTCCTGTTTTCGAGTCGCAATTTGCGACCGACACAGGACACGATACCCCAATCTAATTTCACAGGGTTCGAGAGGTCACACAGCGAACATGTCGCAATAAGCCGTTCGAAAATTGACACAGCGAGGAGGAAGAAAAACTTACCGGAATAGGGTCGGCCGCGGTGTGCTACGCGTGGACGGGGCGGCACTTCGGTGCACGTTGGCGGCGGAGGTGCCAGGTTGCTGCGGATGCTGCGGCTGCTCGGTCGTCGGTGGGTCATCGACGTCGTCGTCATCGTCGGGGTAGCCAGAGTTGGCGGGGTCGTCGAGTCCCCGGAGAAGATGAAGATGGTGATGGCGGTGGGGGTGGCAGATGATGGTGGTGGTCGGGTTTTATAGGGGAAGTGGAGGCGGTTACGGGGAAAGGCTGGAGCGGGGGGGTCGTGGGGGTATCGCCGGAAAAGGGGGGTCGTAGGGGTGTCGTCGGGAACAGGAGGGGGGGTGGTAGGTGTGCGGGGGAATGGAGTACCCACTGTAGCAGTGGATCGGGTACAGGTCGGGTCGGGTATGGGTGTGACCCGATCCATTAGGGTTGGGTTTGGGTTGGTTGGATTCAGTTTGGTTTGGTTTGGTTTGGTTCAAGTCTAGTTCGGTCTGGTTTATCTAAAACAATATTTTTTAGCTATTTAAAAATAATTTTTGAGCCAAATAAATTCCAAAAAAAATTACACAACATCATATTATTAATTATACACACAAAAATATAAATTTTACAATAATTTAATATTTAATTTTATTCGCAAAAATATTTAATCCTTTGAAGAACATTTATTTATAATTAAAAAAATACAGAAAAATCTCGAAAAATCATTTTTTAATTTAAATAAAATCTGGGTATTTATACCAACCAATACTTATTTGACCACATATCCAAACATCAAATGGTGACTGAACCCCCTTCACTTCCGTTAACTACCTAATTGACCATCTGCAAAAATAATTGATACTAAGCTATCTGAGCACCCCCACAACCAAGTATTAACATTACTTTCTAGATCACACCCTAGTGTGTGAATGATAACAATATGCATAATACTACCCACCATAGTAGCAAATCAACTACACATGAACCAAATCACAGATACTAATACTTTACACATAACCACCATACAATCACAGTCCTGCTAAATTATAACCAAATCCATGATCTATTACATATGTATTTATATATAAATATATGAGAAATCTGAATGTAAATACTAAGGTAAATAACTAAGCATTTAATCGAGCACTCGGTGTACAAAATATAGGATACTCTTGATATTAATCAATTAAAGAGTCAAACTTCCAACTACTCCTTAATTATATTCTACACATACATATATCACACATATATAACCAATGTAATTTACCACTAAAAGAATTAAGACACAATGCACAAAACACACAAAGTAGAGCACTGTATCACACGGTATCGTACTGTATCGCTATACGGCCTACTCATGTCCAATTGTGAACACGTAACTAGCATTCCAACCCCGATCTAAGTCCAATATGACTAAATTATTCTCATGACACACACTTGATATGTCAATCCCGAAATTCTCCCAAAATATACACAAATCAATACATAGAATTCAAAATACATAACCAATTAATCTAGAACTTGATCCTATTGGTAGCCCTGTGCCATAGGGTGATTCCTAAGGGTCAAATGCATGATTTAGAATCTAGAATGAAAAGGAAATTCAAAAATTACCAATTGGGAGATGGTTTCCCAATAAATTATTCCCACGGACACGATCTCTCCACCCAAGCTCCTTTTTCTTGTGCTCCTTGCTTCTCCAAGCTCCAAGTGTCATGCCCAGTCCCAAAATACCGAGGGTCTAGCTATGTGGCAATGGGCAGCAGCACAACTCCAATGAGCAAACACAATTTAATGGACCCGTTAGAGTGCACTTAAGTTGTAATAAATATCAATGCAGTCTACACCACCTATCACAGAATAATTTTAATCTCATCCACAGAAAAAAATATAACTAAATATGATAGACTAATCAAGATAATAGATAGAAATAAATATAGTCTATCAAAAAGTCTAAATAAATAGTGTCTCCGGGAACAACCCGATAAAATAAGTCAATACATAGATCCATGAGTCTAGATATGAAATAATTGGAAGCATAAATAGCTGAGTATGAAACTGAAATACTCAGGAGAAATTCTCTGGCACAATCTCGTCTTCTGGTGCCACTACTGCTCCAGCGTCACCTCCTGTCCCGTAAACCTTGGGGTAATCCTCCTCTGCTATAGCTGGGGACATAATCTGGATCCAGGTCATCAGGGGACCTAGCAAGGTATAAGAATAACTCAAGCCATATGAAATACAGTAAATAAAAATAGATCATCAGGGCAAGTTATGTAACTAGCTATGTGAAATGCAAGTTGAGATCATCACTAATACTCAGGCTACAACCACTACAAGCTCTGTGTCGGGGAGCCGGTAGCAGTAATATCACGTAATGGGCCAAGCTATAGAACAAAGACTAAAGCACCGCAATAATAAAATATATATGTATATAATCAGCCTGTAGCTTGTGTGTCTCTCTCCACCTAATGCAATCTCATGTCTCATGTACATAACATCTCATGTCCATAACACGCAAGATCATGACCTCTAGTTAGTACAATGAGTCATAATGATATCTATCTATATGCAAGTCTTATATCACGAATCCTGTAAGCCTATACAGAATCACCATGAATAACTCAGAAAAGATTATGTCTCATGAATAGTATCAAGTATCCTATGGTATGAAGTACTTGGTAAAGCAAGCACAAAAATATATAGGATCGTGATATCAACTCTCTAAATGACGTTACACGACTCCGCGTACGGCGTCGACACACGAATCTTGTTCGGACGCTAAGCAACGTCTCACGGTCCTAGGTTGAATAGGTACATCACAGAAGTATATAGAAATAACTCAAACAATAATGGCACAAGATCTACTGTAAGTTGGCAAGGTACACTTGCCTGTGTTCTGAGCTCCGTCAGTTGCTCCGATATAAGTAAAATCTCTAAGTACGCCTCCGGATGCTGAAAAAAACATCACCATTGCTCTTAGAAAACTTAAAATAGCTAGGATTGACTACCCATAAGTCCAATTTGGACATAGGGGCATAATTGACAGTTTTGGGTCAAAGTGGGGTCCACATATGGCCCACTTCGTACCAAAAAATGTGTCAGAGACAAAGTTCTCCAATTTTGTCAAACTTAGTGTCTACGAGTCCAAAAAAATGATACGAACCCAATAGAACGTCCAGAACTAGATTTCGATTAGCCGATCACAAAATCACCCGTCAAGTAGAACCATGGGGCCCACGAAACGAGGTTTCGTCAACGTTCTCAGAATCGAACCAAACTTGGATCACAGGACCAATATAATGCTACGAATCTGATGGTGCAAGTTTTGTTATGAAATGACAAGCACACACAAAATTATGATGAGTATCAAAATAGGTCGATATAGGGCTTTTTGACGGATACTCGTTGATTCCGGTGTGCACGCACATCCAAATCAACTTTTGCAAAATCCTACATATTCTCGTTAACGATATGCGTCTTTCAGAAAGATAACTTAATAAATGATGTACGGAACCTATATAACGTGTTTGGATTTGTCAAGCGGGTGAAAAGCCTCCCCACCAGTGCATTCATAACTGATAACCTACCAGATTGCTTGCAGGGTGCGGAAGAACCTCGTTCAGTACGAAAACCCCCTTCGTATGTGCTAAGGCGTAGAGTTCACTTTGGAGCCTTGGAACATTGCGTCCGAAACTAAAGCACATATACAAGACATAATATTGAAACATCGCCTATATTTTATTCCACAAATTATAGCCACTTGGCACGCTTTTATTGTTTCAAGAGAGAGAGAGGACTTAAGCGACTTATAATCTCGGCCTAGCGCCGCTTGTAACTCTTGTTCAATATAAATAAATAGCTTATTTTAATTGTATACTTTTGTTATTCAATACTTCCACTATTGATGACTCTGTGAACTTGTTACCAATCGCTTGTTCGTTTCTTATTCCGCTGCACTCGGACTATTTGTGCGACTCTGTGGCTTAGACATTTTTTGCTTGTTTGATAATGGCCTTGCACGGGCGCAGCTTGTGCTCGTGCGGTATCACGTCCAAATGAGAAAGATTGTCCCGCGGGAGCGCTGGCGCGATGATTCGCGCTAGCGGGGGTGGCCGATTACCTGCGGGAGATAAGGGCATGACATATTGGTATCAGAGCATGGCTTTACGCCTTTGGATTTCGTATCGATTTTTTTAGTTTTGAAAGCTCGTTCGTAAGTTATGTGCATACTCTCTCTCAATGTCCCAACGGAATATTCTAAATAATGAGTCTAAATAATTTTAAAAAGTGCAGGTGAATGATATGATTGCTTAAACTAGATAGTAATGCGATGACCCTTGTTTTGACCTGTATTAGACTTTGTGGGAATAGACTAGTGCTAGAATTTGTAAGTTATGTGCAAACTTGAATACCTATACATCATTACCCAGTTGGTTAGTATGCGAGATAGAATATCGTTCGGACAGTTAGCTATGCACACACCCTTTCGGCTAAGTTGTGTTTATTATCGCGCGCCAAGACCTTTTTGGTTCGAGCTACTTGCAAGCGAGATTGGATATCGTTCAGGAAAAGTTAAGTCATACTTAGAATGTCGACCGATAGAAACGTTATCAGTTTATCGCTAAGGCGAATATAAAGATCGTGCTCGAACTTTAGGAAATAGCTCGAACGATACTTCGTATGTGGAAGATATAAATCAAATATGGTTTACTTGGATGAATATCAACATGATATATACTAGGCTAAGATTTATCAGGCGATGCTTAGGTATCGCACAAGAATTCTAAGGAACGACTTTGTGAATATGCTAGCGAGTGATGCGAACGCGATTGAGGATCATTTTGGAAATATTCAAGCGAATTCATAGGTCTCGTACGATAGTTGGTTTGAACGATTGAGTATGTCTCGAATAAGTAATAAGGCTTATATCGAATAGGGGATCAAGGTAATGGAAATCGATATCTTGGTCAAGGAAACATGATGGATCGTATGAGTGATTTCAAATTGAATCAAATGGATTAAAACTTAAGTATGGATATTGTGGTTCGATGAAAGAGTTAAGCTATAACGGATTTGACCTAGAGTTTGCAAGAACGATCTTGAATCTAGTTCAAAAAGATAACCTTTAAAATCAGTCCCGACTAAGAAAAATTATCCTGCGGGAGCATCGGCGTGGTAATTTTACGTCCAGCGGGGATGATCAAACTTACGGGAACATGTTCGGTGATTATTCAAACGAACTCGGTGAATGGAATGTATCAAAAGTGGATAGACTTTGGCTTGAGTATTGAACTTAGTTGCTTGGGAATGCCAGAAGTAGACTATGGATTTAATAAACGGTAACATTGAAGTTGGATGATTTTGCTAGACGTATAATCACGGCATAAACGGACATGACTTGATGGATATTATATATATCTTGGATGGAGCCAAGTGAAATGATAAGATGTCTCGATCATTTTGATGATAACCATAACGTTCGATGTTTTTGTCTAGTACGAGCGTAACTCTATGCTCGTACATGCGTTACGTCCGGATTATAATAATTATCCAGCGGGAGCGTTGGCCTGGTGATCTCATGTCCAACGAGGATGATTGAACTTGCGGGAGACCAGAGCGTGACAACTGATGGATCATCTTGACTAGTGGTTCAAAACGATAAGACGAATTTTGGAATACAAGTGAATCGAAAGTATTTCAAGGATGAGTTAGTTTATAACCTGGAGTAAATCACGCTTGATGGTTTTGTGAACGAATACATGAATCTTGTTAGACAACTTAGAGTTTATAATTAAGATCAATGATTTAGAAATGAATCATGGCTAGGTGGTCTAGATTTAGAATGGATACATTGGTTCTATCAAACATGCTTGAGGAGATAGACTATACGAATTGCTAGGCTTGTCATGCATCTTGGATATATCATGGATTTGACTGAACGAACTCGCACCATGTACAAACGAACATGTTATTGTGAGTAGAATAATCTGTGCTTATTATTTAGAAATCTGAGTAAAACGAGCTTGGGTAGAATATCTCGTGCAAATGAACAATAGTTTGGCCTTAGGAATTAGCACGAGCATCGTGCGACAAATTTACACGATAAATTGTGTGGCTGAACTTGTACCTATGACCTTGTGAGATTACCTAGTAATTAGGCAGACGATCTTGTGCCGAGTGAAAGAACTTGTGTAACCGACTTTAGAGCATTGCCTGAATAAGCCATATAACTGGGGTAATAAGACTTAGAGTTAGACTTGGAACGCTAAACGTGTGTTGTGTTTGACCCGAACGGATGGACGCTAGTCGGTTGATCAAATATATCATGCTTAACAGTAGTGCAATGCTTGATTTTTGGTTGGAATAGAATGACTAGGAATTTTATTGACCCTGTTGGAGGTATCATCGTAATTCATAAGACGAGAACCCTTAAGATTTTTGCAAGTAGCTTGTCCGAATTCACTATCGCTAAGATTAGTTGAATGCATATGTTTGAGGGACACCTTGAACGTGTGCACGATCCAAGATCCAGTGATATATTGAACTCGAGTGCAAAGTCTTCGCTATCGCTAAGTTGGTTGACATGCATATGTTTGAAGGATGCTTTGAATATGTGCACGATCCAGACTCACGATAAGCTGATCTCGAATGCTAGAGCAAGTGGATATGTTAGATTCGCATGAACGATTATAAAAATTTTAATAAGTTGCCTCAACCATAGATTATCATTCAAGATGGATTATAACATACCCTACGTTAAATAATATATGTCCCACACAAAGGTGCAGTAGAGATCGAGTCAGAGCTTGGATTGAATTATATAGTCATTCAATGAGACCGACCCAACATATGTAGCGCCCCGTTCTCCCGGTGCGGAGAGCGCGGCTAAGAAACACAAGACGATATCGTTCGATCGGGATAGATTGAATTAAGAACTCGTCCTCGTTATGGATTTGTTTCTTCGGAATCGATTCCTATATTCAGTGGACTGCACCCCAAGGATCGGCTTAGCGGCAGAGTCAGGAGGGACCTCTCCGCTGCTATCTTTTATTGCCTCGGTTTTCGATGTCGCTTGTTGCTTTCGTGCTTTGAGTTGGTTTTGGGATTTGCTTGTTTTCCTTGAACGGTTTTGATGGTTTTTATTGTTTTCGTTCATTGACTTGCACTTCTATTCCGAGATTAGAAAGAGAGGAAGAGGTATTAACCGAGCTGTTCGTGTGCAGGTGAACGAGCAATAGGCAGCTTGCGAGCGAAGACGTGAAGCGCCTCTTTCCTTCTCCCTTCCAAAATCTAAGTGAGTGGCTACCAACCCGATTAGCTAGCCCTGCTTCCAAGCTTCACATCGAATAAATCTGCAATCTTCTTTGCCCCGATCAAACGATACGAAATAATAATAAAAGAAACCAAGATAAAAGACAATAGACTTGGTTATTATGCTTGTCAATCAAACCTGTGAACTGTTGCCTTATTGTATGCTTGTTCATGCAAATGTTCTATGAATTATGCTAAGTATGACACACACCTTGTATTGTGCATAATTGTTCAGGGAGGCTATGCTAAATAAATTATGCATTACTACTTGTCGTGCACTCGTGTTCTTGCACTCGTGTTGCCTCAACTGCATAAATTGTTAACTTGATAATCGTGTTCGATCATGGACAACTTGTGCACAAGGTATAGTTCTGCGGACGGTCGCTGGGGCACTGGCACCGATCCGATCCGGGCGAAACTCGTGTAATAGTCATCGTGTACGGGACAAGATGGCTTGCAGCGCCTCGTGTACTATCGTTGCATGTTATCCTTGTCTCGGACTAGTCCACTATGGCAATCATGCCAGTGATCATCGTGTATATTTAAACCTGTTGCAAACTAACTTGTGTCTTCGTGGCAGGGAAGGCATGGTAAGCATTGTGCAGGTAATTCAGACGGGCAGGTAAAATCCACCGAATGGTGGCACGTTCATTTCAGTAAATTCTATATGTTGCTTACTTGTAAATGAACTAAGGCAAGATAGAAACCCACAAATATGCAAGCTTCATTAAAATAACGTGTTGATTGGTATAGTCAGGCTAGCTCGCCTTCACCAGCATGTTTCGATATGCTGACCCTCGTTGAAACAGGTTCTCCGCACCAAGGCGAACCGAGCGAGGAGCCAAAGTCGTCTTCCCGATCCAGTCCAGTTGTTGGCGCATCTTCACCGCGCCCTCGAAGCCTTTTGAAGTCCGAAGCTGCAACTCTTCATACACAAATGCAGCTCCGTGGCAAAGCTATCCTCCAGCCTGGAGGTCTTTATCATTTTGAGTTTATAAAGGGATGTAATGTACATGACTGCTATCTTATTTTGAGTCTTCTCTTTTGTAAGCCGTTCGGCATATTAGCTGACTCGTTCAGGAGTTTGTAATAGATGTTCATTATCAATAAAGAGAACTTTTCTATGTTTCAAATCTGTGTTTCAATTTATCTGCGTACTCTGAATATGTGCTTGCTATGCAAATCATTAAAGTCTTGTGCGGGCGCAACCCCAGGCCCGCACGGCGGTCACGATTCGGGGGACGCCTCAACGATTCTACGGAATCGGGTCGTGACATAGTGGTATCAGAGCACAGATTCAAGTTCCTTAGACTTCGTATTGGAAAAGTTCCTTTAACGATCAAAT
Organism: Iris macrosiphon; assembly: GCA_036927795.1. Classification (NCBI taxonomy): domain Eukaryota; kingdom Viridiplantae; phylum Streptophyta; class Magnoliopsida; order Asparagales; family Iridaceae; genus Iris; species Iris macrosiphon. Next base: position 63,048,108 of record JAYESA010000003.1, on the reverse strand, counting down.
TTCTGTGCGAACTCTTGAACTCGCTAAGGCCAAAATGAGATATGTTCATGCAATAAGTCCATAATATATTATGATCCTAAGGTAATTTACCTTCTTTTGAAGGAATGGCTCCAGCGCAATCTGCAGCGCAAACACCGGACGAAACGCAAGGCCAAGAAAGTAGTTCGGATACTTCGGGAAGTTCAAGGAGCCAGCGAGCCGTGCCAAGCATCGATCCCATCCAGCAAATATTGTGGATGTTGGAGGAAAACCAACAAAGGGACGAGGCTCGCTATGAACGGGCCGAGAAGCGGGCGGAAGAGAGTCAGCTCAAGTTTCAAGACAATATAGAAGCACGATTCTCAGTCCAACAGAAGCAGGTAGATACCCTGCAGCAGATCGTTCAGACTTTGGCATCCAACCAGTCCGCGGCAACGCAGCGACTCCGGTGGAACAGCCCGTGCTTGAAGTAGAGACGCCGCAAATTCCAAGGACGAGGGACGTGACTACCTTCGACTTTGGCCACTTCAAGAAAGTCTGTAACACCCCATTCAACGGGACTGAGGACCGAGTCGTAGCTCTAGATTGGTTGGCCGAACTTGAAGATCACTTCGCTCTGCTAGAGGTCCCCGAAGAGAAGCGTGTCGCCTGCGCGAAACTACAGCTCCGCCTCAACGCGCATGATTGGTGGAACGTGCATCGACGATCTCTCCAATTTGATCACAGAGAGAAGGCGATCTCATGGACGACTTTTCGTGCCGCGTTCGAAGAGGAGTTTGTACCCCCTCCAGTGCAACGTCAGATGGAGAACGAGTTCGTGCAACTGAGGCAAGGCAGTATGACAGTTAAAGAGTACTCTGCCGAATTCAACCGACTCTCCAAATTCACTAGGGCCTATTTACCTGATGTAGCGAGTCGAGCAAGATGGTTTGAAGGTGGACTACGCCCTGTCATCCATTCGCATGTAGCCGTTCATCAGTATCGTACAATGCGTGAAGTCATGAATCACGCCCTATCGCTTGAACCACACTATCCTCACGTTCCTGCCGGCGCTGTGCATACCTACAATCACAAACGCCAAAGCAACGAGAGAGGAAATACTGCTGCAAAGCGTCCTAACAACGGAGGGCACCAAAGAGGGAACCCAGGGCCATCGTGTAATTTCTGTAAAAAGCGTGGGCACACAGCCAACAATTGTCGCTTGAGACGGGTTATGCCTAGCGTGTGGACAATCAGGCCATGCTATTAATTCCTGTCCGAACCTTCCTGATCGTCGTCCCCAACGGAATGCTCCCTAACGGTAGGTCCTATTCTTAAGTTTCGGAACGAAACTTCCAATTAGTTGGGTAGGATGTAGCGCCCCGTTCTCCCGGTGCGGAGAGCGCGGCTAAGAAACACAAGACGGTATCGTTCGATCGGGATAGATTGAATTAAGAACTCATCCTCGTTATGGATTTGTTTCTTCGGAATCGATTCCCATATTCAGTGGACTGCGCCCAAAGGATCGGCTTAGCGGCAGAGTCAGGAGGGACCTCTCCGCTGCTATCTTTTATTGCCTCGGTTTTTGATATCGCTTGTTGCTTTCGTGCTTTGAGTTGGTTTTAGGATTTGCTTGTTTTCCTTGAACGGTTTCGATGGTTTTCATTGTTTTCGTTCATTGACTTGCACTTCTATTCCGAGATTGGAAAGAGAGGAAGAGGTATTAATCGAGCTGTTCGTGTGCAGGTGAACGAGCAGTAGATGGCTTGCGAGCGGAGACGTGAAGCGCCTCTTTCCTTCTCCCTTCCAAAATCTAAGTGAGTGGCTACCAACCCGATTAGCTAGCCCGGCTTCGAAGCTTCACATCTAATAAATCTGCAATCTTCTTTGCCCCGATCAAACGATACGAAATAATAATAAAAGAAACCAAGATAAAAGACAATAGACTTGGTTATTATGCTTGTCAATCAAACCTGTGAACTGTTGCCTTATCGTATGCTTGTTCGTGCAAATGTTCTATGAATTATGCTAAGTATGACACACACCTTGTATTGTGCATAATTATTCAGGGAGGCTATGCTAAATAAATCATGCATTACTACTTGTCGTGCACTCGTGTTCTTGCACTCGTGTTGCCTCAACTGCATAAATTGTTAACTTGTTAATCGTGTTCGATCATGGACAACTTGTAGACAAGGTATAGTTCTGTGGAAGGTCGCTGGGGCACTGGCACCGATCCGATCCGGGCGGAACTCGTGTAATAGTCATCGTGTACGGGACAAGATGGCTTGCAGCGCCTCGTGTACTATCGTTGCATGCTATCCTTGTCTCGGACTAGTCCACTATGGCAATCATGCCAGTGATCATCGTGTATATTTAAACCTGTTGCAAACTAACTTGTGTCTTCGTGGCAGGGAAGGCATGGTAAGTATTGTGCAGGTAATTCAGACGGGCAGGTAAAATCCACCGAACGGTGGCACGTTCATTTCAGTAAATTCTATATGCTGCTTACTTGTAAATGAACTAAGGCAAGATAGAAACCCACAAATATGCATGCTTCATTAAAACAACGTGTTGATTGGTATAGTCAGGCTAGCTCGCCTTCACCAGCATGTTTCGATATGCTGACCCTCGTTGAAACAGGTTCTCCGCACCAAGGCGAACCGAGCGAGGAGCCGAAGTCGTCTTCCCGATCCAGTCAAGCTGTTGGCGCATCTTCACCGCACCCTCGAAGCCTTTTGAAGTCCGAAGTTGCAACTCTTCATACACAAATGCAGCTCCGTGGCAAAGCTATCCTCCAGCCTGGAGGTCTTTATCATTTTGAGTTTATAAAGGGATGTAATGTACAGGACTGCTATCTCATTTTGAGTCATCTCTTTTGTAAGCCGTTCGGCATATTAGCTGACTCGTTCAGGAGTTTGTAATAGATGTTCATTATCAATAAAGAGAACCTTTCTATGTTTCAAATCTGTGTTTCAATTTATCTGCGTACTCTGAATATGTGCTTGCTACGCAAATCATTAAAGCCTTGTGCGGGCGCAACCCCAGGCCCGCACGGCGGTCACGATTCGGGAGATGCCTCAACGATTCTACGGAATCGGATCGTGACAACATACACGCGACATGGTATAAGAAACGAGTAGAAAATTATGTTCGAATGGATCTAGTGGTACAGATTATTGCGCTTGAGATAGATTCGATAGTGCGTTAGAACAACTGACACTAAGAAAGTCTTGAGGATAAAACTTTTTCTGAGTGGTGTATAATATAACGACCCATTCCGTTCAAGCGGACAGCCAATTCAAACGACGCAAGTGCAATAACCCGACCTGCTTTGCTTAGCGAGAAGACTCTTTTAAGACAAAGGATTTTCATTCTTGGCCCTTCAGGAGTTTAGACTTAGACTTTTAAAGGCTCGCTCGGACTATCGCTCGACCGAGGTGAATCATCGCTAAGGTGGATGGCTACGATAAACTTGTCTTTGCTTAGCCAGCACACTTAAAATATGGACGATACATGCTAGTCGCTAGGTGAATCACCCTGCATACTAATAAAGAATATAAAGCACCTAGCTAAGGGAATAATCCTATCTTAAATTGCTTGTGTTAGAACAAAGAAATGAAAATTAAGTTATAACTTGGATCTTCGCATGCTACCTTAGCTTTCTGCATGTAGACCCCGTTATGCCCCAAGTAAATCGTTATATACTCTCCGTAGTGCACTGCTCACTTGTTTACACTGCTCGTCCCCTAGATTATGTCGCTCGATATGTCCCCGTACGGCTTCACTCCTCGCAATACACTATAGACCGTGCTAACATAAATGCTTATGTTTCAAATATAAATGCATTGCTTGCCTGCTTATATTGTAACATGTACTCGTTGTCTAATATTAATACTTATAACACAATTTTATGCCACAACCAAGTAAACGTTATCTTGCCTTGCATTTATCCAATTCACCGGAAGGCTATCTAATAGTCATTCTGTGCAAGTATGAACCTGAAAGTATTCGGGACAGTTAGGTCGCCAAGGTAATTTCCAAACCAGGGGATTGCATCATGTCAAGTAAAGCAAGAATCATAGCTCGCGGATCATACTCGTTCTGAACAAGAATCAAGAATTAACATGTCATTGAATACCGTGAATCTAAGACCCAAGAATTGCATGTCAAGGACAACTTGTTCACAAGGTATTAAATCAGTTCCTGCGGACGGTCTCCGAGGCACTGGGATCGATCCGATCCGGACGGAGCATCTGTTTGTCTGTCTGTTTCAAAGCAGGATGGCATGTAGCACCTTTTGAACCTTCCTTCAAGCCATTCTCGCCTTAGACTAAGTAGTCGTATGTTCGGGCATGATAGATATGATGCCTCGTTCCTTGAGTCGCATACATTCTCGCTCTTGACTACAACCCGTCCTTTATGGCTATGCCGGTGACTCATATTCATATAGATTAGTCATCCTCACTTAGCGGCAATCCACGTGCGAGTCATTGCATCGTATAATAGAATCTGAATCACCTGAACGGATATGAGTATAAAATACTTATACATAATTCAACACTTGAACATCTTCTGCAACACTTCTGGATAATCTGTGAAACTAGTGCACCTGAACAACACCTCGCTCACTACACTCGTGTTTGCTTATGTAATTTGACTTGGATTCATTATATGTACTCGTGCATGGTTTAACTTGGTTTACCTTGGACAGGGAAGGACGAATGGTAAGTTGCTAAATCTCGCTGTGTTACTCTTATATCGCACGACGCACTGTCACACGAGTAGGCTTGTATATTATGCCATGAAACTGATCTTAAGGCAAGACTATAAAGATAACTTAATAGATTGTGCACGGAACCTATATAACGTGTTTGGATTTGTCGAGCGGGCGAGAAGCCTCCCCACCAGTGCATTCATGTACTGATAACCCATCAGATTGCTTGCAGGGTGTGGGAGAACCTCGTCCGGTACGGAAATCCCCTTCGTACGTGCTAAGGCATGAAGTTCGTTGTGGAACCTTGGAACGTTACGTCCAGAACTAAAGCACATATACAAGACATAATATTGGAACATCACCTATGTATCATTCCACAAATTATAGCCACTTGGCACGCTTTTATTGTTTCAAGAGAGAGAGAGAGGACTTAAGCGACTTGTAATCTAGGCCTAGCGTCGCTTGTAACAATTGTTCAATATAAATAAAGAGCTTATTTTACTTCTATACTTGTGTTATTTAATGCTTTCGCTATTGACGACTTGGTGAACTTTTTACCAATCGCCTGTTCGTTTTGTTTTCCACTGCACTCAAACAATCTATGCGACTATGTGGCTTAGACATTTTTCCACCTGTTCGGATCATGAACTTGCATGGGCGCAGCTTGTGCTCGTGCGACATCACTTTCAGATGGAAAAGATCGTCCCGCGGGAGCGCTGGCGCGGTGATTCGCGCCTAGTGGGGACGATCGATTACCTGGGGAGATTTGGGGGTGACATGGGGGGACTTGGTTGAAGACCGGCCTTGACCGGGTCACCGATCGGGCCAGTCCGGGCAGAGTCGAGTGAATTTGAGGCGGTTGAACTGGAACAATTAGGTTTTTTGAGCGAACAGGGATGGGCGGACCTGTTCTCAGGGGCCCAGATCGGATTTGACCGAACCGGTTCAGGTCCGGGTTCCGGGACGTCTGATCCAATTAACACCTTGATCCTTGGGTTGTCTTTATGCGAGTAAATCCGAAGACGTCTCATTTAAAAAGTAAAAATAATAAGATTTTATATATATATATATATATATATATATATATATATATATATATATATATATATGTTTTAGTTAAATATTCGGATCTATTCCATAGTTTATGTGTAAACTTCGGATCAAAAACCAGTTACAACCAAATGCTTACAACCCTCTTACAACCAGGGTCACTGACAGGTAGGGCCGGGTGGGACTCACCTGTCAGGGGGGAGGAGAAAGAGGTTGTAAGAGGGTTGTAAGCATTTGGTTGTAAACTTAGCATTATTCAACTTCTTATGGGTCCAAATTTATTATCCCTGATATGACCTGACTCTATAGCATGCTAGATATAGTATACTAACGCAGCCCTAAATTTATTTAATATAACACGTCAAGATTTCTTAAATTGTGGAAGTATTATGTCATGCACGTAGATTGATGGGATATTCTGTCTTATTTTCCTATAAGTATCATTCCAAAACCTCTGAAAATTCTCACCCTACATGAACATTGGCAGCTCTGGATGCATTTTCTATTTTATTATTGAAAGATCATGCATGATCTCTCTTGTCATATTTGCTTAGGATTTTTTTCTCTCTTTTTGGTTTCAGGTTAATGTTATTTTCGGTTGCTTTGCTGCTTTCTTAGTTTCAGGTGCTTTATTTATTTCTTTATTTTTATCCTTTTTAGGCTTGTCATTAGAAAAATACAATCTCCGTATGATGTTATAGTCTTCATTTCTAGGTTTTTTCTTGAGAGCATAAAACAAGTATTGCACCGATGAGAACACGACACATGACACGATATGCATGGACACATTGATACATATGCAGGCACTGATTCAATCTCGAGGTTAATCTTCTACAGATGCAACTCATCTACAACTGTTCCTTATATATAGTACTAAATTTAGTGAGATTTAGTAGTAATACCAGGTTCTCAAGCAGCACCTTTAAGAATAGTGCAATTTATGTAAATCTTGTAGTAGTAATTAAGGTGGCTAACCTAAATTTGTGTAAATCTTTTAGTAGTAATTAAGGTAGAGAAAAGATGGGTGGCTAACCTAAATTTGTGTAAATCTTGTGGTCACTAGACATCACTGAATATGTCGCTATAAGTTATTGAATTGCTAGAGGTCACTAAATCAGCTAAAAATTTCATTTCCCTCTAACGAATCTCTCTCTCCCTCTCTCTCTCTCTCTCTCTCTCTCTCTCTATCTCTCTATCTCAACCTAAATCAACTCGACCAGTCGTCGCATGCCCCCCGTCGATCCGCCATCAAAATTACTCCATGTCACGTCCCAGTCCCAAGTACGTAGGACCAGGTTATCACGCCCCAGTCCCAAAATGCCGAGGGACTGGACACGTGGCAATGGCCAGCAGCACGCACCGATGGATAACCCAATTTAATGGATCCATCAGGGCATGCTTAAGCTGTAGGCTAACAATAAATGGAACCAATGATACATGTCACAGTCTATACTAATCTCATCCACAACAGAGAATCACAGATCAAATGCCAGAATAATGCAAATAGAGTAACTAACAAATCTCAATAAAGTTTCTCGGGGAACAATCCGAGAGTATGTCTGATACATCAATGCAATAGACATGAAATAAAGGAACTGAAAATAGAAACAGAAATAACTGACTATATAAAGCCAATACTCAGGAGAAGTCTTCGGGCACGATCTCGTTCTCAGGTTCTGGTACAGCTCCTGGAGGTGCTCCTGTACGGTATATCTCTGGATGGATCTCTTCGGCTATACCTGGGAACATAATCCGGATCCAGGTCCTCAGGGGACAGCAAGGTATAGATAATACAAGCCAGAATAAATGCAGTGCAGCAGATAATGAAATAAATAGGGTAAGTATGTAACCATCTATGTGAAATACAAGTGAGAGCATCACGAGTACTCAGGCTGAGACCGCTACAAGCTCTGTGTCGGAGAGCCGGTAGCAGTAATAACAGGTAAAGGGTCTAGCTCTGCTGGAGAGTCTACAACCTCACAATAGTAGTGGATATATATATATATGGATCAGCCTGTAGCCTGTGTGTCTCTCCCCACCCAATGTAACCACGCATATCATGACCATAACGTCTCATGTCCATGTCAGCGGGATCATATCTAATGCAACAGTCATATAATATCTAAGGATATAATGCCTATGTCAATCCTGTATCCTACACAGAATCACCATGAATATCTCAGAAAGATTCTGTCTGCATGAATAGTATCAAGTGTCCTGGGTTATGATGTACTTGATAAGACAAGTACGAGAATACATAGGGTGTCGATATCCATGTCTATGTGACGTTACACAACTCCGCGTACGGGGTTGGCACCCGACTATAATCGGATGCTAAGCACGTCACACGGCCCTAGGGTTGAGCATGTACAATAGTTATAATGTATATATTCAAAGGAATAATTAACAACAGCTGCAAGTTTGGCAATGTACACTTGCATGTGGTTCTGGCTCCAACTGTAGCTCTGGTATTTGTGAAATCTCCAGGAACGTCTCCGGATGCTGAAACAAATATTACCATCAGATTCAAAAAATATCAAATAGCTAGAAACGCCTGTCCTTGAGTCCGATTTGGAGACAAGGGCAAAAATGGCAATTTTTGGTCAAAGCGGGGTCCACATATGGGCCCGCTTTGCGTCAAAAAAAGTGTCAGGGTCAAAGGTCTCCAAATTCGCCAAACTTAGTGTCAACAAGTCAGGAACGATGATACGAACCCAACGGAACTTCCAGAATTGGATTCTGATGAGCCGATCACAAAATCGCCCATCGAGTGGGGCTTGTGGGGCCCACGACACGCGATTTCGTCAACGTTCTCAGAATCGAACCAAACTTGGGTCACAGGACCAGCGTATCTCTACGAGTCCGATGGCGCAAGTTTCGTTTCAATCCGACGTGTGTACACAAAGTTAGGGCGCGATTCAAAAAAGTCGGATACGGGACGTTGTCCGCAGATACGCACTGATTCCGGTGTGCACGCACATCCGAATCAGCTTCTGCAAAATTTCATACGTCCGTATCGACGACGCGCACGTATCTGTGAAGACCGCACGCGACCAAGTTGTCCCGTTTGGCGGGGCGTACCCAGTTCCGGGGTGAATCAGGGTATTGTTTTTTCCTGTTTTTGGATCACGGTTCGCGATCGCCACAGGACGCGATGCCCCGAGCGGGTTGCACGGGCACCGAAGGGGTCATGCAGGCTACGCAACGCAACTGACGGAATTTAAAATGGGGTTACGAGCAGAAAGTTACGAGTACCTGAACAGGGTTAAAAAAAACTCGATTCCCGCGTGTTCGAGTGTCGAGTCGGTGTCCTGTGTCCTGTGCCGTGTCCGTGTCCACGGTGGCTCTAGGGTTGCTGGAGATTGGCCGGGGTGGCTCGCTGGAGGAGGGCGGCTCGACGAGGGGCTGGGCGGAGTCATCGGCAAGGCGAAGCGGAGGGGTAGCCGGAGGTGACGCCGGAGGAGAGCTGGGAGCGGCTCGAGGCTCGAGCGGTGGAGGGCTGCTGCCGTCGGGGGTTCTAGAGGGGAAGCTCGAGGGCGGCCTGGCGATGAGGAGAGAGGAGGTCACGGCGGAGTTAGGGGGAAGGAGATGGCCGGAGTAGGGATCCGGCGGGAGGAGCTAGGGTTTCGGGTTGGGGGAAGAGGGAGGAAGAGGGAGGAATTTATAGGGAAAGCCGCGGGGGAGGCTGGCCGGAAATGGCGGAGCGAGGGGGGGTCATGGCGCGAGGGCCGCGGGGAGCTGACGCGGGCTCCGGCGACGTGGCCGGAGCCGCCGGCGGGAAACGCGGGGTCCGGGTCGTGGGGGAGATGGGTTATGCGGGTCGGGTCCAAGCGGGTTCGGGTCTGGCCGACCCGACCCGACCCGCTAGCCACGGGTGGGCTTGGGTTTGGGCCCGATTGGGCTGGGCCGCGGTTTGGGCCGAAGTTTCGGTTTAAAATAAAAATAAATAATAATAGATAAATAAATAATTAATTAAATAATAATAGTTTTTAGGTGATTTAAAAATAGGTCCGGGGCCCGATAAAATCCAGAAAAATTACCCTAAGTCCAGTTTTTCATTTTACACCCAAAATTTATAATATTTTAATATATTTTAAAATCATTTAATTACCAAGAGCCTAGGTTTTAATTACAGAAAAATTTTGAAAAATTCCAAAAAATTTACGAAAAGTCCAAATTAATAATTCCTGAAAATCAGGGGGCTTACAATCTACCCAACTTATAAAAATTTCGTCCTCGAAATTAAAATAAGGCATAATTTGTTAAATCCTTCACATTCGTACATAAGGTACGTCAATCGCAATCTCTTCCCAAAATTTAAATAACAAAATCTATTCAAATCTATCGCGATCATTTCAAAATTAAGATAATCTTTGTTCAAATCAAAATTCAACCTATTGTAATCTTTTCTCACTTTTCCAAATCATCAATATCCAAATTTAAATTGAGTCCATATAATATCTTCAAGATTTAAATAACCCATATTAATTTTACCTTACGATCTCCAACTATCATAATCTCCTCTAGAAGTAATTCGAGTCCAATATTAAAAAAAAAAATTTATTCTTCAATTTTTTAAATTCCATTCACATCCTCAATATTTCAAACAGGTAGTCCGACCATCAAATTTTAATTCTTAATTAAATCATCAAATTGAAAAATAATTTAAATGCAGTCCACCAATGTTCAAGTCTGAAATTCTATATTTTTTTTTATCCTCTAAACTCCAATTGATGATTTTACTTTCATTATTCAAAATTTAAATCATGTACCTAAGGTATGGGGTCCGCAATATCAAGATTTTAAAATTCATTGATCCTCATCATCTTAGTCATTCTTCTAAAATTCTCAAAATTTAAAATGGCTTAAACCTCTCCCAATCTAATCTTACTCGATCATAATCTAAAAGAATTTCCCTCGAGTTGACAATGCACTGCTACCCAACTTGAAATTTATCCATCTATCACATAAGGCTATATACTTTAAGAAAATATTCCTTAATTTATTTACTCATGTAATTCAATCCTCAAAACTTCAATGTCGATTATATCATAGATGATATATCCTTAATTACGGAAGAATAATCCTCAATTATGTGATCGGCCTATGGGGTATATCCTGTACTCTCTGCGTATCAAACTTTACCAAGCACAAGGTTTCGTCTTTCCGAAATAAGGGAAGACGGTGGCCAATAATAAAGAGTTCAAGGGCAGCGTAATAGAATAGAAGTATCGGGATCAAGGCGTTTAAAGAATTCAAATGGGAATTGTCAAAGCTGTTGTGGATTGAAATCCTATTCTGGTAATTCTTTGTTCGCATGCTCGTATTAGTACAGTTAAGTAACTGATACGATATGCTCGGACATATCTAGAGGACAAGTATACTAGCCAACTATATATCTCAATCCACGTAAAGTAGTCGTGCGAAGTGCGAACCAAAATGCACTAAGGTTGATCAGACCGTAATACACTGATTCTGAATAGACACTTGTATTAGTGGGGTTGATCAGGCCCCAATAACACATATGTCATGAACAAGCCCGATAAAGAGTAAGCTTGCAAAACTAGGATATAGAATAGCAGCATAAGTCAAGTACAGCAAAATTAAGTGCGCTAGATGATGATGAAAGAAGGTACAAATTAATTCAAGTTCACAAAACAACACACAATAAGCACAATAACAAAAGACTCTACAATCTCTACAGTTATCAATTATAAAAGCCTACCAGGTTATTAGCAAGTTCAAAATTACTAGGTTGGGGTTGAGGTCACGAACCAATAGGCCCGAGCTAAAACAAGACTAGAAACGGATAACTACGAATCACTTACGCGCATTAGCTACTCCAAGAGTCTGCGCGTTCTCCAAAGTCATCGTCAGGGCTTGCTCGCGTCCTTGCAGTCGATTCTTTTGCTGTTGAGCCTGCTGGAAGAGTAGTGCCTGGGGTATCAAGGGTGGCCTCGGCTGATACCCTCCTGGAGCTGGTGGTAGGACTCCTTGAACTTCCGTTTGCGGTGCTCCCAATGCTGTATAGGCTGACCTCGGTATTGGTAACACTTGCTGGTTAACCATTGGTGCTCTGTCTCGACGCTCAGGGCATTGCTTTACTAAATGTTGACTGGATCCGCAAGCTAAACATAATCTCATTTTTCGTCTGCACTTGTTCTCTATATGACCTCGCCTGTGACAATATGGACAGACAGGTATTGCCTGTGGAGATGCTTCTGGTGGCTGGTGTTTGTGAGGTCTTTTTGCAACTTCTTCTTGTGGTGCCCCGGCTGGTGCTGATGTGGCTGGTTGATGAATCCTCACTGCTTTCTCTTGATGTTGAGGACAATCCTGGGCCAAGTGTTGATTGATTCCACAAATTAAGCATAATCCTAACTTGCATCTGCACTCCTTATTAATATGGCCTATCCTGCCACGGGGGTAACAAGTAGGAAGGAATGAAGCTTCTGATGCTGCTCTCGGTGGTGGATTCATCTGTGGTTGCTTTGCAGCTCTTTCCTATTGTGCTTGGTCTGGTGCTGACGCATACGGCCGCTTCTGGCTGGACTCGATCCTTGTGGTGCACTCCACAGGTCGTGCTGCAGTAAAAACGTCCTCGTCGAAGGTAATTGCATTTGAACTGCTTGGCTTCCGTGACTCTGAGCTAATTCTGTCGATGAAGTTCTCCGCTTGGTTTTGCTGAGCTACTTGTTGAACCTTCTGATAGGCTTGCATCATCATGTAGAACATTCGGAACATTTGTTTTTTGTCCATAGGTTGTCCTAGTGGAAAGGAAGGCATCGGTGGAGTAGACTGCGTCGATGGTGGGACGTCATCTTGATGGATTCTCGGGACAGGCTGACTTGCTTGACTGCATTGGGATGATTGGCCTTCACCTACTGGTGTTACATCGTCTTCGTGGGTAACCACAACGCCTTGTGGTGTTCCTGCATAGCCTCATTGCTGGCTTGTGGGTCCATTTCCCTGCATCCAAAATAAACAATAAGAGGCACACAGGAATCAAGGCAGGATGCAAGTCAATAAATTAATTCGAATAGATATCAAGAACGATTCAAGCAAGTGGATGAGATCCTAGAAAATTATCCTATTCTTATTGCAGGCATGTTCGGTCCCTAAGTTGAAACCGAACAATTTAGTCGTAGACCTCCATGGGCCACCACAAAAACCATGTCACGCCCCAGTCCCAAATTGTCGAGGGACTGGACACGTGGCAATGGCCAGCAGCACGCACCAATGGACAACCCAATTTAATGGATCCATCAGGGCATGCTTAAGCTGTAGGCTAACAATAAATGGAACCAATGATACAGGTCACAGTCTATACTAATCTCATCCACAACAGAGAATCACAGATCAAATGCCAGAATAATGCAAATAGAGTAACTAACAAATCTCAATAAAGTTTCTCGGGGAACAATCCGAGAGTATGTCTGATACATCAATGCAATAGACAGGAAATAAAGGAACTGAAAATAGAAACAGAAATAACTGACTATGTAAAGCCAATACTCAGGAGAAGTCTTCGGGCACGATCTCGTTCTCAGATTCTGGTACAGCTCCTGGAGGTGCTCATATACGGTATATCTCTGGATGGATCTCTTCGGCTATACCTGGGGACATAATCCGGATCCAGGTCCTCAGGGGACAGCAAGGTACAAATAATACAAGCCAGAATAAATGCAGTGCAGCAGATAATGAAATAAATAGGGTAAGTATGTAACCATCTATGTGAAATGCAAGTGAGAGCATCACGAGTACTCAGGCTGAGACCGCTACAAGCTCTGTGTCGGAGAGCCGGTAGCAGTAATAACAGGTAATGGGTCTAGCTCTGCTGGAGAGTCTACAACCTCACAATAGTAGTGGATATATATATATATATATGGATCAGCCTGTAGGCTGTGTGTCTCTCCCCACCCAATGTAACCACGCATATCATGACCATAACGTCTCATGTCCATGTCAGCGGGATCATATCTAATGCAACAGTCATATAATATCTAAGGATATAATGCCTATGTCAATCATGTATTCTACACAGAATCACCATGAATATCTCAGGAAGATTCTGTCTGCATGAATAGTGTCAAGTGTCCTGGGTTATGATGTACTTGATAAGACAAGTACGAGAATACATAGGGTGTCGATATCCATGTCTATGTGACGTTACACAACTCCGCGTACGGGGTTGGCACCCGACTATAATCGGACGCTAAGCATGTCACACGGCCCTAGGGTTGAGCATGTACAATAGTTATAATGTATATATTCAAAGGAATAATTAACAACAACTGCAAGTTTGGCAAGGTACACTTGCCTGTGGTTCTGGCTCCAACTGTAGCTCTGGTATTTGTGAAATCTCCAGGAACGTCTCCGGATGCTGAAATAAATATTACCATCAGATTCAGAAAATATCAAATAGCTAGAAATGTCTGTCCTTGAGTCCGATTTGGAGACAAGGGCAAAAATGGCAATTTTGGGTCAAAGAGGGGTCCACATGTGGGCCCGCTTTGCGCCGAAAAACGTGTCAGGGTCAAAGGTCTCCAAATTTGCCAAACTTAGTGTCAACAGGTCAGGAACGATGATACGAACCCAACAGAACTTTCAGAATTGGATTTTGATGAGCCGATCACAAAATCGCCCGTCGAATGGGGCCTGTAGGGCCCACGACACGTGATTTCGTCAATGTTCTCAGAATCGTACCAAACTTGGGTCACAGGACCAGCGTATCGCTACGAGTCCGATGGCGCAAGTTTCGTTTCAATCCGACGTGTGTACACAAAGTTAGGGCACGATTCAGAAAAGTCGGATACGGGACGTTGTCCGCGGATACGCACTGATTCCGGTGTGCACGCACATCCGAATCAGCTTCTGCGAAATCCCACACGTCCGTATCGACGACGCGCACATATCTGTGAAGACCGCACGCGACCAAGTCGTCCCGTTTGGCGGGGCATACCAAGTTCCGGGGTGAATCAGGGCGTTATTTTTTTTCCTGTTTTTGGATCGCGGTTCGCGATCGCCACAGGACGCGATGCCCCGAGCGGATTGCACGGGCACCGAGGGGTCATGCAGGCTACGCAACGCAACTGACGGAATTGAAAACTGGGTTACGAGCAGAAAGTTACGAGTACCTGAACAGGGTTATAAAAAACCCGATTCCCGCGTGTCCGAGTGTCGAGTCGGTGTCCTGTGTCCTGTGCCGTGTCCGTGTCCACGGTGGCTCTAGGGTTGCTGGAGATTGGCCGGGGCGGCTTGCTGGAGGAGGGCGGCTCGACGAGGGGCTGGGCAGAGTCGTCGGCAAGGCGGAGCGGAGGGGCGGCCGGAGGTGACGCCGGAGGAGAGCTGGGAGCGGCTCGAGGCTCGAGCGGCGGAGGGCTGCTGCCGTCGGGGGTACTAGAGGGGAAGCTCGAGGGCGGCCTGGCGGTGAGGAGAGAGGAGGTCGCGGCGGAGCTAGGGGGAAGGAGATGGCCGGAGTAGGGATCCGGCGGAAGGAGCTAGGGTTTCGGGTTCGGGGAAGAGGGAGGAAGAGGGAGGAATTTATAGGGAAAGCCGCGGGGGGGGGCTGGCCGGAAATGGCGGAGCGAGGGGGGGTCATGGCGCGAGGGCCGCGGGGAGCTGACGCAGGCTCCGGCGACGTGGCCGGAGCCGCCGGCGGGAAACGCGGGGTCCGGGTCGTGGGGGAGATGGGTTATGCGGGTCGGGTCCGAGCGGGTTCGGGTCGGGTAACCCGCTAGCCACGGGTGGGCTTGGGTTTGGGCCCGATTGGGCTGGGCCGCGGTTTGGGCCGAAGTTTCGGTTTGAAATAAAAATAAATAATAATAGATAAATAATTAATTAATTAAATAATAATAGTTTTTAGGTGATTTAAAAATATGTTCTGGGCCCGATAAAATCCAAAAAAATTACTCTAAGTCCAGTTTTCCATTTTACACCCAAATATATTATTTTCATAATATTTTAATATATTTTAAAATCATTTAATTACCAAGAGCCTAGGTTTTAATTACAGAAAAATTTCAAAAAATTCCAGAAAATTTGCGAAAAATCCAAATTAATAATTCCTGAAAATCAGGGGGCTTACACAGGTATACGCAATCAGAGTGACGTAATAAGATACATAAAAGCATGACACAAAATACTTAAAATAAACATCCAAAATGTCTCCTAACCATTCTATATAAAATGTACTTTTGAGAAAGACATTCCAAATGAGGAACTCTCGATAAATACAGGTGCTAGACTCACGTAGTGGCCATCCGAGTCACCCGCGGCCAACTAGAGAAAAAATAAATAAATTCTCGACACACGTAGCGCTGCTCCGAGTCACCCGTGGCCAACTCGAGAAAAAGTAAATAAACAATGAGAGTTCTTATGCTACTAGTTGTCCTCCCCACCCCATTCTCCTATTCATGTCGTATCCACAACACGATAATACCTCTAATAACTGCTAAGTCTTCTAGCATGCATTTTTATTAGTTATTTTCTATCGCACGTCCCATACGTATCGCATGCCACTCAATATGCAGATCAGTGATCTATATGAGGCTCACAACTTGTGTAAAAAATATTTCATGGCCAAATGAAATATAAAGATACCTCAAAATTATAGGGTGGTCTCTTAACTCTAAGTCGACATGCATAGTAAAAAAATAAAAGGCAATAAACTACGCACTCCGTCATTGCACCCATGTATTTTTTGGACGCACATTTATATAATAAAATAAATGAAAGAATTCAAACATACAGATGTGAATGTAAATAAACAATAGTCGTGCAAGGTATACTTGCTTGGTGGTGATTTGGTGCTAAAATGACGAAAGACAACAAGTACAACGAATTCAGAAAATGTGAAACTTGAACAAACTGTCAGCCCAATGATTGTATCATATTTTTGAATATGGTGAATCAATTAAGTTTAGCCGTTTAATATCACTAACCAATTATGGAATCACTATAGCATTTATATTCTTCTTCCATCTTTAGTGATATATGCTTATTATTTTACATATTAGTGATATGAGCTTCTATTAAAGCCATTTTAAATAGAACCAAGTTGTCATAATAAAAAAGGGGGAGATTGTTAGTCCGAGGATCTAACTATATTTTTGAATATGGTTAATCTATTCTATTTAACATGTTACATCACTAATATTCATGTTATCACTACTTTGAATACGTAAACTTGGCATAGTCCAAATATCCATTAAATGTTATTATACTTGCTATTATGTATATTGCTTTGTTTGCCTAACTTGTATTTACAGAAAAGTAATAAGCAAGATCAAACATGGACATATGCAATAAAAAAATTATGATGGGCGAAAGACGACATCATCCCACAAGATTTCTCTGAACGGAGATATCTCCGTAGCCACGCACTCGGGAGTTCCGCTGTCCGGTCAGCGGACGGGGGTCGAGGGGGCAGCGTCCCACATAGGCAACTGTCGTCAAGGGAAACTGCCATCAATGTATTCAGATTTCATAATCTGGGCATCTCAGGACAACTTCCATCAAGGAAAAAAGTCATCATCTATCAAGAAAAGAAGCCAAGCTATCCCATCGTCATTTCCAGATTCTGAAGAAGCCTGCACCTGCCATAGTCTATCTAGAGTCTGCAATAAGTCTAAGAAATTATTGTAAACACAAGTAATGGATGGCAAAATTAAAAACTATGGTAGAAAATAACTCAAGATCATTTTTGGCCTAAAAACTGGCATACCGACGATATACTGGAGTATACCGACGATATAGTGGAGTATACCGACGGTATACCGATCTTATATAAATGTTGCTCTCTATCGTTTGGACCGGCATACCTGTAGGAACCCTAGACGGGGGTGAATAGGGTCAGCTAATAAATCAAGCACAAATAATTAATAATAAATAATTTAAAATTTAAGTTTGCAAGAAGTAAAGCAATAAGAATATTGACACCCGATGTATCCTGGTATCCTCCTCGAGGCACTCTAGTCCCGAAAACTCTTGTCGGCTTGAATATACTATTAGCAAAATAGTTACACCACGAGCTTTGATCCGAAGGTCCGTCGACTTCTTACATAAGAACTTTGATCCGAAGGTTCTCTAACTTCACACAAGCTTTGATCAGAAGGCTTGTACAATTCAACCTCTTATAAGATAGTTTTGATTTTCTTACAACAAATATAAAGGTCTAACTTTTACAAATCAAGAACACTCTAACACAATTTGTGGATAGACAAATGAAAGCTTTGGTGGAGTTTTGTGGATGACCTTTGGTAGATAGAAAAAATTTAGCTCAAAGGGATCAACCTTGAAAGAAGGGGTTCAAGACTTTATATAGGCTAACACAAAGAAAGAGAAAAAATACAACTTTCAACCTGCGAATGGTATACCACTGGTATACTACAGTATACCGTTGGTATACCGGTCTACAGTAACAACGACTATAAATATGATCGTTGGGATCATTTAATGCACATAATTCGACCGTTGGATTGCTAACTGTGATACACCAGTATACCGTCGGTATAGACCAGTATACCATCGGTATACTAGTACAAACGACAAAGAGCAACATTTATATAAAATCAGTATACCGTGGGATACTCCAGTATACCATCGGTATGCCGATTTTCAGGCCAAAAATGATCTTGGGTTATTTTCTACCATAGCTTTCAATTTTTTTCATCCATTACTTGTGTTTACAATAATTTTTAAGACTTATTACAAACTCTAGACAGACTATGGCAGGTGCAAGCTTCTTCAGAGTCTGAAAATGATGATGGCATAGCTTGGCTTCTTCCTTTGATAGATGATGGCTTTTTTCTTTGACGACGGTTGTCTTGAGATACCCAGATTGTGAAATATGAATACCATGAGGGGGCTTTGCCCCCGAACCCCTACGGGGGGCGCTGCCCCCTCGACCCCTGTCCGCTGACTGGGCAGCAGAACCCCCGAGTCTGTAGCTCCAGAGATGTCGTAGGCGGTTAAGAGAAATCTTCTGAGATGACGTAGTCATTGGCCCATCATGATTTCTTTATTGCATATATCCATATTTAATCTTGCTTATTGCTTTTCTATAAATACAAGTTAGGCAAACAAAGCAATATACATAGTAGCAAGTATGATAACATTTAATGCATATTTGGACTATGCTAAGTTTAAGTATTCAAAGTATTGATAGCATGAATATTAGTGATGTCATAATGTTAAATAAAATAGATTAACTATATTTAAATATATAGTTAGATTATTGGACTAATAATACCAACGATATACTGGTCTATACCGACGGTATACCGGTTCATCGCAGTTGGCAATCCAACGGTCGAATTATATGCATTAAATGATCCCAACGGTCATATTTATAGCCGTTGCTACTATAGACCGGTATACCGACGGTATTTTGTAGTATACCGACAGTATACCGTTCACAGGCTGAAAGTTGCATTTTTGCTATTTCTTTGTGTTTTTCTATATAAAACCTTGAACCCCTTCTTTCAAGGTTGATCCCTTTGAGCATAAAATTTTTAATCTACCAAAGACCATCCACAAATACTCCATCAAAGCTTTCATTTGCCTATCCACAAATTGTGTTAGAGTGTGTTTTTGAGTTGTAAAAGTTAGATCTTTATATTTGTTGTAAGAAGATCAAAACCATCTTATAAAAGGGTGAAGTGTACGAGCCTTTGGATCAAAGCTTGTGAGAAGTTAAAGAGCCTTTAGATCAAAGCACTTGTGTAAGAAGTCAACGAGCCTTCGGATCAAAGTTTGTGGTGTAACTATTTTGACAATAGTGGATTCAAGTCAGACAAGAGTTTTCGGAACTGAAGTGCCTCGAGGAGGATACCATAATACATCAAGTGTGTGCATTCTTATTGTTTTACTTCTTGCACACTTAATTTTTTGACTCGCCTATTATAAATTATTTGTGCTTGATTTATTAACTTGACCCTATTCACCCCCCCCCCCTCTACGGTTCCTACACAAACATCCCCGAATGCTAAAATAACATCATCAACATTTTTGGAATGAGTGAGATAGTCAGAAAATACTATCCATTCATCCAATTTGGACACAGGTGCTAAAACGGTCATTTCGGGTCAAAGCAAGATCCACATGTGGTCCACTGCACCAAAAAATGTGCCAAGACTAAAGGTATTTAAATATGATAAATTATAGTTCAAACAAATTCTAAACGATGATACAAACTCAATGTTGGTATTTCAATTTTGGATTCCGGTGAGCCGATCACAAAATTACTCGTCAAGTCGAATCGTAGGTCCCGCGAAACGGTGATTCGTGGACTGACTCAGAATCAGACGAAACCCGAATCATTGGACAAGTCAGACGCTGCAAGTCCAACATGGCAAGTTTTGTTGCGATCCTTTCAGCGCACACGAACTAATGGAAAATTTTGTAAAACACCGATACGGGAGAATTTTGACCGATACGGGTTGATTTTGGTATGCACACACGTCCAAATTCGATTCCGCGAAAGTCCACACGTCAGAAAATAATATACGCGCCTTTCGGTGCAATTGTTATGCGATGAGACGAGCCAATTTATCTAGACGAATCCCGTATTGCAAAATTTAAATTTTTGAAAACAATTTTTTTGGTTTTTTGAACCTAATTTTTAATGGCTAATTACAAGAAATTAAACTAAACTAATTAGTGGGTTTTGAAGATGGTTAGGTTGTCTACAGGCCTGTTCAAGTGGATTTCAAAACTCTCTAATATCCAGGTGGGAATCAGCGTATAAAGTTGGGATTTTTAACACAAAACTGTCAATAAAGTTAATATTATTCAGTCAGTTTTTTGGATTTTGCATATAGGTGTTCACCAATTAAAACTTCATCTTAATTCTAGAAAAAGAAAATTTTCTAGAGAGGGCTAGGTAGACTATCCAAAAAACTTCATATATTGAAAAACGGTCGTGTAAAATGAAAGATACAGGACGATAAACTGAGGTACCTGGCAATGTTGTACAGGTGAACGAAATTCACTTCTAGGGGTTGTCGCGCTCACTCCGACGACTTTCTGGCATATGCAGGTGATTTTCTAGGTGCGGGGGATATCGGGGAACCTCCAAAATTTTTTGATTTCGGGTTTGGTGGTGTATACTGTAGGGAGAAAAAAATAGTATTTTGGGTTCTGCTTTTATACCTAGAATTTTGGCTGATTTCTACTAAGTTACACCCGATTTTAGCTTTAGCTTTGGGTTTGGATTAGGTTAGGTTTTATATGGAAGACGAAATATCCAGGTTTCCAGAAATTTTTGTCTCATCGAATTTGGATATGATTTGATAGGGTTTTGGATTGAGAGAACTTGGGGCTTTGTTTTCGGTTTCTGTAGAGGGGGCTATTTGGGTTCAGCGGGTATTATAGGAGATGGGTGACTCGTGAGAATTTAATCATCTCGCGGGTTATTGATTTTTTTTTCTTTTTCTTTTCTTTCCCCTCTCTTTTTTCGTTTCTTTTTCATTTCCTAATCCTAATTCTTTTGTTCTTCTTTCTCTTTTATAACTCATGAAATTTTGTTATGATAATTTATCTTGACATTATTAATGAATTATTAATTATTATTATCCTCTTAAAATTTAATAATTCATAAAAATTGTATTAATTCTCAAAAATTCTAGAAAACCCATATTATTATTTTCTTTTATTTTTTATTATTTAATTATTATTATTATTATTTATTAATTAGAATTATATATTTTTGAGGAATTTTACATTCTACTCAACTTACAAGAATTTTATTCTTGAAATTAAAATTAAAGCACGATTTATGAATATGAGAGGCAATATAGTAGGGAAGGGTCAAGTACAAATTATCGTATCTCATCCTCAAAAAAGGAAAGATGTAACTCATGTATTAAATTCTAAGAGTTAGTATGGTCTCCTTTAAGTAAGATCATATGGCACAAATATATTTCAGTACAAGAAGAACTTGCACATAAAATCGAGGATGCGAAAGGGAATAAGTAATCACGATATGAAGAGATGTTGATCGGATGGAGGATGACCTGTCACTTCTTGGATACATGAATGATCTTGATCGCTCTTTAATCTATGGTCTAAAATGGTGTCTCTCTATTATAGAAATTCTCCATAGTCACTATTGCCTACATTTGTACCCATCGAAGTTATCAAATTTTAAATTCTCAAAATTCTTATTTGGGTCAAGTCAATCGTAATCTTCTCAAAATAACAAAATCTAAATCTAAATCTAAATCAAATCCATCATAATCTTCTCAAAATTTAAAATAACCAATATTTAAATTTAAATTCAATCGATCATAATCTCTTCTCAAATTTCGAATTATCAAAATTTAAATTTATGTCAAATCTATTATCGCTTCCAAAAATCAAACTCCAAATCAAGATCCAAGCTATCATAATCTCCTCTAAAATTTAAATAAGCAAAATCTATTCAATCAATTCTTACTCTGAATTTTAAATTTTTAGAACCTTGTAATCTTCAAATTTCAAATTTAATTTTCATCCTTCAAGTTTAAATTAATGATTCAATCCTTAAAATTCAATATTTAATCAAATCCTCAAATTGTAAAAATTTTAAATTCCATCTATCAACATTCAAAATTTTAAATTTGATCCTTAAGATATATTTCGTCATAGTCAAATCATTACCTGCAATTTTTTATTTTCACATTTTCTCAAATATGTTATTGTCTTAGTAACCACAATTTAAGTAATTTAAATTCTCGAAATCATTACCCTCAATTATTTCACATTTTTCCTCATAGTCAAACCATTATCTTCTAAAAATTCTCGAAATCAACCACATAAATCTCCCCATCTTATTTGATTGACTTAGTAACCACCAACTAAGAGTTTCACCTTTCCAACTATGAATTTTCCAATACAACTTCTACCCAACTTAGAATCTACCAATCTTTCATAAACACAAGATTATACTCTTAAGAAAAATTTCCCTCAATCATTCAATTATGCTCACTAGTCCTTGAAGATTAAGATTATATCTTATGTGATACACCCTTAATCACAAAAGATAACGACCTAGTAATGTTATTTGCCTATGGGTTATATACCTAGTACTATTCATATGTCAAACTTACATCAGTTACGAATGTTTGTATTTTCGAAATAGGGAAAGACGAAAAACAATAATAAAGAGTTCAAGGAAGATGTGATTGAATACAAATACAGGGTTCATAGGCGATTGAAGTATTCAAAAGAGAGTTGTCATGACAGTTGTGGATGAGATCCTATTTTGGTAAATTCCTATTCGCAAGTTCGTATCAGTACAGTTATTCAACATATACGATATGCTTGAACCTGTCTAGAGGGCAAGTATATTCGTCTAATAAACTAAGTCAACTATATCTCAATCAACGTAAAATGATCATACGAAGAGCGAACCAAGCGCACTAAGGTTGATCGGACCATAATACACCTTTTCTAATTAGACAAATATATTAGTATGGGCCCCTTGTAACCTGCTATCTGATTCTTATTTTTTTTATTCTAGCTGTCAAACCTAGTCTTCGAAGTTTAATTAGCTAGATAAAGTGTATAAATAGAAGGGCTAAATATTTGGGTTATGGGAGTAACATGTTAATAGTAAACAAAGGAGTAGATACCAACTTACTAGGATTAAAAAAATTTGTATGGTTAATGAATCATCCATCCCAAGAAATTAATAGAAAATTATAAGTTAAATGAACAATGGGAGATACAGAGAACAATGGACGTTTTGCATTAAATAAGAAGCGCATAGATAAATGTATAGCCAAAGTAAATTTACTTTAAATCTTAACAAAAATTCATATTTCCATTCCTCTCCTATCCCCTAAACAACAATAACTAACTTTCATAGATTTGTCAGTATCACATATATGCAAATTGAATCTTATCAACTATGATACCCAGTTATTCATGCTTATCCCTGGCTATAAACTACTTCTTTCAGAAGTCCTATATATATAACTAGGAATATCCAAATCCTTATCCATACTAAAACTTCCTATCAACTTCATCATCTTCTGTCGTGTTTGCCGACATGAGCATCTGCCCGACGGGTGCATGTCGAAGCTTGCCTCGGCAGAATCTCCGGGGCTTACTCTCCACCGAACCCCGTCTCTGACCGTGGCATCCTATGCATGCCAACCCCCCCCCTCCCCGAAAAGTGTCGTGCAAGCCGCAGTCATGCGACCAGACGACAGTCCCGTTTGACCAGCCCCACCTCCTCCGACGGACGCCAACCACACCGACACCATTGATATTAGATGACCAGGAAGTTCCTGACCAACCATCACAGCACTGTGCGCTGTGTCATCGAGCCGCGGACTCCACTATGACATCTTTGTCGGAGCCGAAAGTTTCTTTCCACCTGACCAGGGATCCCGGCCACCGACGTTATCCTCGTCGTATTGACTGTCGGGATAGGAATTCGTCGAGACTTCGTCGTTCACTGACGCGGATACCAGGACCTCATCGCACGAGCATCTTGATTTGTTATCACGGAACCACCCTCGACAAGACTCAAGTATAACATTTTGCTCTTGGACTAGACCTCGCACCCTCGAACTCATGGTCAACATTGGACCGGACGAATTACCAGGCAAGATACCTTGCCAACTTTTACAGTATTTATTTGCATGCTTCCCTTTTCAGTTATTATTTTATTGTCGTATATACTTTCCTGATGCTCTTTGTCATATGCAACTCTAGTCTTATTTTCTCGTTTTACATGCACGTACTTTGTTTATTTTTTATGTATCTCTGCTTGTTCTTGGTCATATTGTGGTGGTATCTACTTAGCCCTATGTGTTCTTTCCCTTGACTTGACTTGTACCACTTAGGCGAGATTGAGTTCTAGTTATTGGCATATGTTCCTCTATGACCGAGGGTGTCACATTGCATTGTGGTAGTAGAGTTTGTCTTCCATCTCTATGACTGGGAGTGTCCCATGGCATTACAATATTAGAGACTTGTTATTTCATCGATAGTAGAGATTGTCTTCCATCTCTATGATCGGAGTGTCCAATGGCATTACGGCGTTAGAGACTCGTTATTCCGTCAGTATTTGAGATTATTTTTCTATGTCAAGGTTGGGAGCGTCCCATAGCGTTACGATATTGAGATATTATCGTACCAGGTGCATCCTAAGGTGTGATATATTGATTCTTTATCGATTGTACATCAGTTTATAGTTGTTACTTGTGCTCCTTTTCTCCCTAGACGCATGTTTTACTGTTATTTTTTGGCATGTTTATATGTATCTTGTTATGTCCCACTGAGGACCTGGTTTCTTTTCAGGTTATTGTTGAGCTCCGTAGAGAATGTAGGATTGTGTAATTCATGCATAATTCAGGTATCGCTAGTGGTACATTTATCATTCTTTCGTCTTCTATATTTTATGGTGACATATTCTACTGCACAACTTAATTTTGCAAGCTTTATTCTTGTCATGAGCTTCTTCAGAAAATTGTATTAAGGACTGGCCAACTTTATTGCATATTGTCTTTCTTGATATTTATATTCATGTGGTAACGGTGTATTATTGTCTGATCATCATTTATGTACTTGGTTCCCACGTGAGATTAAATTTTGTGGATTGAGATAGAGTTGGCTTGGCTTATTAGATGAATATACTTTCCCTGTAGACAGCGTATACGTATTTGAGTTGGGCTGGAGTCCAGTTGATAAGTAGCTGGTCATTGCCACGTACTATGTTCCTATGTACTTTGGGACTGGGGCGTGACACCCCCAATAACACATATGTCATAAACAAGCTTACAAAATGTCACGACCCGCACCCTAAATTTGGACATGAGTCGTGGGTACGTCCAGCCTACGCCGCAGCATCGGCGGTAGAACGCTGTCTAGGTCTCAACATAATATATCCTGTCAATACTCTCAACTCCGAACGGAGGACAATGATAAAAATTCACAGTTCTATAGTATACTCAATCACAAGCTATAAGAAATAATGGCACGATGAGAATAGAAAGAGTTCTGATATAAACCAACCACAATAAGTCCAACTCAAATCTTGGGTCTAGATGACCTCACAAAGTCACAAAATAATAAATACAACTCAGTCTCAGTCTAAAACAATAAATGCAGAAAAATAATCTAAGAACAGCCAGGTAGGATCTCCTCTAGGATAGGCAATTCTTCTGGGATTTCCGGAATGAAATCTCCCTCTGAACCTGGGCCGTAATGAGTGGGGCAAAGGTTCTCCAGGTCCTCTGAAAAATGTTATCCAGTCAGGATTGGAGCGAAACACAAGCACTAACAGCAGTTTCATTAAATTGACAAAGACTATAAACAGTGTAAGAAATACAAGATGAGAATATATGCTGAAAATGTGAAGTACTGGAGAAAATGAATATAGGCAATAGAGCATCTAGCAATGAACAATAAACAGTGAATGCTAGAACAAGTGAATCTGAAGAAAATAGACATCTAGCTAAGTGTTTTGAATTATCAGTTTATTATGTGATCGGCTTGGGACTAGATCAGGCTGGTCATATATGATTAGCTATGATTCTTGTAGGTCAGGCTAACCATATGGTTAGCTATGATGCATGTAGTGGTCAGGCTAATCATATATAACAGCTATGATGCATGTAAATGGTCAGGCCGCACCCGACGTGAGAAGTGGGGTGAGCTATGATGCATGTAGATGGTTGGATATGATCACATAATCTACTAATAGTTCCCCATCCCCCAGCTAGCACGATGGATTCCAATCACGACTCCTCATGATGGGGATCTAGGGTGCTAACCCGTGTATCCATAGTGTCGAAATCAAGTATGTAATACAACTGAATTATAGAAATAATCAACAATGAAAACTGTCAGAGAATGTACTCGCCTGTGGTCCTGAGCAAGGTGTGGGGATCGATGTCCAAAATGGGATCACAATGACCTATTTGTGGAATATAAATTGTCAAATACTGAATTAAAGAAATAAACATGCTTAACTAATTAAATATGAGGCCTCTAGGTCAATTCTGAGGTTTACTGGTCAAAATTAGGTTAACTAGTTAATACTAGTCCCTATACATCATAATAGTCCATATTGGACAAAACCTAACTAAACTAGTCATTTCTAGCTATACTAGACATTAGTACATAGCTATCGATATGATATTACATAATACTTATATATTAGAGTCTAGTTAGTACATATATACTTATATATAGCTTAAGTTAAATCACTACCTAATACCAACTCAAGAAACTAATGCTAATCATGTCAATACTTGATACCAAATAAACTGGTTACTAATATAATTAGTAAGTACTAATTAGACAATACAATGCTAACTAAGCTAATAAAGGTACATCACTACACTGATATCACACCTATACCAGATACTGAACCTGTTTTGAACATAACCTAAAGCTGATACCCCACTTGGTATTTAAACACATCACCCTCTCTTGCCTAACACACAAGTATCACTGCTCAGTCACACACACTAGCATTTCACACACAGCACACTCTATTGAACCTAACCCAATGCACACACACACAGGTATTCCTAACTAAGACACAGGTTTATCTAACTAATACACACAAGTTTAATTCTACACACACTGCCACTCACTTGTGTAAACACTCAGCCATGGGAATACCCAGCTAGTACCTATTGAACCTGGGAAAAATCACTCCACAGTGAGGCACAAGTCACTGAATTTCAACTACCTACATACACACAGAACCACACTGATTTCTCACACACAGTGCAGCATCCCCTCACACACACAGGTATAATTGCACAGCTGCACACTTCTCTCTCACAGAATTTACACTCAGGTAAATCACTCCCCACTGAACTCACACACACATGCAGGTGACTCACTGCACACATACACAGCCACACACAAATCCCTAACTCACCTCAACTCACAGGCATATAACTGATACACACATAGTTTCACACATACACAGCCAAATAAAAACCCCTATTCACTGATACCACAAATTCCTACACTACCACACACATTGTACTGAAGTCTGAAGGAACCTATGACACACACACTGAATTTCAATCACACCAATTCACCCATACTGACACAGTTACACTGTTAGAAAAAGTTCAGACTTACACATACAGGTAAGTTACTGAATACACACTCATAGATAAGCTCACAGTTAACTCACTGCACTCAGGTCCTCACATAGGAACAACTCACACACAACTCAGATACTGATACACACAGCTAGCAACACACAATGCTCACACAGCTACACTGAATACATAACACATCTACACAGGTACCTCACACTGATACACAAATATATACTAAACCCGACTGTACAGTGGGATACCCTTTCCCCCAATCTACTCACTGACCATAGTTCAATTGGATACCCGATTCCAATAGCCCCTAATTCCTGATACACTGTGAAAACTCATTCAACCCAACTCACAGGACTACTGATACTTCACAGGTTCCAAAACACAAGTCCCTCACCTCTACACTAATCTGCTCACTGCTACACACACTGTGGCCAAACTGCACAGTTTCTGATACTCTACACTGGTATACACAAATCCATCTCCAACATACTGAGACACACTGACACGAGTAGACACTGCTACACCTTTCTAACACCCTCCCAAAACAGGGACACCCCCACGGGTATACACAGTATCACACTAAAACCCACATTGCACTAAAACACACAGCAGACCATGACCCCGACTGTGCACAGGAATTCACAGTGGAATCCCCACAGTTACTTTTCCCAAATCACACAACCCATTCTCAAACATATGCAAATATATAAGTGTATATATATATATTAACATGCAGTATTAGAATAAATTAGATAGGTAAATTCTTAAGGGCATTTCTACAAACACCTAGGGGCTGAAATCGGGTTTCACATTAGAACCCATGAATCCTCAACCAAAATCCTAAAAATCGAGATCTAACCTATATGTAGGAGATGTAGTCATGTATACTTGCAAACCTTAATGATCTAGGGTCCACGAATTTGGGGAAAACCCTCGTTGGAACACCAAAACCTAATTCGACCTAGGTTTTCATGTAGAATCCCTATAATTCGAGATCTACACAGCACAGGGTTCCTAGAGGCCAACTACAACAGAAAATCAGAATTAAAATGGATTAGAAATCGGATTTACCTATAGGGAGATGGTTTCCCTATGAAGGTTCTTCTTCTCCAAGGCTTCTTGACCCAAGCTCCTTGTTTCCCTTGCTTTGGAGGAGGAAGATGGAATCCCTAGGGTTAGATTCCGAAATCTGGAGGTGGGAAAATAGTTTTCTTGATGGAGGCTAGGGTTTCTTCTTTCTACATGAAGAATGGTTTTGAGGGAGGCTCCTTTTTATATCAGACTAGGTTTTAGGGTTTCTCTACTGCAAGGGTTAGGCTAATCCTTTATGTTAAGTCATGGAGAATTAGTTAACTAGGGTTTAGTCTCCTCTAGGGTTTTATCCCAAACTCAAATTGGAATTTTAGGGTTTCACTAAAGCTAGGTCATGAATTTGGGTTTCACTCTAGGGTTAGTCCTAAACCAACACAAATTAACAACATATAAATAGTTTATAAAACTCAGCAGATTAATTAAATACATAATTATTCCAAATAGTGAAATTACACAAATGCCCTTATCTGGAAATGTGGTAGTGACACAAAACTAGGCTATAACATCAACATAAGTCGAGATAGTCCAAAAATATAATTATGTGGGATTATGATGAATGAAGATCCAAATAGTTCAAGTTCATCAAGAATCTAGGACTCGTCCGGTGTTTGTGCCTCTACAGTTACCATACTAACTCCTTGTCTAAGTCTATGGTTGACCAATTAGGGTTCAGACTGCTAGAATTCTATATTCTTGCAAACACAATCTTCTTATGATAGCATATATTTAGTTTCATTCAATTATACCTTATTAGAGTATCTTGATAACTATGGGATTCTTTCTTGTAAGACACGATACCCAACTTGTAAGAACTCAACTAATAGTGTAATTGACCTAGGGGCATTTATTCCTAGTACTAGTCATCTTTCTAACCTCCATCAAGCACAAAAAAAAGATATATGTTAGGAAAGGATCAAGCTAGATGCAAATCAAGCAATTAAATGAGAGTTCGAAAATAGAATCAAGGGAAGTGATGAAATAAGCGGATGAGATCCTATACTCTAATCATATTTGAAGGCTTGTTCGGTACAGTAATATAAACGAAACAATATCCTCTTGACCTGCATGGGCCATCACAAAAATATGTCACGCCCCAGTCCCATATACATAGGACCAAGTATACGCAATCATGTCAGCCGTATGTATACGTAGGCTACTCCAATATATGGAGCCTACGAATACACATGTACGCTGTAATATGAACAAAAGCTCACAAGTGGTATATAATTTTCACAAATCACATGCATACTAAATCCCATCCACAGTATCGAATAAAAATGAATAACCAATCATATATATAACTGAATCATGTAAGAAATAGTCGAAAAGACAAATGGTTAGGTGGAGACAAATCCACTACCAAACCATAATAGATATAGAATTTTACTATTTAAAATAAATAGACGAAAGAAAGAGTAGCATCCTAATAAGTCTATCAATTATGAACCAAAAAATCTCGAAGGGGAGGAGCTCCACGAAATAGAATGGAAGTAAAAAGTCTTGGTCTGTGCTCCTGTGAATAGTCATGATCGTCTACACCTGGAAAAATATCCAAATCCAGGGTCCTCAGAGGGACGTAACACGATACATAAAAGTATGCCACAAAATACTGAAACTAATAATCCAAAAGGTCTTTTAACACTTCTATGTGAAATGCACTTTTGAGGGCAACATTCCTAATGAAGAGCTCTCGACAAATACAGGTGCTAGACTCGCGTAGTGCTCATCCGAGTCACCCGCGGCCAACTAGAGGAAAAGTAAATAAATGTTCGACATACGTAGCGCTCCTCCTAGTCACCCGTGGCCAACTCGAGAAAAAGTAAATAAACAATGAGACCCCTACGCCACTAGTTGTCCTCCCCACCCCATGCTCCTATTTGTGTCATATCCATAATACGATAATACCTCCAACAACTGTCAAATCTTCTAACATGCATTTCTATTAGTAGTTATTTCTTATCGCACATCCCATACGTATTGCTGGCCACTCAATACGCAGGGTCGTGATTTATATGAAACTCACAACTTGTGTAAGAAATGTGTTATGGCCAAATGAAACATAAAGATGCCTCAAAAGTATAGGGTGGTCTCTTAACTCTAAGTCGACATAAACAGTAAAAAAATAAAGGTAAAATACGACGCACTCTGTCGTTGCACCCAAGTATTTCTTGGACGCGCAGTTACAGAGAAAAAAAATGAAAGAATTCAAACATGAAGATGATAATGAAAATAAACAATATTAGGGGCAAGGTATACTTGTCTGGTGTTGATTTGGTACTGAAATGACGCAAAACAACAAGTACAACGAATACAAAAAATGCGAAAGCTGAGCAAACGTTACCGGATGCTGAAATAGACATCACCAAAATTCATGGAATGAGCGAGATGGTCCAAAAACACAACTCATTCGTCCAATTTGGACCCGGAGGCTAAAACTGTTATTTCGAATCAAAGCGGGATTCACATGTGGTCATCTTTGCAACGAAAAATGTGCCAAGACTAAAGGTCTCTAAATAGGAAAAAATTCTAGACGACGATACGAACTTAATGGTATATCCAATTTTTGTTTTCGTTGAGACGATCACAAAATCGTTTGTCAAATCGAATCGTGGGGCTCGCGAAACGGCAATTTGTTGACCGACTCAAAATCAGACAAAACTTGGGTCAGAAGATAAGTCAAATGATGCGAGACCAGCTGCACAAGTTTCGTTGCAATCCGATAAGCGCACACTAACTAATGGGATAATTTACAAAACCTCGATATTGGGACTTTCGACTGACACAGGTTGATTCTGGCGTGCACATACATCCAAATCAGGTTCCGCAAAACTCCACATATTGTAAAATACCATATGCGTCTTTTGGTGTAATTAGTATGTGATGAGGCGGTCCGATTTGTCGGGACGAACTGCGTAACGCAAAATTTAAATTTCTGAAAACAAGTTTTTTGGGTTTTCGAATCTAATTTTTAATGGCTAAATACTAGAAATTAAATTAAACTAATTAATGGGTTTTGAATATGGTTAGGTTGTCTATAGGCATGTTCAAATGGATTTCAAAAATCCCTAATATTCTAGCAGTAATCATTGCATCAAGTTGAGATTTTCAACACGAAAATTGTCCATAAAGTTAATGTTATTCAGTCAGTTTTTTGGGTTTTGCACCTAGGTTTTCACCATTAAAAACATCATAATTCTATAAAACCAAAATTTCCAAGAGAGTGTTACGTAGGCTATCCAGAAAAATTTACGGATTGAAAAACGTTCGAGTAAAATGAAAGATACAGGACGATGGACAGGGGTACCTGGCAATGTTGTGCGGCTGAAAGAAATTCACTTCTCGGGGTTGACGAGCTCACTCCGACGACTTTTTGGCATGTGCAAGTGATTTTCTAGGTGCAAGGGATGTCAGAGAACCTAAAAAAATGGATTTAGATTCCTTATCCTTGTTGGTATGTCAAGGATTGAAAATTAGAGGAGAATAGGAGAGGCTTCATATTCCCATTGTGTGGGAAAGTAATTCCCAAGTCCCCCTTTGGGAATATTTTTGTTTTCCTAGGAATGTTGTTTGCAAATTTTGTTTGGACAATAACACCCTCATTTTATTTTAAAAATTTCAACTTATATACCAAACATGTAAATTTAGATAATAAAAGTATGAAAGAATATTTATGAAAAACTTAATAAATTAAGATTTGTTTTCATATTTTCAACCTAACCTAACCAAACATGGGTATGGGAATGTTGAATTACTTTTCCATGAAAAAAGAATCGAAAATGAATTCCTATGAATACAAAATCTTGATCCAAACAATCCCTTGGGGTTTTGATTTCAGTTTCAGCCGAAGAGGGGGCTATTTGGGTTCAACAGGTATTATAGGAGATGGTTGACTCGCGAGAATTTGATGATCTCGCGAGTTATTGGTTTCTTTTCCTTTTCTTTTTCTTTTCCTAATCTTAATTTCTTTCTTCTTCTTTCTCTTTTCTAACTCACATGAAATTTTGTTGTGACAATTTATCTTGACATTATTATTATTATTATCATTATCATATTAATTATTATAATCCTTTTAAACTTTAATAATTAGGAATTTGATGATCTCGCGAGTTACTGGTTGACATTATTTCTAGCTCGTGAGAATTATTATATTAATTCCCAAACATTCTAGAAAAATCATATTAATATTTTCTTTTATTTCCTATTATTTATTTCCTATTATTATTATTATTTATTAATTAGGAATTATATATTTTATATTTTAGAGGAACTTTACACTCCAGCACCCCTCTCCTCCTCCTTCGTTGGTAACTCGCCATCGCATGCGCTCCAGCAACCTTTACCGACGTTGGGTGACTTACTCGTTGCCACCCTACCCCCACGTGTCCTTTGTGTCACGTCCCGATTCCGTGGAATCGATAGTCGTCCCCCCGGACGTGACCGCAGTGCGGGCCTAGGTTGCGCACCGCACAAGGCTAAGTAATTTTGTTTTGCATAGCGAGCATATATTCAAAGTACGCAGATAAATTGAAACACGGATTGAAACATGGAAAAGTTCTCTTTTATTGATAATATGAACATCTATTACAAACTCCTTGAACTGAGTCATAAGGTTGCCTCTATGGGCTTACAAAAGTGTTGACACAAAATGAGATAGCAGTCCTGTACATTACATCCCTTACTAAACTCAAAATATAAGACCTCCGGGTGGAACGACGGCCTTCCCACGAAGTTGCATATTTGCTTGGGTTGCTAGCTTCTATCTTCAAAATACTTCAAAAGGTGGCACGGGTCATGGTGTGCCTACAGCTGGACTGGATTGGGGGATTGACTTCTGCTCCTCGCTCAGTTCGCCTTAGCGCGGGGAACCTGTTTCAACGAGGGTCAGTACATCGAAACGTACTGGTGAAGGCAAGCTAACCCAACTATACCAATCAACACTTTGGTTAGATGAAACATACATATTTAATTGTGGTCTTGCTAACTTGCCTTAGATCATTTTACAGCAAGCAATAGATATAGAAATCAATGAAATACTTGCCACCGCTCGGTGATATTTACCTTCCCATCCGAACCACCTGTACAATACTTACCATGTCCTTCCCTGCCAAGAAAACACAAGTTAGTTTGCAACAGGTTTAAAATATGCGAGGGATCACTGGCTTGATGCCATAAGGGACGGTTCTAGTCTGGGGCGGAATGACTTGCAACGCAAGGATCAGGGCATCGCAGGCCATTCTGTACGATGCAGGAGACTATCAGGAGTTCCGTCCAGATCGGATCGGTGCCAGTGCCCCAGCGACCGTCCACAAGAACTAAGACCTTGTGCACAAGTTGTCCGTGATCAACGCAGTACACTAAGTTAGCAATTGAGGCAAATCAGGGCAATATCAGGCGCAGGGCAATAACAGGGCAAGATCTACTTTTGCATAGTCTTCCCGTTTAGTTTATTGCATTCAAGATGACTTCTATACATAGCACAATTTTAAGAAGAAATATACATTCTAACTTGTATTTATGCATATGATAAACATTCCAAACGAACGAGCATGTAAGTAAGTAACCGTTCACAAATTTTATTTGACAAGCATAATTTCCCAAGTCTATTCCCTTATTATCTTGAAGTCTTTTAGTTATTATTTGGTATCGTTTGAATGGGGCAAGTAAGAATGCAAGATTATGAGTGTGAAGACTTGCAAGAAGGGCTAGCTAATCGGGATGGTAGCCACTTACTTAGTAGTTTGAAGGAAGAAGGAAAGAGGTGCTTCAGGAGTCCGTTCGAGCGATGCCTACTGCTGGTTCACCTGCATTGCCACGAACAGCTGATCAATACCACTTCCACTCTTTCCATTATCGAAATTGAAGTGCAGTTCGAAGAACGAAAATAATGAAATCCATCGAAACCGTTCAAGAAATCTCAAGCAAATCCGAAAACCAACTCAAGGCACGAAAGCAACAAGCGACAGCGAAAACTAGGCAACAAAAGATGCAGCGGAGAGGTCCCTCCTGACTCTGCCGCTAAGTCGATCCCGGGGGTACGGTCTACTGAATATGAGAATCGATTCCGAAGAAGCAAATCCATAAAGAGGATGGATTCTTATTTCAATCTATCCCAATCGAACGATACCATCTTGTATTTCTTAGCCGCGCTCCCCGAATAGGGGGGGAACGGGGCACCAAATCCTACCCAACTAATTGGAAGTTTCGTCTCGAAACTTTAGGAATAGAACCTACCACTAGGAAATAATGAGGGTAACCTTTCCCTCATCTCGGATTCAAGTTCCCAAGTATATTCTTCGACAGAATGATTTCTCTAAAGCACGCGCATGAGAGGAACCGAACGACTCCGAAGCAACTTTTCTTTCCTATCCAAAATTTGCACAGGTTGTTCTACATACGTCAAGTCGGCCTGAAGGTTCAGTTGTTCAAGGTCTACCACGTGGCTCGGGTCGTACACATATTTCCTAAGTTGAGAAACATGGAATATATTGTGTACATCGGATAGGGATGATGGTAGGAAAATCTGATAAGCAACTGAGGCAACCCACTTTAGTATTTCGAACTGACTGACAAATTTCGGACTTAGCTTCCCTTTTGCTCTGAATCTACTGACTCCTCTCATGGGCGAAACTTTGAGGAATACCCGGTCGCCTTCTAGAAACTCAAGCGGTCGTCGATGTATATCCGCGTAGCTCTTTTGACGGCTTTGAGCTACCTTTAGTCTTTCCCGAATCAAGCGAACCTTTTGGACAGTCTGTTCCACGAGCTCAGGGCCAAGAATCTGCCGTTCGCCAACTTCGTCCTAACAAATCGGAGACCGGCACTTTCGCCCATACAATGCCTCATACGGCGCCATCTGAATGCTAGATTGGAAACTGTTGTTGTATGCAAATTCATTTAAAGGTAGATGCAGGTCCCAACTAGTCTTCAAATCCAAGGCGCAGAGTCGTAGCATGTCTTCGAGGATCTGGTTGACATGTTCCGTTTGGCCGTCGGTCTGTAGATGGTAGGCGGAGTTGAACTTCAACTTCGTCCCCATTGCTGACTGCAGGCTTTCCCAGAAACGCGATATGAATCGACCATCTCTATCGGAGACTATGGATACGGGCACGTCGTGGAGCCGAACGATCTCGTTGAGGTAGATTTGAGCCAAGCGATCAGCACTCCAAGTAGATTTGATTGGCAGAAAGTGAGCAGACTGGATGAGACGATCAACAATAACCCAAACAGCATCATTTTCCCGTTGCGACTTTGGCAAGCCAATAATGAAATCCATCGTTATATGTTCCCATTTTCACTCCGAAATAGCAATGTTTTGTAGCTCTCCGCCCGATTTTTGGTGCTCGGCCTTTACCCTCTGACAAGCCATGCAATGCGACACGAACAGCGCCACATCCCGTTTCAAGCCGTGCCACCAGAATGTCGTACGGAGATCCCGATACATCTTTGTGCTACTCGGATGAGAAGTATAACTAGCATAATGAGCTTCAGTGAGGATCTCTTCTCTGAGGGCCGCATCGTTCGGAACGCACACTCTTTCCTTCACTCGGAGCATCCCATCCGTGCCTACCGCAAAGTCGGACGTCTTTCCTGCTGAGATAAGAGCATGAATCTTTTGCAGGAACGGGTCATCCTTCTGAGCGGCCTTAACCTTTTGTAACAAGTTGGGCTCGAGACGCAGTTGTGCCACTTGCGCCCACTTTTTGTATCTGATTTTTAGAGTAATGCCCAAGGATTCAAGATCTCGGCGTAGCCTGTCATCAATAGACAAACTCCCTACAAACACTCGACTCGGTGCATCAGCTACTACGTTTCCTTTGCCAGGCGTGTATCTGATCATGAGATCGAAGTCGCTAAGGAGTTCAAGCCAACGCCGCTGTCGAAGATTCAAATCCCTTTGTGTACACAAGTATTTCAAGCTCTTATGGTCCGTGTAGATTTCACACGGTACACCATAAAGGTAGTGGTGCCACAGCTTCAACGTAAACACTACTGCAGCCAGTTCTAAGTCGTGCGTCGGATAGTTCTTCTCGTGAGGCTTTAACTGCCTTGACATATAGGCTATCACTTTATCCCTTTGCATCAGGACACATCCCAGTCCTTTACGTGATGCATCACTGTATATTTTGAAATCATCCGGTCTGTTCGGCAGAGTGAGGATTGGGGCAGAGACGAGGCGCTGCTTTAACTCCGTAAACGAAGCTTCACAGTCGTCCGTCCAAGTAAACTTTGCACCTTTTCATGTGAGCTGAGTCAAGGGCGTAGCAATTTTTGCAAAATTTTGTATAAACCTGCGGTAGTAGCCTGCCAGTCCAAGGAAACTTCGGATATCGCTAACTAACTCCGGACGTTTCCAGTGCATAATGGCTTCCATCTTCTTTGGGTCTACTGAAATGCCTTGTGAAGGGATGATATGCTCTAAGAAGGATATGTTGTCCAACCAAAATTCGCATTTACTCAGTTTGGCATACAACTTATTGTCTCGAAGGGTTTGCAGCACCATCCGCAGGTGTCCTGTGTGCTCATCCCTAGTCTTCGAGTACACCAAAATGTCATCGATAAAAACTACCACGAATTTATCGATGAAGGGCCGAAATACACGATTCATTATATCCATGAATGCAACAGGTGCATTCATCAGTCCAAATGGCATCACTGAAAATTCATAATGCCCGTATCGGGTTCGAAAGGCAGTCTTCGGCATGTCTTCTGGCTTAATCTTCAGCTGGTGGTAGCCCGAACGAAGATCAACTTTTGAAAACACCGTTGCCCCCTGTAGCTGATCGAACAAGTCATCTATCCGTAGCAGAGGATATTTGTTTCTGATTGTGACCTTGTTTAGCTCCCGATAGTCAATGCAGAGGCGTAGCATTCCATCCTTCTTCTTCATGAATAGCACAGGAGCGCCCCAAGGAGACACGCTCGGACGGATAAACCCACGATCTAGTAATCCTTGAAGTTGGCATTTTAATTATTTTAGTTCCGCAGGTGCCATTCTGTACGGAGGCTTGGAGATGGGCTGTGTATTCGGAAATGTATCGATAGTGAATTCAATCTCTCGGTCGGGCGGCATGCCGGGTAGTTCGCTCGGAAACACATCGGGGAACTCTGCCTCAACGGAAGTAGAATCGACGTTTGCATAGTCCTGCCGTGTGTTCCGAACCGACGCTAGAAATCCCTCGCAGCCTGAGTGGAGCATTCGCCGAGCCGATGTTGCAGATATCACCATGCAGGCCCTGGTCGCGTCAGTTTCTGGACTACTAGTGTAACAGAATTTGGCTTCCCCAGGCAGGCGAAAAATGACTCGCTTTTCTGCATATTCAATAGTTGTCGAGCACGCGCCGAGCCAATCCATTCCCAAAATGATAGCATAGTCCCGAACATCTAGAACTAAAATATCGAGCGACAGCTTCTTTCCTCCAATACAGATGTATCCACCTTGGCATACTGAACGGACAGGTATTTTCATATCGGAGGGGGTGCTAACACTTAAATCTAGGTGCAACGGAGTCATTTCTATATTGTTCTCCGCAGCAAAGTTTGTAGATATAAAGCTATGTGTTGCACCAGAATCAAATAGTACACGAGCAGGTATTTTATTAAAAAGCAAAGTAGCTGACACCATGGTGTCTGAGGCTAAAGCTTCCTCTCGTGTCATGGTATAGACCCGGCCTTGAGCCTGATTACGCCCTTGCTGAAGCGCAGCTCGGTTGGCCTGGTTTGCAGTAGCCTGATTTGGTTGTTGGGGACGACGATCAGAAAGCGGGCAGGTATCAATCTGATGTGTTGCATCACCACAGCGGAGGCATGTACCTAGCTTCTTGCGACAGTCTTTCTCAATGTGCCCCCATTTGTTGCAGTAGTGGCATCGCGCCTTGTATTTTCTCTCTGATTACCGCCGTTATTTTGACGCTTTGCAGCGGTGTTTCCTCTATCGTTGACTTGGCGTTTGTGATTGGAGGTTTGCACAGCGCCGGCAGCAACATGAGGATACTGCGGTTCGAGAGAAAGGGCGTGGTTCAAAACTTCCCTCATTGTCTGATACTGTGGAACGACTACGTGCGCGTGAATGGCAGGATGTAGAACTCCCTCGAATCATCTGGCATGACTTGCTGCATCGGGTAGATAGGAACTAACAAATTTGGCAAGTTTGTTGAACTCAGCAGAGTATTGCTTAACTGTCATACTGCCCTGCCGTAGTTGTACAAACTCATTTTCCTTCTGACAACGTACAGGTGGGGGTATAAACTCCTCCTCAAACGCACCACGGAAGGTAGCCCATGCTATCGCCTCCCCTCCATTCTCAACTGGAAGAGATCGTTGATGCACGTCCCACCAATCGTGCGCATTGAGGCGAAGCTGTAGTTGAGCACATGCGACGCGCTTTTCTTCAGGTACTTCTAGGAGAGAAAAACGGTCTTCAAGCTCGGCAAGCCAATCTAGGGCCACGATTGGGTCCTCAGTCCCCTTAAATGGCGTGTTGCAAACTTTCTTGAAGTTACCAAAGGTGAAGGCAGTCACTTCCCTCGTCCTTGGTGTTGACGGTGTCTCGACTTCAAGTATTGGTTGTTCTGCCGGAGTCGCTGCTGTTGTTGCAGACTGGTTGGAGGCCAAAGTATGAACAAGTTGCTGAAGGGTATCTACCTGCTTTTGTTGGACTGAGAGTCGGGCCTCTAGATTGCTCTCGAACTTGGCTTGGCGGGCATCATCTCTCTGTCGTTGTGCTTCCAACATTTGCATCACTGGTTGAAGTGGATCTACTCGAGACATGCCCCGTTGGCTCCGAGAGCTTCCTGATGTGCCAGAGCTGCTCTCCTGAGCCTGTGTCTCGCCCGGTGCTAGCGCTGAGGATTGCGCTTGAGCCATACCTTCAAAAGAAGGTAATTTACATCAGGATCATAATATATTACGGACTTATTGCATGAACGTATCTCATTTTGGCCTTAACGAGTTCAGGAGTTTGCACGGGGATTTATCGTTTAGGAAACTTTTCCAGTTCAAGAGTCAAAGGATCTTTGAAGCTGTGCTCTGATACCAATATGTCACGCCCTGATTCCGTGGAATCGATAGTCGTCCCCCCGGACGTGACCGCCGTGCGGGCCTAGGTTGCGTACCGCACAAGGCTAAGTAATTTTGTTTTGCATAGCGAACACATATTCAGAGTACGCAGATAAATTGAAACACGGATTGAAGCATGGAAAAGTTCTCTTTTATTGATAATATGAACATCTATTACAAACTCCTTGAATTGAGTCATAAGGTTGCCTCTATGGGCTTACAAAAGTGTTGACACAAAATGAGATAGCAGTCATGTACATTACATCCCTTACTAAACTCAAAATATAAGACCTCCGGGTGGAACGACGACCTTCCCACGAAGCTGCAT
Organism: Iris macrosiphon; assembly: GCA_036927795.1. Lineage (NCBI taxonomy): Eukaryota > Viridiplantae > Streptophyta > Magnoliopsida > Asparagales > Iridaceae > Iris > Iris macrosiphon. The sequence continues at coordinate 63,007,835 of JAYESA010000003.1, read as the reverse complement.
ATTTGTTTGGGTTGCTAGCTTCTATCTTCAAAATACTTCAAAAGATGGCACGGGTCAAGGCGTGCCTACAGCTGGACTGGATTGGGGGATTGACTTTTGCTCCTCGCTCGGTTCACCTTAGCGCAGGGAACCTGTTTCAACGAGGATCAGTACATAGAAACGTACTGGTGAAGGCAAGCTAACCCAACTATACCAATCAACACGTTGTTTAGATAAAGCATACATATTTAATTGTGGTCTTGCTAACTTGCCTTAGTTCATTTTACAGCAAGCAGTAGATATAGAAATCAATGAAATACTTGCCACCGCTCGGTGTCATTTACCTTCCCGTCTGAACCACCTGCACAATACTTACCATGTCCTTCCCTGCCAAGAAGACACAAGTTAGTTTGCAACTGGTTTAAAATATACGAGGGATCACTGGCTTGATGCCATAAGGGACGGTTCTAGTCTGGGGCGGAATGACTTGCAACGCAAGGATCAGGGCATCGCAGGCCATTCCGTCCGATGCAGGAGACTATCAGGAGTTCCGTCAGGATCGAATCAGTGCCAATGCCCCAGCGACCGTCCGCAGGAACTAAGACCTTGTGCATAAGTTGTCCGTGATCAACGCAGTACATAAGTTAGCAATTGAGGCAAATCAGCGCAATATCAGGTGCAGGGCAATAACAGGGCAAGATCTACTTTTGCATAGTCTTCCCGTTCAGTTTATTGCATTCAAGATGAGTTCTATACATAGCACAATTTTAAGAAGAAATATACATTCTAACTTGTATTTATGCATATGATGAACATTCCAAACAAACGAGCATGTAAGTAAGTAACCGTTCACAAATTTCATTTGACAAGCATAATTTCCAAGTTTATTCCCTTATTATCTTGAAGTCTTTTAGTTATTACTTGGTATCGTTTGATCGGGGCAAGTAAGAATGCAAGATTATGAGTGTGAAGACTTGCTAGAAGGGCTAGCTAATCGGGATGGTAGCCACTCATTTAGTAGTTGGAAGGAAGAAGGAAAGAGGTGCTTCAGGGGTCCGTTCGAGCGGTGCCTACTGCTGGTTCACCTGCATTGCCACGAACAGCTGATCAATACCTCTTCCACTCTTTCTATTATCGAAATTGAAGTGCAGATCGAAGAACGAAAACAATAAAATCTATCGAAACCGTTCAAGAAATCTCAAGCAAATCCGAAAACCAACTCAAGGCACGAAAGCAACAAGCGACAGCGAAAACTAGGCAACAAAAGATGCAGCGGAGAGGTCCCTCCTGACTCTGCCGCTAAGTCGATCCCGGGGGCACGGTCTACTGAATATGGGAATCGATTCCGAAGAAGTAAAACCATAAAGAGGATGGGTTCTTGTTTCAATCTATCCCGATCGAATGATACCGTCTTGTATTTCTTAGCCGCGCTCCCCGAATAGGGGAAACGGGGCACCACACTTTTTTGGTAAAAATATTTCAACTTTGTATTTTAGAATCTGAAAATAAAATATAAATAAATGATCTGACCAAGACCGAGGCTTGAACTTGGTTCAATATCCTTAAGACAATATTCGCCCCACACAGATGCTTACGGTTTAATGGCGTTAGTCTCCCAGGATACAACGATACTCCTCCTCCGGTAGAAGCACTTCAAACCGCATGAACTTGTCGAAGCAATGGAGGTAGTCTCTCTCTCTCTCTCTCTCTCTCTCTCTCTCTCTCTTTCTCTTGAAATGAATACTTGATGTATGAATGAGTGAATTGATTGGATCCATATGACTCTTTTATAAAGGATGAAGTGATAAAAATATTAATAGACACAATGTTTGGAAGAGACACACCTCTTCCAATAAACACAACCAATGAAAATTGAAAATATTCATTCAATTATTTCCAACTACCCCCACATTAATGAATATTTTACTGAACATAATGCAAACAAAATGCAGACACAATGCAGACATATATATATATATATATATATATATATATATATATATATAGCGAGCGCGAGAGAGAGAGAGAGAGAGAGAGAGAGAGAGAGAGAATTTAGAAAGTTATTGTATCAAGATATGTAGCTTTTGGCCTTGAACCTTCCCTTGTGAATATTTATCGAGTTTACTACCTATCCAATGAACATGATGTCTTGAACTGTTCTGTTATTGTTGTAAACTTGAACCAATAAATATCACACAACTACTTTTTGACCAAAATTGCTTCTATTTATTTGTTCATTTTGGCCATGAACATGTCTGGTTTCATGAGTGTTCTTAGATAATTCAGCCTTATAATTCTCATAAAAGCGATGCCACTTCCACACTCACATAGGTGACTTCCTAATAAGAGCATCCTGCTATATTCCACTTGAATTTCAAGTTATAGGAATCATTAAAAAGCAAAGCTTATCCTAGTATTCTTTGAAGGCGACATTGTTATTTGTCATCCTAGAGAATGGTAAGAGTAATTAAATACTCGTCAGTATCATTTCAGAATTTTATATAAGTAGATCGTCCCTTTGAACCTAGATCTGGGGATCTCCAACCAACTAGATTGGGTTTTCCTTTATGGAATTTCTTTTATCTTTGGCTTCAAGCCCATTCTCCTCGATAACTTATAAACTTACTCACTTGTCAAACCTTTAGTTAGTGGATCCGCAAGGTTTTCCTTTGATTTTACCTAATCAATCGTGATTATGCCATTAGAGATCAAGAAGTTGCCTAACAGTATTGTGACGTCTCTTGTTTCACATAAGTAGATTGTCCCTTTGAACCTAGATCTTGGGATCTCCAATCAACTAGATTGGACTTTCCTTTGTGGAATTTCTTTTATCATTGGCTTCAAGCCCATTCCCCTCGATGACTTATAAACTTGCTCTCTTGTCAAACCTTTAGTTAGAGGATTGTCAATGTTTTCCTTTGATTTTACATAATCAATCGTGATTATGCCATTAGAGATCAAGAAGTTGCCTAACAATATTGTGACGTCTCCTGATGTGTCTTGATTTACCATTATAAATATGACTCTCTGCCCTACCGATAGCAGATTGACTATCACAATGTATACAAGTTGTTGGTACGAGTTTTGGCTATATTGGAATATCCTTTAAGAAGTTTCGAAGCCATTCTGCTTCTTCACTTGATTTACCCAGAGCTATGAATTCAGATTACATAGTTGATCTTGTCAAGACATGCGCCCGCGATATCGGGTACGGTTTGTGAGTGCGTCCAGCCTATGCTGTTGTTAACCGCAGTAGTCAGTTGTTCTAGTCCTCAACAGTCATCAAAATACAGTAATCGAATCTCACTCATCACAGCAAATCTATATATTGCCCAATATCGATCATGACATACTATGTTCTACTATTTTCTTTTTTTTTACAACATTTACAATAAATATCTGGAGACAAATTCGGTGAATGATAAAGGCATCCTCAACCACTCAATATACAGTCACCCAACTCCTACCAAGTACATTAGGAAACCTATACAAGGGTCCTATGTCTATCCTAAATCATCTCTGGCTCTACATAACCTCCATGCCATCACCTTGTCATGTGTGCCATAAAAGATAGGGTGGAAGTCAAGTCACTTGCAACGTATCCCGTCAAGAAAGGAGCAAAGTACAACCCTACGAAAATGACACTATACAATGTAAAACTGAAATGCAATGGAAATCATAATGCACTATCCTGCAACCGTACAATGGCACAATAACTGTAACAAGAAAGTACAATCATGCAATAGTGATTTGAAATATTGTTCTAATAGGTGACCGACCAGTAAGTACAATAGCACAATAAAATGTTATGCCTTAACCAAACGTGCACGATGTGCGATTAAGCTCGGCACAATGTTACACTAAGGGGATTGGTCACATAAAGAACAAATATTTTCCATCACAATAGTACAATAACACAATTAATGCACAATAACTCGTGTCAAGTACGTGTCCAATATGAGATCAATGCAATGCAGAAATACAAAGTAATGGTCAAATCGTAGTGTACTTGCCTTTCTCCTATGATGAGAGTCGCACTAAATCCACCTAGAAAGCAATGTATAAATGTTAGGTTCTAATTCTCAATCATTCCAAAACTAAATTCCTTAATTAGAGCCTTCTAGAATTTCTTATCTAAAACTGAATTATTGCTTTCTAATCTATTTTCTAGCTAAACTCTTAATTATACTAGTAAATTAACCAAATCCCTAATTTATAACTAATTATTTTATTTGCTAATTAAATCTTTTGAATATTGTTAATTACTACTTAATTTCTAATACTTTAACTAATTGGTTCTAATATGATACTAACAATTCTTATGAATAGTACTAACTAATAACTAGTAACAGTCTTTGTTAGCTGGTAATAATTACTCGGCTCTGGCCCAACAATAGACCCAACCCAGCCTTTCCCAACCTCAAACTCTGAGTCCAAAAGCCCAAAAGCCTGGTCTCCTAGCTAACCCAGCCTGCTATGTTCAACCCATACCCACGAGGCTGATCGACACTCAGTTTCCTACTCCTATACTTAACCGATCTGTTTGAAATTCAAAACACCAATTATCCTGCCGATGCACTTGTTTGTTTTTTGTGCTGACCTAACAACATTTGGGGTCAAACTGCACCCAACTAGTGGGACAGGAACTGAGTCTACTATGTGTCCACTCGAGTTCTGACTTGATATTGATTCGACACCATATGTATTGATGTGTAGACACTGTCCTCGTGTCCGCGATTCCCTAACTCGACCGAATTCAGTAAAGAAAATAGTGCAGAAATCAAACCTGAGTCGGAGTTCAGCACTCGATCTGCAAAGACCAAGCTAAGCTACAAAGGATCAGACACGGTCCTCGCGTGTCCAGCACGACTCTGAACCCCTGATTCAAGATTTTCCACAAACATTTAGAGGGTAGAGGTGGAAATTGAATTCTCAATATAGTTCTTGATTTCAAATCAACAGAGAAAAGTAAATCAAAAGAGATCCAAGGAGAACGAAATTCTGAATACTTACCGATCGATCGAGTTCAAGTTTGATCTCAAGTTCTTGATCGATCCTGATCAATCAACACGCGGATCCTGATCGCTCGGATGCCTTGAGCACCCGATCTCGAGCACTGTGATCGGCAGGGACGACCATTGGAGAGTCAATCTCGCAGTGGAGGACCTCGGTGATGAATTCACCTCGACGGAGCTGGTGTGATGCAGCTCGGTTCCCACCGCTTCAGAGTGACCCGATCGATCGATTGAATTTTTGATGAGATGATCAGCATCAAAAACGGATTAGAGAAAGACGAGTTCGAAATTGAAAAAAAGAAGTTTGAGAGGAGGATACCCACGAATCCGGTGCTCATCGTCGGAGAAGACGATTGGATCGCCGGAGCAATGGGAAGGATGGTCGAAGAAGACGATCGGGACGTCGATCTCCACTGTAAGTCACCGGCGAGGAACCCGTTAGTCGTTGGCGGAGCTTCAGTGGTTCGCCATGGCTCTCTCCATGAAGTTTGGAAAGAAACCTCCATGGCTTCGCTCGTCGGGAAGAACATCGGTGGTCTACAGGCTAGGTCCGCGGAGAACGCCTGAACTTTTCCGGAGTTGTCCCGTCGGCAACGGTAGGAGCTCGTCGGGAAGGAAGGCGCCAGAATTAGGGCTTGGGAGCAGAAGATGATCAGAGCAGAGGAGGGCTAGGCTATTACAGAGAAGAATAAGAAAGTGTTGGGAATCGTACACGTCCTGGAAGCGTTCCGATACCGTGTCTGAGAGTGCCCGCATCAGAAACTTTAGTCCAACCTACCTGAGATAACCAACCCAGGTCTAACGAACACCAAGCACAGATAAAAACAAGTATATGGCGGTGACTACGTCACCTGGACGAATACCAACCTTTATAACTCAGGTGAAATTACAAGATTGATAAAATCAATGTTGAAATCCTTTGTCCAAATAGGTTCAACCCCCTCACCACACTCAAGAAGAACAATAAGAGATTACAATTGAAATCGCTCACCAAACCGTAGCAATTACCCTAACCGAAGTTGACGACTCCCCGATTAGATCTTCTTCTGTCTTGGATGGCAAAGTCCTAAGAGCAAAGCATGGGCTTTCTCTTAGATTTTCTGTGGACGAGCACCCCGAATCTCCAACTTTGTGCCTCCACCCTCCTCCTATATTTATAGGATGAGAAATCATATTTTACGTTATAATAGAATTTTCTAAATAAAAAACCATAAAATAAGAATCATATTCACCTAAAATAGTCGAACACCAATTATGGACGTTCAAATATGGTTATATTAAATATTTGATACAAATTTGAAATCTAATCAAATCTTACATTTAATGTAGATTTTAAAATTATATTGAATCAAATCTTTGACCATATTTGGGCTCCAAAATTCACCAATCCAGACTAGACCCCAACAATCTCTCCCTCAAGTCTGATGAGAGGGTGTTGACCCCATGGCTTCTCAACTTGACTCCAAGCTTGTCATCCCGCGACAGAGTTCCTAACCCCCCATGCCATTGATCTCTGATCCCCCGAGCTACCTTGCATCTTCTGTCGTCTCCAACTCCTCGACCGCCACGTCGATGCTAGCTGTCATGCGTAGCACCTCCTGCACCACTGGGATCCTGTCGACATCAATGACACGACTAAGACCGAAGTCCCTGACGATCAGCCTCACCGTGAGTCTTGGCTGCCTGTTCTCGACTTCTGTCTTCCACCAAAACGTGTTAACGTTCCGACGAGCTTCTTCACCCTTGGCTAGCCGAACCAAGCGGACAGTACGATTCTCCCGAGATTCGAACTCCTGAATCTCCTCACCTTCGTGTCCGAACTTGAAACTTCTCCATACACGTGCATCCTCGAGAAGAATATCATGCACTGTACATGACGTCGATGACTGATAGCTCCCCCATAATTGTGTGAATGGTGACGCTCCTGCCTCAGATTGGGTTAGCTGCAAACATTGATCTCCTCCTTGGCCTCGAACTGCTGAAACCAATATCGCTTCGTGAAGCTTTAACAAACCATCCGTCACCAAAATCGGATCCGTGAAGCAACCCCCACTAGTGATTGACCAGCTGTATTGGGACCGACATACCGATCCTCAATCTGTGGCTCATCACCATTCATCGCTTTGTCTCGATGAACCAAATCCTCCGTAATCCTCAAAATATCTCGAAGCCCCTCCTCAGCAAGTTCTCAATGATCCAACTCCTGTCGAATACCCCTCGAGCCTCCATCCGATGTTTGTGGCCTACCTGTACAACTCAGTGGCTTGATCTTATACATGCCACAACATAAATCTCCTCGAGCCAGCTGTTGGAAACCCTTCATAAGTATCCAATCTTTGTCCCCAAACAAACTGCGACAACCATCATTCGCCAGCCTCTCTACCGAAACCAAGTTGTAGTTGAGAAGAAAATCCTTCAATTAGTTTTTGAAATTATTAAACAGGTTGATGGCAAATTGGGTGTGAACATGGGGCTTTGGGGTAAAGTTTCTGGGGGGTAGTTATTAGGATGGGTTTTGTTAGGTTTTAATATAGGATTAGGTTTTTGTTTTGTTTTAATTTTTACTTTACTTTTCTTTTCTTTTCTTTTTGTTTTGTTTTTTGTTTTTTCTTTTTCTTTTTCTTTTTCTTTTTCTTTTTCTTTTTCTTTTCTTTTCTTTTCTTTTCTTATTTATTTATTTATTTATTTATTATTATTATTATTATTATTATTATTATTATTATTATTATTATTATTATTATTATTATTATTATCAACCTTATATTTATTTATATATATTTACATATATATATATGTGGTTACAAAAATTCAAAAATAATATTTGCACACAAAATAAATTCTAAAAAATTTACCTTGTAAAGATCTAAATAACATACTACAACCAAAATATTTTATGAAATATTTTATAATTAATAATTAGATATTTATTTAGTTATGATAAATCAAATAATTGTATTATCTAATAAACTAAGTAATTAATTGAATGGTTATCCACAAAATAGGCTAATAGTAAATAATATGCACATATTACGAAAAGAGAATTTGCATAATTTGGCATGGAGAATTATGGGATGCTAATTGTAGAAAGTTGGGATAGAAAAATAACCATAAAATTATATATATAAAATATCTAAATATTTAACACAAGAATCTATAGTTGTTACGCTAATGTCATACTAATGCCAAGGGGTCGAATTCTTGTGCCACGAAAAGATCCTACAGGTAGTGTCTCCTGTGTAGGGTACTTCCTATGAAGGGAAATACAAATTTTGGGGCCATCCTATATTATTAATGTTCAAACCGTGGTGAAGTATCCTAATAAAAATTATTGGGTTTTAATTTATTAAAAAATAATAATCCAAAATAAATACAACAAATACAAAATACACACAAGATACCTATTTTTGGTGAGGGGGTTTACAAAATCACTTTTGAAACCCTTTGCTATAATAGGTTCAACCCCCTAGTGATTTCAATTGTAATATCATTTTTTTCTTCCTTTTGTCTTGGATGACAAAGACCTAAGAGAAAAAAACACGAGCTTTCTCATAGATTTTCTGTGGACGAGTACCCCGAATCTCCAACTTTGTGATATACTTTGTGCCTCCACCCTCCTCCTATATTTATAGGATAAGAAATATTATTTTATGTCATATTATGATTTCCTAAATAGAAAATCTTAAAATAAGAATCACATCCCCCCTAAAATAGCCTAACACCAATAATGGACCTCCAAATATGTAAACCCCCTGATTTTTTCAAATTTTTTCAAAACTGGATTTTTCACAATTTTCTGAAATTTTCTGAAATTTTCTGTAATTTAAAAACAGGGTTTTAATTATTAAATAATTTTTAATTGATAATAAAAAATATTAAAATATTATGAAAATAATATTTTTGGATGTAAAATGAAAAACTGGACTTAGGGCAATTTTTCTGGAATTTATCGGGCCCCGGACCTATTTTTAAATCACATGAAAATAATTAATTATTTATTATCTAATTATTTATTTAATTAAGTATTTTATTTAATTAAATAACCTAATCCTTAAACCCGGCCCACCCCAATCAGGCCCGGCCCACCCCAACTAACCCAACTGCCTAGTGGGTCGGGTCCGCCCGACCAGACCCGACCCGCCAGACCCGACCCGCTCCCTTGTCACCCGCATGATCGCGCAGCCCCCGCGTCGTGCGCCGCCCGCCGCACCGCCCGCTCCGGCCACTCCGCTCCACGCGCCGCCTTCTCCGCAACCGCCTTCGCCCATCTCGGCCCCCCCTCGGCCACGACCACCCGCCCATCTCCCCTTCCTTCACCCTATAAAACCCTGCCCTAGCCACCGGCCCAGCCACCTCCCTCCAGCCTCGCCGCCTCCCCACGCCGCTCAGCCCGACGCCGCTCCGCCCGACGCCGCCGTGCCCAGCCCCGTGTCCCCAGCCGCCTCCCCTCTCCCCGGCGGCTCCCCCGACCCAGCAGCAGCAAGCAGCAGCGCCGGCCGCCTCCGGCCGCCCCCGCGCCGCCAGCGCCGCCCTCGACCGCCCCTTGCCCCGGTCGGCCTCCCCGCCGCAGAGCCGCCGCTGCCCCGGCCCCCTCCGCCTCAGTCCGGCCACCGCAGGAAACCCTAACCCTAGAATTCGGTGTCGGACACGGCCCTTCGTGTCGTGTCGGACACGAGAAATTTCGGGTTTTCAGATCCCGTTCAGGTGCGTGTAATTTTTTGCTCGTAGCTCGGATTTTGATTCCGCAAATTGCGTTGCGAAGCCTGTATGACCCTCTCGGTGCCCGGATAAACCGCTCGGGGCATCGCATCCTGTGGTGATCGCACACCGCGATCCAAAAATAGGAAAAAATAGACCATGTTTCACCCCGGAACTGACTACGCCCCGCCAAACAGGACGACTTGGTCGCGCGCGGTCTTCACAGATACATGCGCATCGTCGATACGGACGTGTGGGATTTCGCAGAAGTCGATTCGGGTGTGCGTGCACACCGGGATCAACGCGTATCCGCGGACATCGCCCCGTATCCGACTTTTCTGCAATTTGACCTAACTTTGTGTACACACGTCGGATCGAGACGAAACTTGCGCCATCGGACTCGTAGCGATACGTTGGTCCTGTGGGTCAAGTTTGGTTCAATTCTGAGAACGTTGACGAAATCGCGTGTCGTGGGCACCACAGGCCCTGCTCGACGGGCGATTTTGTGTTCGGCTCATCGGAATCCAATTCTGGAAGTTCCGTTGGGTTCGTATCATCGTTCCTGACCTATTGACACTAAATTTGGTGAATTTGGAGACCTTTGACCCTGACGCATTTTTCGGTACAAAGCGGGCCCACAGGTGGACCCCGTTTTGGCCCGAAACTGCCGTTTTTGCCCTTGTCTCCAAATTGGACCCAAGGACAGGCGTTTCTAGCTGATTGATATTTTTTGGATCTGATGGTGATATTTGTTTCAGCAACCGGAGTACCGCCTGCGAATCCAACCGAAGTCAGAGCCGCAATCAGAGCCGGCACCACAGGCAAGTGTACCTTGCCAAACCTTGCAGCTTGCTAATAATTTTCTGGGCTTAATTATGCATTAGTGGGCAAGTAAAGCTTGCCAAGTCTCAGTAATTCTTAACATAGTATTTTACTTGATTTCTTGTGGAATTAAATGTAAACTTGTTTTAACTGCTTAACCTAGGAAGCGGGTGACGTGCTTAGTGTCCGATCATAGTCGGGTGCCAACTTCATACGCGGGGTTGTGTAACGTCACATAGACATGGATATCGAGACCCGATAATTCTCGTACTTGTCCTATCAAGTACACCAGAACCAGGACACTTGACACTATTTTATGAGATAGAGTCTTCCCGAGACATTCAAGGTGATTCTGTATAGGATGCATGTTTTATGACATAGACTTTACATTCTTAGATATTTGATTCATAGCTATCAGACTTGCTGCATTAGTTATAATCGTGCGTGACATGGACATGAGGCATCGTGGACATGAGACGTGGGATTACATTGGATGGGAAGAGACACACAGACTACAGGCTGATATTATATATATATCACATAGTATATTTCAGAGTATGATTCATAGTTATTGCCGCTACCGGCTCCCCGACACAGAGCTTGTAGTGGCTTCAGCCTGAGTTCTAGTGCTGCTCTCATATTGCATATCACTTAGCTGGTTACATAGCTTACCCTCTTGTTTAATTATCTGCTGCACTGTATTTATTTTTGGCTTGTATTTTCTGTACCTTGCTGTCCCCTGAGGACCTGGATCCGGATTATGTCCCCAGGTACAGTTGAAGAAAATTTCCCAGAGGTGTACGGTACCGGAGCACTCCTTGGAGCAGAACAAGGAACAGAGGACGAAGTAGTGGCCGAAGATTTCTCCTGAGCACCGGCTTCAACTACACAGTATTTCCATTTCCAGCATTTCATTTTCTGTCTTTTCTCCTTAAATGTAACAGAATAATTTCTCGGATTGTTTTCCGAGATAACCTTATTTGATATTGCATATTTATTTCCATTGTATTATTTCTGGCAATTAATCGGTGTTTATTCTGTGGATGGAATTAGTAATACCTGAGACTTGTACTTAGTACTGCTAGACTACAGCTTAAGCATGCCCTGATGGATCCATTAAATTGGGTTGTCCATCGGTTCGTGCTGCTGGCCATTGCCACGCTTCACCAGTCCCTCGGCATTTTGGGACTGGGCGTGACATGGTTTTTGTGGTGGCCCATGCAGGTCTTACGACTAAATTGTTCGGTTTCAACTTAGGGACCGAACAGGCCTGCAATAAAAATAGGATAAGTTTTTAGGATCTCACCCACTTGCTTGAATCATTTTTTATATCAGTATCGCATTCGAATAAATTTATTTGACTTGCATCTTGCCTTGATTCCTGTACGCCTCTTACTGGGTATTTTGGATGCAGGAAAATGGACCCATAAGAATGCAATGAGACTCCCGTCGGAACCCCACAAGCTACAGGTGTCACCTACGACGACGAAGTGACACCAGTCGGAGGAATTCCCACAACTCAACAGAGCCAGCAGGCAGGTCAACCTACCTTCCGATTCCGACGCGATGATATTTGTCACGACCCGCACCCGGTTTAGGGGCACGAGTGCGTGGGTACGTCCAGCCTACGCCGCAGCATCGGCGGTAGAACGCTGTCAAGGTCTTGATACTATCTAGCTAATGTCACGCAAGCATCCAATCTCCATAAGGAGGCACGGATGACACAAATAAGATGAACAAATACTCAATCACAGGATTACAGTACGATAAGATTTTGAAACAGAAATTAAAATTAAACACAACACAAGTCAACAAGTAATATTCTAACTCAACAATATCCAAGTCTCATAAAAATGCCGGAGACAAATCCGGTACCAATAATCTACTGAAAGAACTAACTAAAATATAGTAATTTCCGGCTGGCCTCTCGGAATCACAACTAACTACCAAGTATGCAGCTACTCACCATATGGTCCATAAAGTGACGGACATCGGTCCTCTAAGGCATAGTCTGGAAAAATATTTCCAGTCAGGAAGGAGCAAAGCACAATCTCAAATAACAGTTCCATTTAATTGATAAGAACTATAAAGTAATAAACATGTCATGCTAGCTACTGAGAAGACAGTGAAATAAATGTAATGGCAATTAAAGAGAGACAGGCAATGTAAAGAGACATGCAAAATAGGCAATGTGATATAGTCAGTGCATAAAGAAATGGAAAGATCAAGGAACAGTATCATATACGGGTGATGTAGTATATGATTTAAATAGGGAACTGTAATCTATTCTAAGTGTTTGAAATAGTAGTTTCAAAATATGATCGGCTTGGGAACATGTACGATAGCTACAGGGCCTGGCTAATCATGGGTGAAGAGCATGATTAACACTTACATTGTTCTATACTACAATAAGAGGTTATGATCACATTTCTTACTAACTACTTCCCCGCCCCCAACTAGTACTGTGGATCCAACCATGACACGTCACGATACACGAGCAAGTCAAGTCTATCATGTACGATGTCTAATATACATGTCGTGTACAATGTCAATACGATAATCAAGGTAACATCTCATGACTGCAGATCCAAGCTATACTAGTCCGTGTAGCACAGTGTCAAAGATTCAGTTGTAACATTTCAAGATTATTGAATTTATAGAAATTATCAAGAAATTGAAAATTATCGGAGAATGTACTTGCCTTGGGTCCTTAGCTGGTAATTATTGGATGTCCTGTTCCAGAGTATCCCCTGGGTGAACCAACAGTCCTAAAAACACATCATAGTATCACATTTGCATCAGATGCTACATTTAACATACAAACAAAATACTAACTCAGGGCTATGCCAGGCATGGCACTAGTCAACTAGGGTCACCTAGTAGATAGATACGTAAATATACATATCTTAATTTACATATGTACTTACAACATATATATAATATCAAATTAAAGACATATACAATATCTATATATACCTTAAAAATATGCCAAGGGTTTATACAAAAATATATATATACACATATATATATATATGCCAATACATTATATATATAATATTAAATACTAAAACACATATATAATACATGTTTATACCTACTATAATTATACAATTAATTACTAATAAATAAATAATATACAATTTACATATTTATAAATACATACATGTACTAAATATACACTATACATATTTGATACACATTTTCTATATGAGAAATACAATACACTATTCAACATATATCATTTATATATATATATATACATTAATACATACATACGCTAAAGTATATACACATATACTATGCTTATACAAATTATATATATACATATATACCAATTTACATTTATCTATAACATTAAATACTGAAACATATATATTATACCAATATGTATTATACTAAAATACATTCTAATACATATATATATAATAGAGAAATACGTGATATATATATATATATATACATATATGCGTATATATATATAAACATAGATACAATAATAAAATACAATATATATAATATGAACATGCACTAAATAATACACAATGCCTATTTTATGTATACACCCACACACACACATCTACGTATTCATATACAATACATATATACACGTAAATTAATTTATACTAATACTTATACAAAACATATATATATTATACATAGAGTACTTATATATTACCACATGGTATATACTAATTCATAGATTAATTACACATATAACATGTATTACAGGGAAAGGGAAGAGGGAAGAGACTTACTGGGGGGGTTGGCCGGAAGATGGCCGGAGTGCAGGCCGGGCCGGGGATGACAGCAGAAGGAGAGGTGGAGGAGGCTTCGAGTCGCGCCGGCGTCGGACTGAAGTCGAGGGGGCTCGACGGGATTAATGGTGGTGATAGGTGGAGGTGATAGTGGTGATGGTGGGAGGAGCAGCCGCCGGGGAGAGGGCCGCCGGGCTGGATGCAGCAGGGAGTCGGGCTCGGGCCGGAGTTCAGAGGGGGCGCCGGAGTTGGCTAGCTGGCCGGCCGGATGTGCAGTCGGAAATGGCCGGAGGGTGGACGGGAGAGGGAGGAACAGTGGAGGGAAGATGGTGGTAATGGTGCTGGCGTATGCAGTTGAAGGTGGTGGTGGTGATGAGTTTGGCAGCGGGAAGGGGCTCGGTTGCCGGAGCTCTCAGCAGAGGGAGGAGCCGCCAGCGGATGGTCGAGGCTTGGGGTTCAGCGGCGGTCGTAGCAGCCAGCGGGAGGAGATGGGAGTAGCAGCGGCCGCCGGATGATCGGGGCTTGCTGGCCCGCCCGCCGGAGGTGCAGAGGCCCGCCGGGAAAACTGTATGTGGGGGGTGAACAGTGTTCCCCCCTTCCTCCTTTAAATTCAAAATGAAAATTAAAGAAGAAGGAGAAAGGAAGAAGGAGAAGGAAGAGAAGAAGAAAAGAAAAGAGAAGGAGAAGGGAAGAAAGAAAAGAAATTTGCTACGGTTGAGGATGGAGGAGAGAGGTGGGGGCTTGCTTGGGGATGTGGGCTACCTAGGTTTTCTAGGGATTAGGGTTGATGGGACATGACATATATAGGGAGAGAGGGTTTGATGAAGGGTGAGGATTTGACCCCTAGAATGAGGGGTCCAGATTTGTCATGAGAGAAAAATTAATTCATGTAGGAATGAGGGTGAGGGGCTAGTTAAATAATATTAGGTTCCCTCATTGTTTAAACAATTGGGTGTTGACACAAAAATGCAAATTTGTAATTTAGCCCCCTTAAATTTGAGAAATTGCACAAACACATAAAATGACAAAAATTTGGCGGCGATTCAGGGTCCAGTGTTTTGTAGGGTCAGGGGGCGCTGTAAAATCGGTATGGGCTCAATTTATAGGGCACTGGAATTAATATGGAATTTACGGAATCAGATAAAATGGTATCCTCAAATTAAATAGAAATAAATGCAAGTTGTGTTCAAGAATTAATTAGGAGTACATGGGGCCAAAATCAGGTCAGGTCATCAATACCAATAATGAAGAAGACTCTGAACAGAATATTACCCTAATTTGGGCCGCACAAAAAATAGGTCAAGATTGTCCCCAAATTCGATTGGAACGCACAACGATACAAAATAGGGATTATTAAAATAACGTCTGCGACGATTTTTGTGCGGCTAGAAACAATGCACAGGGAGCATAATTATGAGTTGCAAAAATAGCATAATGGAAGGCGGGCATGTCTAGGGCAAGATTGTGAAATTTGTTGGGAGACAAAAGATAGGGTAGTGCTCCAAATATCGAAGCAAAGGCAATGCGCAAAAATATTAAATAAAATACGGAAATAAATTACAATCTCCAATAATAAATTCTAGATAAAATAATAAAATCCAGAATTCCATAATTCAGACAGGTGTTCATTTACTAGGCTTCTAGGTCAAGTCTACTAGCTTAAAAATAAATTAACACTGTATACAATATTATATTTAATTACACATCACACATATTTATTTAAATTAAATAATTATCACGCAATTACTTAATTATAACTACCATAATATTAAATATTGTAAAAAGTCAAAATTACCCCTGTTTTCAGAATATGGTAGTGACAAGTCTACCCACCTTAAAAGAATTTCGTCCTCGAAATTTAAAATCCTCCTAGTAGTGTTTATCATACACATTATTATTTCTCTCAAAATTTAAATTCATCATCCATGAGATCAGGTTATAATCCACAATGTCCCTTCACGACTTTTCAAAAATTTTAAATTATTTGCATTCCTGAAAAATCCTCGAATTAGAATCAAAGTCCATTTTTATCAAAAATTTCCTTGAAAGTTTTAGTTAATAATTCAATACTCAGAATTTAATATCCACTCCTCAATTTGATTTTAATCAATGCACATATATAAATATGTAATCTCGTCCAAAAAGTTTGAATTCCACATTAATCCATCAAAATTTTATTTCTCGATTTCCTCTTCCTCAAAATACTCAACAATGTGATACTTATGGATTTTCTAATTGCAACATCCACATATAAAATTTTAAAATTTTCATAACTTGCAATCAAATCAATATATTGATAAATCTCCCAAAATTTCCAATTCTAATAACCAATTTAAGCATGTCATAATCTTCCTGGAATTAATAAATCATAAACTCTGCCATGTTAAATTCTTGGCCCTTTATTTAAATTGATGTTTATCCTCGAATTTTAATCATCTTGTCTCTCCTGTCAAGTCATAACTCCTTCATGAATTCTTTGTCATGGTCAAACCCCAATAATCCTGGTCAAAGAAATCTTCCTACAATCATACAACATGCAACCTAAGGGGATATGTACGGTCATGGTATCTTTTGTCATGGTATTGCAGTCTCTGTATCAGGGTGTACTACTAACTACATTCTAACAAGAAAATTATGCATACCACTTGTACTAAGGAATCAATCAATCAATCAATCAAATAGGTAGGAACAGAAGGAAGGAAAGAACAGAACCTACTAACACATTACCTGCAGTATCGGTCTCCTCGACCGTCATCGCAAATGCCCCGCCCTGCTGGGGTGGTTCCCTTCGCGGATGCTGAGCAATATACGGTTCCACAGGTAGCCTAACTGGGTCTCTATAATATGAAGCTGCGCGCTGGCCGGGAAGGTAAGGGGCTAGAAGACAATCCCTTACTCGATGTCCCGCAGCACCGCAGTGCAAACAAAGTCCTAGTCTCGTTCTACAGCTCTCCCAAAGATGACCTGGCTTCTTACAGAAATGACAAGTCTGCTGTGTCTCTCTCGGAGGCTGTTGCTGATTCTGCTGAACACGGACTGGTGCCTGGTACTATTGTTGATACTGATACGCCCATGGGTGTTGCTGGATAGGAACTGGTGCTAGGTACTGCGGTGGATGCTGAAATGTCCATGGTTGTTGCTGAATATGAAATGGTACTTGGTACTGCTGTTGGTGCTGAGTGCGGGGATGCTTGGCTGGTCTTGTGCTACCATTCGTATCTCCAGAAGTATTGTGACTCCTCTTAGGCCTGAGGTCCAGATCCTCTTCTGCAATCTGAGCATCCATCAAGATACCCTCAAAGGTAGCTGTACGACGACCAGAAGTACGTGACCGAATCTCTCTCGTCAGTCCCTTTCTAAATTTTCGGGCTCGATCTCCTGGGTCTCGAATCATGGACGATGCAAAACGGCTCAATCTACAGAATTCTGCAGCGTACTCGTCGACCGACATGTTTCCTTGAACCAAGTCATGAAACTGACTTTCCAAGGTTCCCAATGCCACGTCGGAAAAGAACTTCTCCTTGAAGAGTTCCTTGAAGGTCTCCCAAGTAAGTCCTTGTGCAGTAATTCTCGGCTCTGTGCGATACCACGTGAGTGCGATATCAAACATCTGACTGCCAGCGGCTTCTATCTGCAAGTTCTCTGGAATCTGGGTCAATCGCAGGCTCCTCTCTATATCTTCTAGCCAGTCGTCAGCGTAGAGTATTCCTTCGGTGCCTTTAAACTCTCGAGGCATCATCCTCTTGAAATCCACTATAGTGCCTGATCTCTGTTGTTGCTGGCCAGGAAATTGCTGGTACTGTGCTACTCTTTTCAAAGCTTGGAGAGTCACTTGATGAGCATTCTCCATGTTTTCTTTCATCAGCTCAGTTTGTGCCTGGTGTGCTTCTGCTTGCACCCTCTGAGCCTCAGCTTGAACTCGCTGAGCGTCTGCCGTCACTCTCTGGGCATCTACCATGCCCTAGATCAAGGTAAATATCTGCGTTCCGTCAATGGGCAAACCTCCGGGAATCGGAGTCGGTGGAGGTGGAAGGTTGTCCGTCACATCTGCGGCAATCTTCTGAACAGGTGGGGGAGGAGGATCACCTACGTGCATCAGAGATGTAGGAGGAACTACGGCTGTCTGTCCATCAGGTGGAGAGGTGGCAGACCCCTCTAAAGCTGATATTCCCGCTCTTATAGATCGTGTCTGCGGCGACATCCTGAAGACAGATCCCAAAGAACCAATTTAGGCGAAAATGCGATATCATCAAGGAAGGACAGTACAGTTCTAAAGAAGCAACATTCAAGATAAAAGATTGGAAATAAAATCCTAGTTGTGATTGCACAGGTCAAAGATACATCCAAGGTCTGATGCTTCTATCCCTCTAAGTACCACAGTTCTATCACAAGCACACTCACTGCTAGCTTCCTTACCTACTGCAATCGCTGATACTAGTTATCCTTATCACTCAAGTGCATATCAAATGCAACACACCATACTAAGTACTGCACTCTCTAATACAACCCTAGATGAAAACCCAAGTCAGTTTGCAGTGAAATCACTATCATGCTCAAGCCAACAGATCCTTACACATGCATCTCATCTACTATATACTAATATATCTCTCTCTCTATAAGATTTTATCCTCAAATAAAATTCCTGAAAATAACTCCTCGAATAAATTTTAAAGTAAATGCATACACTTTCCTCAAGACCAATTATCTAAATACTGAAAAACTTAATCACAAAAATTCCTTACAGACTTGTCTAGGTTTATTGAATTGAATCTGAATTCCTCAAAAAGTTTTAATGACAATATTTCAACTTCTCAAAATTCAAAAATTTGAAATTCACTTTTCAATCCTTAATTTAAAATTTAAATCCACCTTCTGTAGTCCTATAGCTCTAATATTAATCATTTTCACTGTCCTCATCGACATGTGTTATCAGATAATACCATAAATTAGTCTGCAAATTCATCTTGATATAAAATCAAACCCTACAATGGAACCAAAATCCTAACTTAATAACTAATCAACAACAATCAAATTCAATATCAATAAGTGAGAATGGATGGAACAAGGGAATGATTGTAAATTGGAGGTTATAACAAGATTCTCAGGGGTCATCCCAGGAATCTCTCAAGGAATTGTGATTGAGTATTCGCTCTCGTCCTAGTATCCTATGTCCTAGATCCTATCGCAGGTACGCAATAGTGTAACAAAGATGCCACACTACTACGACATCGCACAATTCGCGAAGTCTGACCTGCATGGGCCACCACTAAAAACGTGTCACGACCCGCACCCGGTTTAGGGGCACGATTGCGTGGGTACGTCCAGCCTACGCCGCAGCATCGGTGGTAGAACGCTGTCAAGGTCTTGATACTATCTAGCTAATGTCACGCAAGCATCCAATCTCCATAAGGAGGCACGGATGACACAAATAAGATGAACAAATACTCAATCACAGGATTACAGCACGATAAGATTTCGAAACAGAAATTAAAATTAAACACAACACAAGTCAACAAGTAATATTCTAACTCAACAATATCCAAGTCTCATAAAAATGCCGGAGACAAATCCGGTACCAATAATCTACTGAAAGAACTAACTAAAATATAGTAATTTCCGGCTGGCCTCTCGGAATCACAACTAACTACCAAGTATGCAGCTACTCACCATATGGTCCATAAAGTGACGGACATCGGTCCTCTAAGGCATAGTCTGGAAAAATATTTCCAGTCAGGAAGGAGCAAAGCACAATCTCAAATAACAGTTCCATTTAATTGATAAGGACTATAAAGTAATAAACATGTCATGCTAGCTACTGAGAAGACAGTGAAATAAATATAATGGCAATTAAAGAGAGACAGACAATGTAAAGAGACATGCAAAATAGGCAATGTGATATAGTCAGTGCATAAAGAAATGGAAAGAACAAGGAACAGTATCATATACGGGTGATGTAGTATATGATTTAAATAGGGAACTGTAATCTATTCTAAGTGTTTAAAATAGTAGTTTCAAAATGTGATCGGCTTGGGAACATGTACGATAGCTACAGGGCCTGGCTAATCATGGGTGAAGAGCATGATTAACACTTACATTATTCTATACTACAATAAGAGGTTATGATCACATTTCTTACTAACTACTTCTCCGCCCCCAACTAGTACTGTGGATCCAACCATGACACGTCACGATACACGAGCAAGTCAAGTCTATCATGTACGTTGTCTAATATACATGTCGTGTACAATGTCAATACGATAATCAAGGTAACATCTCATGACTGCAGATCCAAGCTATATTAGTCCGTGTAGCGCAGTGTCAAAGATTCAGTTGTAACATTTCAAGATTATTGAATTTATAGAAATTATCAAGAAATTGGAAATTATCGGAGAATGTACTTGCCTTGGGTCCTTAGCTGGTAATTATTGGATGTCCTGTTCCAGAGTATCCCCTGGGTGAACCAACAGTCCTAAAAACACATCATAGTATCACATTTGCATCAGATGCTACATTTAACATACAAACAAAATACTAACTCAGGGCTATGCCAGGCATGGCACTAGTCAACTAGGGTCACCTAGTAGATAGATACGTAAATATACATATCTTAATTTACATATGTACTTACAACATATATATAATATCAAATTAAAGACATATACAATATCTATATATACCTTAAAAATATGCCAAGGGTTTATACAAAATATATATATACACATATATATATATGCCAATACATTATATATATAATATTAAATACTAAAACACATATATAATACATGTTTATACCTACTATAATTATATAATTAATTACTAATAAATAAATAATATACAATTTACATATTTATAAATACATACATGTACTAAATATACACTATACATATTTGATACACATTTTCTATATGAAAAATACAATACACTATTCAACATATATCATTTATATATATATATACATTAATACATACATACGCTAAAGTATATACACATATACTATGCTTATACAAATTATATATATACATATATACCAATTTACATTTATCTATAACATTAAATACTGAAACATATATATTATACCAATATGTATTATACTAAAATACATTCTAATACATATATATATAATAGAGAAATACGTGATATATATATATATACATATATGCGTATATATATATATAAACATAGATACAATAATAAAATACAATATATATAATATGAACATGCACTAAATAATACACAATGCCTATTTTATGTATACACCCACACACACACATCTACGTATTCATATACAATACATATATACACGTAAATTAATTTATACTAATACCTATACAAAACATATATATATTATACATAGAGTACTTATATATTACCACATGGTATATACTAATTCATAGATTAATTACACATATAACATGTATTACAGGGAAAGGGAAGAGGGAAGAGACTTACTGGGGTGGTTGGCCGGAAGATGGCCGGAGTGCAGGCCGGGCCGGGGATGACAGCAGAAGGAGAGGTGGAGGAGGCTTCGAGTCGCGCCGGCGTCGGACTGAAGTCGAGGGGGCTCGACGGGATTAATGGTGGTGATAGGTGGAGGTGATAGTGGTGATGGTGGGAGGAGCAGCCGCCGGGGAGAGGGCTGCCGGGCTGGATGCAGCAGGGAGTCGGGCTCGGGCCGGAGTTCAGAGGGGGCGCCGGAGTTGGCTAGCTGGCCGGCCGGATGTGCAGTCCGAAATGGCCGGAGGGTGGACGGGAGAGGGAGGAACAGTGGAGGGAAGATGGTGGTAATGGTGGTGGCGTATGCAGTTGAAGGTGGTGGTGGTGATGAGTTTGGCAGCGGGAAGGGGCTCGGTTGCCGGAGCTCTCAGCAGAGGGAGGAGCCGCCAGCGGATGGTCGAGGCTTGGAGTTCAGCGGCGGTCGTAGCAGCCAGTGGGAGAAGATGGGAGTAGCAGCGGCCGCCGGATGATCGGGGCTTGCTGGCCCGCCCGCCGGAGGTGCAGAGGCCCGCCGGGAAAACTGTATGTGGGGGGTGAACAGTGTTCCCCCCCTTCCTCCTTTAAATTCAAAATGAAAATTAAAGAAGAAGGAGAAAGGAAGAAGGAGAAGGAAGAGAAGAAGAAAAGAAAAGAGAAGGAGAAGGGAAGAAAGAAAAGAAATTTGCTACGGTTGAGGATGGAGGAGAGAGAGAGGTGGGGGCTTGCTTGGGGATGTGGGCTACCTAGGTTTTCTAGGGATTAGGGTTGATGGGACATGACATATATAGGGAGAGAGGGTTTGATGAAGGGTGAGGATTTGACCCCTAGAATGAGGGGTCCAGATTTGTCATGAGAGAAAAATTAATTCATGTAGGAATGAGGGTGAGGGGCTAGTTAAATAATATTAGGTTCCCTCATTGTTTAAACAATTGGGTGTTGACACAAAAATGCAAATTTGTAATTTAGCCCCCTTAAATTTGGAAAATTGCACAAACACATAAAATGACAAAAATTTGGCGACGATTCAGGGTCCAGTATTTTGTAGGGTCAGGGGACGCTGTAAAATCGGTATGGGCTCAATTTACAGGGCACTGAAATTAATATGGAATTTACGGAATCAGATAAAATGGTATTCTCAAATTAAATAGAAATAAATGCAAGTTGTGTTCAAGAATTAATTAGGAGTACATGGGGCCAAAATCAGGTCAGGTCATCAATACCAATAATGAAGAAGACTCTGAACAGAATATTACCCTAATTTGGGCCGCACGAAAAATAGGTCAAGATTGTCCCCAAATTCGATTGGAACGCACAACGATACAAAATAGGGATTATTTAAATAACGTCCGCGACGATTTTTGTGCGGCTAGAAACAATGCACAGGGAGCATAATTATGAGTTGCAAAAATAGCAGAATGGAAGGCGGGCATGTCTAGGGCAAGATTGTGAAATTTGTTGGGAGACAAAAGATAGGGTAGTGCTCCAAATATCGAAGCAAAGGCAATGCGCAAAAATATTAAATAAAATACGGAAATAAATTACAATCTCCAATAATAAATTCTAGATAAAATAATAAAATCCAGAATTCCATAATTCAGACAGGTGTTCATTTACTAGGCTTCTAGGTCAAGTCTACTAGCTTAAAAATAAATTAACACTGTATACAATATTATATTTAATTACACATCACACATATTTATTTAAATTAAATAATTATCACGCAATTACTTAATTATAACTACCATAATATTAAATATTGTAAAAAGTCAAAATTACCCCTGTTTTCAGAATGTGGTAGTGACAATATTCTACCTCCGTCGCAGTTCGTTCCACCAACGCCCGTGTTCCCACCAGGACAGCCGCTCGACGGGCAGCAAATATTTCAAATGATCTACGCCATGATGCAAGCTCAGCAGCAAGTCCAACACGAGGCTCAGCATCGCGAATCTAATTTCTGGAGGGACAACATCGTAACTGTACTGGAGCAGGCCAACCTACCAGCTCGACGGCCATCTACAGGCTCTATCACTGACTTCCGCCAACTGAAGCCCCGCACTTTTTCTGGAAAAGAGGAGCCCACAGAAGTTCATGAGTGGCTCACCAACATAAGGCATCAACTTGAAGCAGCCGAGCTTCCCCGGGAACGCTGGATGACTGCCGTCCGAATGCAGTTGACAGGCAACGCGCACCACTGGTGGTTGTCCGAGGAGACACGACTCAGACCAGACCGAGTTACTTGGGAGGAGTTCTCCAGACTCTTCCAAGAGATGTACATTCCGGCTATCGCTCGATCAGAACTGCGGGACAAATTCAATCGCCTCACCCAGGACTCTATGACGGTGGAAGAGTACAACGTAGAATTCATTCGTCTGAGCCGCTTCGCCCCAACCCTGATCCCGACAGAGGAAGAGAAGGCCGAGAAGTTCTTCGACGGACTGAACTTTGAGCTACAGAGAATCATCGGATCCGTCGCACCTACCTCCTACTCGGACGTTCTCGCTGCAGCCGGACGCATGGAACGCGTCACAAGGAGGGAGTCTCGCCACAAGCGGCCAATCACCTCAGCACCAGACAGAACATCACCAGGAGAATCTGCAAAGAGATCTCACACGCACCAGCCACCGAGGACAGCTTCGCAGACCCTTCCTACCTGTCACTACTGCGGCAAGATAGGTCATATCGAGAGGGACTGCAGACGCAAGTTGGGTTTGTGCCTGATTTGCGGCACCAATCAACACATAGCCAAGGACTGTCCCCAGCATCGAAATGGAGCACCAAGGGCAAACCCACCAGCTTCACCAGCACCGAGGCCACCTTTGGCACCTCAGGCGACACTCTTCCAGCAAGCCCAACAGCAGCAGAGGAATCTACCTCAAGGACGAGGACAAGCTTATGCGCTGACTGTGCAGGACGCTGATGCGAGTAAGTGATTCATAGTTTTCCATTTTTAGTCTTGTTGTAGCTCGTGCCTCTTGGTTCGTGACCTCAGCCCCAACCTAGTCATTTGCAACTTGTTAATAACAACCTGGTTTTCATAAAAGTTGTAGATTTTTGCTTTAACTAGATTTTCCTGGAAAGTGTAAACTTTCAATTTTTAGGGAAACGGTATTTCCCTGAAGTCTCTTGTGATATGTTTTCAAACGATGCTTGCGACCGCATCATCTCTGTTGACCGGTTATTCTTTGATTGCGAGGACGCAATTCTCTTAAGGGGGGTAGATTGTAAACCCCCTGATTTTTCAAATTTTTTTAAAACTGGATTTTTCACAATTTTCTGGAATTTTCTGTAATTTAAAAACAGGGTTTTAATTATTAAATGATTTTTAATTAATAATAAACAATATTAAAATATTATGAAAATAATATTTTTGGATGTAAAATGAAAAACTGGACTTAGGGCAATTTTTTTGGAATTTATCGGGCCCCGGACCTGTTTTTAAATCACATAAAAATAATTAATTATTTATTATCTAATTATTTATTTAATTAAGTATTTTATTTAATTAAATAACCTAATCCTTAAACCCGGCCCACCCCAATCAGGCCCGGCCCAGCCCAACTAACCCAACTGCCTAGCGGGTCGGGTCCGCCCTACCAAACCCGACCCGCCAGACCCGACCCGCTCCCCTGTCACCCGCACGATCGCGCAGCCCCCGCGTCATGCGCCGCCCGCCGCGTCGCCCGCTCCGGCCACTCCGCTCCATGTGCCGCCTTCTCCGCAACCGCCTCCGCCCATCTCGGCCCCCCCTCGGCCACGACCACCCGCCCATCTCCCCTTCCTCCACCCTATAAAACCCTGCCCTAGCCACCGGCCCAGCTACCTCCCTCCAGCATCGCCGCCTCCCCACGCCGCTCAGCCCGACGCCGCTCCGCCCGACGCCGTCGTGCCCAGCCCCGCGTCCCCAGCCGCCTCCCCTCTCCCCGGCGGCTCCCCCGACCCAACAGCAGCAAGCAGCAGCGCCGGCCGCCTCCGGCCGCCCCCGCGCCGCCAGGGTCGCCCTCGACCGCCCCTAGCCCCGGTCGGCCTCTCCGCCGCAGAGCCGTCGCTGCCCCGACCCCCTCCGCCTCAGTCCGGCCACCGCAGGAAACCCTAACCCTAGGATTCGGTGTCGGACACGGCCCTTCGTGTCGTGTCGGACACGAGAAATTTCGGGTTTTCAGACCCCGTTCAGGTGCGTGTAACTTTTTGCTCGTAGCTCGGATTTTGATTCCGCAAATTGCGTTGCGAAGCCTGTATGACCCTCTCGGTGCCCGGATAAACCGCTCGGGGCATCGCGTCCTGTGGTGATCGCACACCGCGATCCAAAAACAGGAAAAAATAGACCCTGTTTTACCCCGGAACTGAGTACGCCCCGCCAAACGGGACGACTTGGTCGCGCATGGTCTTCACAGATACGTGCGCATCGTCGATACGGACGTGTGGGATTTTGCAGAAGTCGATTCGGGTGTGCGTGCACACCGGGATCAACGCGTATCCGCGGACATCGCCCCGTATCCGACTTTTCTGCAATTTGACCTAACTTTGTGTACACACGTCGGATCGAGATGAAACTTGCGCCATCGGACTCGTAGCGATACATTGGTCCTGTGGGTCAAGTTTGGTTCAATTCTGAGAACGTTGACGAAATCGCGTGTCGTGGGCCCCACAGGCCCCGCTCGACGGGCGATTTTATGTTCGGCTCATCGGAATCCAATTCTGGAAGTTCTGTTGGGTTCGTATCATCGTTCCTGACCTGTTGACACTAAGTTTGGTGAATTTGGAGACCTTTGACCCTGACGTATTTTTCGGTACAAAGCGGGCCCACAGGTGGACCCCGTTTTGGCCCGAAACTGTCGTTTTTGCCCTTGTCTCCAAATTGGACCCAAGGACAGGCGTTTCTAGCTGATTGATATTTTCTGGATCTGATGGTGATATTTGTTTCAGCAACCGGAGTACCGCCTGCGAATCCAACCGAAGTCAGAGCCGCAATCAGAGCCGACACCACAGGCAAGTGTACCTTGCCAAACCCTGCAGCTTGCTAATAATTTTCTGGGCTTAATTATGCATTAGTGGGAAAGTAAAGCTTGCCAAGTCTCAGTAATTCTTAACATAGTATTTTACTTGATTTCTTGTGGAATTAAATATAAACTTGTTTTAACTGCTAACCTAGGAAGCGGGTGACGTGCTTAGTGTCCGATCATAGTCGGGTGCCAACTCCGTACGCGGGGTTGTGTAACGTCACATAGACATGGATATCGAGACCCGATAATTCTCGTACTTGTCCTATCAAGTACACCAGAACCAGGACACTTGACACTATTTTATGAGACAGAGTCTTCCCGAGACATTCAAGGTGATTCTGTATAGGATGCATGTTTTATGACATAGACTTTACATTCTTAGACATTTGATTCATAGCTATCAGACTTGCTGCATTAGTTATAATCGTGCGTGACATGGACATGAGGCATCGTGGACATGAGACATGGGATTACATTGGGTGGGGAGAGACACACAGACTACAGGCTGATATTATATATATATCACATAGTATATTTCAGAGTATAATTCATAGTTATTGCCGCTACCGGCTCCCCGACACAGAGCTTGTAGTGGCTTCAGCCTGAGTTCTAGTGCTGCTCTCATATTGCATATCACTTAGCTGGTTACATAGCTTACCCTCTTGTTTAATTATCTGCTGCACTGTATTTATTTTGGCTTGTATTTTTTGTACCTTGCTGTCCCCTGAGGACCTGGATCCGGATTATGTCCCCAGGTACAGTTGAAGAAAATTTCCCAGAGGTGTACAGTACCGGAGCACTCCTTGGAGCAGAACAAGGAACAGAGGACGAAGTAGTGGCCGAAGATTTCTCCTGAGCACCGGCTTCAACTACACAGTATTTCCATTTCCAGCATTTTATTTCCTGTCTTTTCTCCTTAAATGTAACAGAATAATTTCTCGGATTGTTTCCCGAGATAACCTTATTTGATATTGCATATTTATTTCCATTGCATTATTTCTGGCAATTAATCGGTGTTTATTATGTGGATGGAATTAGTAATACCTGAGACTTGTACTTAGTACTGCTAGACTACAGCTTAAGTATGCCCTGATGGATCCATTAAATTGGGTTGTCCATCGGTTCGTGCTGCTGGCCATTGCCACGCTTCACCAGTCCCTCGGCATTTTGGGACTGGGGCGTGACAAAATATAGTCAAATTAAATATTTGATACAAATTTGAAATATAATCAAATCTTACATTTAATGTAGAATTTTAAATTATATCAAATTAAATCTACCATATTTTGGCTCCAAAATTTACCAAATCCAGACTGGACCCCAACAGAAAACTCTTCTTCTTTAATTTATTTGGAAAAGGAGGTTGAGTCTATGGTTTATTAAGAGTGGGCCAGAATAATTTTGGGCTTGGAGGAATTTATGTGGGAATAAATAAATTACGTTTTGGGCTACTTGATTTATAGGGTTAATTAGAAGATTCTAGAATTAAAAGAGCACATGTCTAAATTAGTTAGGTTCTCTAGAAACTTTCCACCAGGTTATTTTTAGGATATTAATAAAACTACCCTCCCCTCCTCATAATTTGTTAATTAGGATTTAATCCAAATTCGTTTTAATAATTTACGGAGGTTGATATTCCAAAATTTTAAATTAAATTATAAATTTAATTTTCAAGAAACAGGGGTTACAGATCTGTCTATGCACGTTTGTTTTGAGGACTTCTACGATATTGTTGCACCTCCAAGTGTAAAGACATATCCACTTGTGGATTTTGAGTCTTTAATTAGTATCAGATATCCAATTTGAATCACTGTATCTTTCGAGTACAGCTAGGTATTTAGTATACCACAGTCCATAGTCTTTAGTATATCTTAGATATCTGAGTAATCTAATGATTGTCTTCCAGTAATTTTCTCCTTGATTACTCATATATTAACTAAGTTTGTTAACTGATTGAGCTATGTCTAGTCGCATAAAATTTGTGACATACATTAGGCTCCCAATTATACGAGAATATTCCACTTGTGAAATACTTTCTTCGGTACTCTTCATTAAATGAAGATTTAGATCTACTGGAGTTTTTGTAATGTTATTATCGTTTTGATTATCTTTCTCTAAGATCTTCTCAATGTAATGAGATTGAGATAATATCAGCCCATTTGACATTTTAGAAATCTTAATTTCTAATATAACATTTACAACCCCCAGATCTTTCATATCAAAGTTTTTGAGTAAGATCTTCTTTGTGCCCTGGATTATGTTATAGTTAATGCCTATTATCAGCATATCATCCACATATAGGCATATAGTGAAATATCCAATTTGTGTGTTTTTAGAATATACACATTTATCACACTCATTAATTTTGAATCCATTTGACAACATTACATTGTCAAACTTTTGGTACCACTATTTAGGTGCTTGTTTAAGTTCGTATAGAGACTTAACTAGTTTGCATACCTTTCTTTCTTTACCTCCTACTATGAATTCTTCTGGTTGATTCATATAATTTTTTTTTTCTAAGTCATCATTTAGAAAGACAGTCTTTATATCCATTTGATGTATTTAAAGATTATGCAATGTTGCAATTGCAATTAACATTCGAATTAATGTTATTCGTGTTACTGGTGAATATGTGTTAAAATAATCAATTTCTTGTTTTTGATTATATTCTTTGACAACTAGTCTTGCCTTATATTTATCAATAGTTCCATCAGCTTTTATCTTCCACTTGAATATCCATTTACAGCCTAATGGCTTACACCTTGGAGGAAGATCAAACAGTTCCCTTGTATGGTTTTGCATGATCGACTCTATTTCATTATTGATAGCTTATTTCCAGTTATGGAGTCTCTGGTGTAGAAATTGCTTCTTTAAAAGTTTGAGGCTCATTTTCTAACATAAAGGTTAAAAACTTAGGTCCAAAGGACTTCGATGTTCTAGACCTCTTACTACGTCTAGGCTCATCTTCCTTATCTGGAAATTCATTGTCTGCATTATTTTGACCACCATGTCTAATATCATCATGATTTATTTTTAATGTTTCTCTTTCATATATCTTTTTACATGGAAAGATATTCTCAAAGAATAAGGCATTCCTAGATTCAATAATTGTATTATTATGTATCTCTGGAATGTCTGACATGTACGAGAAATCGATAAGCAGAACTGTTTTTATCATATCTTATAAATATGCCATCGAAGGCCTTAGGACATATCTTGACCTTTTTAGACAAAGGAAATGCCACTTTTGTAAGACATCCCCACACTTTAAGGTATTTATTGGAAGGTTTCCTTCCTTTCCATAATTCAAATGGAGTCTTATCCATTTTCTTGTGGGGCATCTTATTTAAAAGGTAGTTGGAAGTAAGTTCATCTTCTCCCCATAGGGTATCTGGTAGACCAGATTTTAGCAATAAAGAATTCATCATTTCTTTAATTGTTCATTTTTTTCGTTCAGCAATACCATTAGATTGTGGTGAATATGGTACAGTGGTTTGGTGGATAATTCCATGTTCTGCACAGAACCCTGTAAAAGGTGCTTCATATTCACCACCTCCATCACTCTTAAGAACTTTAATCTTTCGATTAAGTTGGTTTTTACTTCAGTTTTATATTGCTTGAATATATATATTGCCTTATCTTTTGATTTCATAAGATAAACATATAGCAATATCGAGTACTGTCATCGGTGAAAGCAATAAAATACTTCTTCCCATTTCTAGTTTGCATGCCTTTTAGATCACATACATCTGTATGGATTAAATCCAATGGTTATGTATCTCTTTCAACCAGATTTTGAAAGGAAGTACAAGTTAATTTCGTTTCTGCACATATTTCACACTTATGATTTGAATCTATTGCATATCTGGGAATTAAGTCCATGTTCATTAGTTTCCTAATTAAATCATAATTAACATGAACTAATATACCATGCCACATATGATAGGACTCAAAAATTGTAAGCCCCCTAAATTTCAGAATTATTAATTGGGGATCTTTCTGGAAATTTTTAGGATTTTTCTGATGATTAAAACCTAGGCGTTGGATATTGAAGGATTTTTAATTTCGGTTAATTCATATTAAAATATTATGGAAATAATATTTTATAGTGTAAAATGGGAAACCGGACATAGGGTAATTTTCCGTGAATTTATTGGACTCCGGAAACCCGTTTAAAGCCCTGAAGACCCATGTAGATTTTAAACCGAATTAAATCCGTGCCAAAGTCCGACATCCCCATGAGAGCCGTAGCCAAGCCCGAGGAGCGTTGGCCCAGCCCAAATCCTAGGTCTAACCATAGTCCAATTTCGGTTTGTACAAATACATATTTTTCCCTAAGTTTTCTCCACAAAGAAAGAAAAAAGAAAAGGAGAAAAATCCCTAATTACACAAAATTCTCCAAATCCAAATTAACCCTAACCCTAACCCTAATCTAGCCGTCGGCTACCCCCGCCGGAGCAGCTGACCTCCCCTCCTCTGCCTCGAGCGCGACCCCGCAGCCGCCGTCTCCCTCGACTTCGCCATCACCCCAGCGACCCGCCGCCCGACCCGAGCCCTCTGCACGACTCCCCGCCGCCGAGTCCAGCCCCGACCTGCGGCCGCCGTCTCCCTCTGCACGACCCCTCGACTGTCGACGACCTCTCGACGACTCCTCCGCGCCGCTGCCTCGCCGCACCACGCCGCCGGCGACGCCTCTCCTCACCGCCAACCAATCTTCCTCCTTCCTCCACCATCTTCTCCCAGCCCTAACGCCGTCGTACCCGACCCCGACTCCCCCTCGACCCGCCGCCGAGTCCAGTATCCTTCCCGACTCCCCCTGCTCCTCCCTCCGTACATGCTCACCCTGACCCGGCGCTGTCACCTCCCCTCCAGCGCAGCCGCTGCCAGATTCAGCCTCCTCCCCGAAGTCTCCCTCGCCGTCGGCCGACCACCATCTCCATCCCCCTCCGCTCCGCCTTGTCGACGATCCCGCTCAGCCGATGAGCCACCCTCGTCGAGCCGCCCCGGCACCTTGCGATAGAAACCCTAAACCTAGAGCAGCAGGATCCCACCGCAGACACAGGACACATGACGCAGGACTCGAAGTAAACGACTCGGACACGTCTCGGACACAGGAAATCAGATTCACGGGGCCCTGTTCAGGTAGCATTTTCTCTCACCTCGTAATTTCGTTTTCAATTCCGTCCATTGCGTTGCGTAGACTGTATGACCCTCTCGGTGCCCGGATAAACCGCTCGGGGCATCGCGTCCTGTGGTGATCGCACACCGCGATCCAAAAACAGGAAAAATGACGACCCGATTCACCCCGGAACTGGGTACGCCCCGCCAAACGGGACGACTTGGTCGCACGCGGTCTTTACCAAAACGTGCGCGTCATTGATACGGACGTGTGGGATTTCGTAGAAGTTGATTCGGAGGTGCGTGCACCCCGAAATCAACGCGTATCCGCCGACACCGTCCCGTATCCGTCGATTCTGGAACACGCTGTAACTTTGTGTATACACGTCGGATCGAGACGAAACTTGCGCCATCGGACTCGTAGAAATACGCTGGTCCTGTGACCCAAGTTTGGTTCGATTCTGAGAATGTTGACAAAATCGCGTATCGTGGGCCCCATAGGCTCCACTTGACGGGCGATTTTGTGATCGGCTCATCGGAATCCAATTCTGGAAGTTCCGTTGGGTTCGTATCATCGTTCCTGACTTGTTGACACTAAGTTTGGAAAATTTGGAGACCTTTGACCCTGATACGCTTTTCGGTGCAAAGTGGCCCACATGTGGACCCCGCTTTGACCCAGAAATGTCATTTTTGCCCTTGTGTCCAAATTGGACTCAAGGACATGCGTTTCTAGCTATTTGATATTTTCTAAATCTAATGATGATGTTTATTTCAGCAGCCGGAGTAGTACCAGCAGACCACACTGAGACCAGAGCTACAGTTGGAGCCAGGACCCCAGGCAAGTGTACCTTGCCAAACTCTGCAGTATTGTTATATATTTTTCTTGCTTCATTATATTGCTGTGCATGCTTAACCTAGGACCGTGTGACGTACTTAGCGTCCGATTATTAGTCGGGTGCCAACACCGTACGCGGTGTTGTGTATTGTCATTTAGAGATGGATATTCGTGACACTTTATATTCTCGTACTTGTCTTACCAAGTACACTTTGACCCAGGACACTTGACACTATTCATGAGACAGGATCCTCCCGAGATATTCGTGGTGATTCTGTATAGGATGCAGGACATGGACATTATATTCTTAGATATAGTATGACTTGTTGCATTAGATATGATCCCGCTTGACATGGACATGAGACGTTATGGTCATGAGAGGCGTGGTTACATTGGGTGGGGAGAGACACACAGGCTACAGGCTGTTTCATATATCTATCTACTACTATTGTGAGGCCTCAGACTCTCGTAGCAGAGCTAGGCACATTACGTGTTTATTACCGCTACCGGCTCCCCGACACAGAGCTTGTAGTGGCTTCGGCCTGAGCACTAGTGATGCTCTCACTTGCATTTTCACATAGATGGTTATATAGCTTACCCTATTTATTGCATCTTCTGCTGTACTGTATTTATTTTGGCTTGTATTTTCTGTACCTTGCTGTCCCCTGAGGACCTGGATCCGGACTTTGTCCCCAGGACTAGCAGAGGAGATCCACTTAGAGTTATACAGTACATGAGCTTCATCAGGAGCAGAAGCAGGAACAGGAGTAGATACAGGAGCTGTACCGACATCTGAGGACGAGTTCATACCCGAGGACTTCTTCTGAGTATTGGCGTGAGATTTTCTTTTATTTCTGTTTCTAGTTATTCTCTTTCCAGTCTATTTTATTTGATGTATCAGACATGTTCTCGGATTGTTCTCCGAGACACTTTTTATTGTGATTTGTCAGTTTATTTATTTACATTATTCTGGCATTTGATCTGTGATTATCTGTTGTGGATGAGATTAGTATAGACTGTGACTCATATCATTGGACCTACTTATTGTTGTATTACAGCTTAAGCATGCCCCGATGGATCCATTAAATTGGGTTTGTCCATCGGTGTGTGCTGCTGGCCATTGCCACGCGTCCGGTCTCTCGATATTTTGGGACTGGGGCGTGACATGGTTTTTGTGGTGGCCCATACAGGTCAACGACTAAATTGTTCGGTTTTAACTTAGGGACCGAGCAAGCCTGCAATAAGAATAGGATAAGTTTTAGGATCTCATCCACTTGCTTGAATCGTTCTTGACACCTATATCGGATTCGAATTAAATCCTTGACTTGCATCCTGCCTTGATTCCTGAGCACCTCTTATTATTTATTTTGGGTGCAGAGTTATGGATTCACGAGCAAACAACGAGACTCATCCAGAAATACCACAAGGTGCTGTGATAACCAACAGAGATGAAGTGACACCAGTTAGTGAAGGTCCATCATCACAGCAAGCAAGTCAGCATGCCTCGAGAATCCCGGAAGATGACGTTCCACCATCGACGCAGTTGGCTCCACCGATGCCTACCGTTCCACAAGGGCAGTCTATGGACGAACAACGAATGTTTCGAATGTTCTACGCGATAATGCAAGCCCATCAGAAGGTTCAGGAAGAAGCTCAGCAGATCCAAGCGGAGAAGTTCATCGATAGATTCAGCTCAGAGTTATGGAAGTTAATCAGCCCCACTGCAACTACCTTAGACGAGCATGTTCTTACTACAGCGCGACCCATGGAGTGCAACACAAGGATAGAGTCCAGTCAGAAGCGGTCGTATGCATCAGCACCAGGCCAAGCACAACAAGAAAGAGTTGCAAAGCGACCACAGATGAATCCACCACCGAGGGCAGCACCAAGAGCCTCATTCCTTCCTACCTGTCAACATTGTCGCAAGATAGGCCATACTGAAAGAGAATGCAGACACAAGTTAGGATTATGCTTAATATGCGCGTCCAACCAACACTTCGCCAAGGATTGTACCCAGCATCGAGAGAAAACATTGATGATTCAACAACCAGCCATATCAGCACCAACCGGAGCACCACAGAAAGAAGTTACAAAGAAGTCTCACATGCACCAGCCACTAGAAGCATCTCCGCAAGTACTACCTGTCTGTCCGTATTGTCGCAGGCGAGGCCATATAGAGAACGAGTGCAGACGCAAAAGGAAATTATGCTTAGCTTGCGGATCCAGTCAGCATTTAAAGAAGGAATGCCCCGAACGTCGAGATAAAGCACCAATGAATAACCAACAAGCGTTACCAGCACCAAGGCCAGCCTATCCAGCATTGGGAGCACCGCCAACGGAAGTTGAAGAAGTCCTACCACCAGCTCCAGGAGGGTATCAGCCGAGGCCACCTTTGATACCACAAGCAGCACTTTTCCAGCAAGCCCAGCAACAGCAGAGGAATCGACTACGAAGACGCGGACAAGCCCTGGCTATGACTTTAGAAGACGCA
Source organism: Iris macrosiphon (assembly GCA_036927795.1). Classification (NCBI taxonomy): domain Eukaryota; kingdom Viridiplantae; phylum Streptophyta; class Magnoliopsida; order Asparagales; family Iridaceae; genus Iris; species Iris macrosiphon. The sequence goes on along the minus strand of JAYESA010000003.1, from coordinate 62,972,649 downwards.
CAGACCCATGGAGTAGCTGATGCACGTAATTTTTTGTAGTTTTCTGTTTCTAGATTTGTTTTATCTCGTGCCTATTGATTCGTGACCTCAGACTTAACATATGTAATTTTGAACTTGCTTATAATTGATAACGGCAGAGATTATAAAGTCTTTTGTTATTGGCTTATTTTGTTTTGTCCTTGTGAACTTGAAATAAGTGGTACCTCCTTTCATCATCATCTAGCGTACTTAAATTTGCTGTACTTGACTTATGCTGCTAATATAGCCTAGTTTTGCAAGCTTATCCTTTTATCAAGCTTGTTCATGACATATGTATTATTGGGTCGACACACTAATACAATTGTCTATTCAGAATCAGTGTATTACGGTCTGATCAACCTTAGTGCATTTTGGTTCGCTCTTCGCATGACTACTTCACGTTGATTGAGATATAGTTGACTAGTATACTTGTCCTCTAAATATGTCTGAGCATATCGTATCAGTTACATAACTATACTAATACGAGCATGCGAATAAAGGATTACCAGAATAGGATTTCAATCCACAATTGTCTTGACAAATTCCATTTGAATTCGTTAAACGCCTTGATCCTGATACTTCTATTACCTCACCCTTGAACTCTTTATTATTGATCTTCGTCTTCCCTTATTTCGGAAAGACGAAACCTCGTACTTGGTATAAGTTGACATATAGACAGTACTAGATATACCCCACAGGCCGGTCGCATTGTTGATGACCCTTTTATAAATGATTAAGGGAATATCATAGGTGATGTATTGGGTGTTAAAGACTTGAGGGTTCAATAACATGATTAAATAAGTTGGGGCATAGCTTTATTAGATGTATAGCCTTAGATGATAGATGGGTAAATTCTAAGTTGGGTAGAGACCGCAAAGTCACTTGAGAAGAATCCTTTAGACTGTAGTCAAGTGAGATTGGATAGAGAGCACCCTACCATATTTTAATTTCGAGGACGAAATTTTTATAAGTTGGGTAGATTGTAAGCCCCCTAAATTTTAGAATTATTAATTGGGGATCTTTCTGGAAATTTTTAGGATTTTTCTGATGATTAAAACCTAGGCGTTGGATATTGAAGAATTTTTAATTTTGGTTAATTCATATTAAAATATTATGGAAATAATATTTTATGGTGTAAAATGGGAAACCGGACATAGGGTAATTTTCCGTGAATTTATTGGACTCCGGAAACCCGTTTAAAGCCCTGAAGACCCATGTAGATTTTAAACCGAATTAAATCCGTGCCAAAGTCCGACATCCCCATGAGAGCCGTAGCCAAGCCCGAGGAGCGTTGGCCCAGCCCAAATCCTAGGTCTAACCATAGTCCAATTTCGGTTTGTACAAATACATATTTTTCCCTAAGTTTTCTCCACAAAGAAAGAAAAAAGAAAAGGAGAAAAATCCCTAATTACACAAAATTCTCCAAATCCAAATTAACCCTAACCCTAACCCTAATCTAGCCGTCGGCTACCCCCGCCGGAGCAGCTGACCTCCCCTCCTCCGCCTCGAGCGCGACCCCGCAGCCGCCGTCTCCCTCAACTTCGCCATCACCCCAGCGACCCGCCGCCCGACCCGAGCCCTCTGTACGACTCCCCGCCGCCGAGTCCAGCCCCGACCCGCGGCCGCCGTCTCCCTCTGCACGACCCCTCGACTGTCGACGACCTCTCGACGACTCCTCTGCGCCGCTGCCTCGCCGCACCACGCCGCCGGCGACGCCTCTCCTCACCGCCAACCAATCTTCCTCCTTCCTCCACCATCTTCTCCCAGCCCTAACGCCGCCGTACCCGACCCCGACTCCCCCTCGACCCGTCGTCGAGTCCAGTATCCTTCCCGACTCCCCCTGCTCCTCCCTCCGTACGTGCTCACCCCGACCCGGCGCTGTCACCTCCCCTCCAGCGCAGCCGCTGCCAGATTCAGCCTCCTCCCCGAAGTCTCCCTCGCCGTCGGCCGACCACCATCTCCATCCCCCTCCGCTCCGCCTTGTCGACGATCCCGCTCAGCCGACGAGCCACCCTCGTCGAGCCGCCCCGGCACCTTGCGACAGAAACCCTAAACCTAGAGCAGCAGGATCCCACCGCAGACACAGGACACATGACGCAGGACTCGAAGTAAACGACTCGGACACGTCTCGGACACAGGAAATCAGATTCACGGGGCCCTGTTCAGGTAGCATTTTCTCTCACCTAGTAATTCCGTTTTCAATTCTATCCGTTGCGTTGCGTAGACTGTATGACCCTCTCGGTGCTCGGACAAACCGCTCGGGGCATCGCGTCCTGTGGTGATCGCACACCGCGATCCAAAAACAAGAAAAACGACGACCCGATTCACCCCGGAACTGGGTACGCCCCGCCAAACGGGACGACTTGGTCGTACGCGGTCTTTACCAAAACGTGCGCGTCATTGATACGGACGTGTGGGATTTCGTAGAAGTCGATTCGGAGGTGCATGCACCCCGGAATCAACGCGTATCCGCCGACACCGCCCCGTATCCGTCAATTCTGGAACACGCTGTAACTTTGTGTACACACGTCGGATCGAGACGAAACTTGCGCCATCGGACTCGTAGCAATACGCTGGTCCTGTGACCCAAGTTTGGTTCGATTCTGAGAACGTTGACAAAATCGCGTATCGTGGGCCCCACAGGCTCCACTTGACGGGCGATTTTGTGATCGGCTCATCGGAATCCAATTCTGGAAGTTCCGTTGGTGTTCGTATCATCGTTCCTGACTTGTTGACACTAAGTTTGGCGAATTTGGAGACCTTTGACCCTGACACGCTTTTCGGTGCAAAGTGGCCCACATGTGGACCCCGCTTTGACCCAGAAATATCATTTTTGCCCTTGTGTCCAAATTGGACTCAAGGACATGTGTTTCTAGCTATTTGATATTTTCTAAATCTAATGGTGATATTTATTTCAGCAGCCGGAGTAGTACCAGCAGACCACACTGAGACCAGAGCTACAGTTGGAGCCAGGACCCCAGGCAAGTGTACCTTGCCAAACTCTGCAGTATTGTTATATATTTTTCTTGCTTCATTATATTGCTGTGCATGCTTAACCTAGGACCGTGTGACGTACTTAGCGTCCGATTATTAGTCGGGTGCCAACACCGTACGCGGTGTTGTGTATTGTCATTTAGAGATGGATATTCGTGACACTTTATATTCTCGTACTTGTCTTACCAAGTACACTTTGACCCAGGATACTTGACACTATTCATGAGACAGGATCCTCCCGAGATATTCGTGGTAATTCTGTATAGGATGCAGGACATGGACATTATATTCTTAGATATAGTATGACTTGTTACATTAGATATGATCCCGCTTGACATGGACATGAGACGTTATGGTCATGAGAGGCGTGGTTACATTGGGTGGGGAGAGACACACAGGCTACAGGCTGTTTCATATATCTATCTACTACTATTGTGAGGCCTCAGACTCTCGTAGCAGAGCTAGGCACATTACGTGTTTATTACCGCTACCGGCTCCCCGACACAGAGCTTGTAGTGGCTTCGGCCTGAGCACTAGTGATGCTCTCACTTGCATTTTCACATAGATGGTTATATAGCTTACCCTATTTATTGCATCTTCTGCTGCACTGTATTTATTTTGGCTTGTATTTTCTGTACCTTGCTGTCCCCTGAGGACCTGGATCCGGACTTTGTCCCCAGGACTAGCAGAGGAGATCCACTTAGAGTTATACAGTACATGAGCTTTATCAGGAGCAGAAGCAGGAACAGGAGCAGATACAGGAGCTGTACCGACATCTGAGGACGAGTTCATACCCGAGGACTTCTTCTGAGTATTGGCGTGAGATTTTCTTTTATTTCTGTTTCTAGTTATTCTCTTTCCAGTCTATTTTATTTGATGTATCAGACATGTTCTCGGATTGTTCTCCGAGACACTTTTTATTGTGATTTGTCAGTTTATTTATTTATATTATTCTGGCATTTGATCTGTGATTATCTGTTGTGGATGAGATTAGTATAGACTGTGACTCATATCATTGGACCTACTTATTGTTGTATTACAGCTTAAGCATGTCCCGATGGATCCATTAAATTGGGTTTGTCCATCGGTGTGTGCTGCTGGCCATTACCACGCGTCCGGTCCCTCGATATTTTGGGACTGGGGCGTGACAAAAATATAAGAAAAATTAATCATCTTATTAGGCATAGCAGTCATTACATTCATTTTAAAGAGGTCCTCCTTGAGGTAACCCCTCCCCACATTAATCCCACTCTTGTTAAGTATAAATTTGTCAGATTCAAATATCAACTAAAACCTATGCTTATTTACATAGATCTGGAAATCATATTCTTTCGAATATCAGGAACGTGTAGAACATTGTTAAGCTTTAATTCCTTTCCTGACGTCATTTATAGAAATATCGTCCCTTGTACTTCAACCTTTGACGATGAAGAATTTTCCATGAAGAGTTGTTCGCCTTGGTCGACTCTTTGGTAGGTATTGAACATCGCCTTTCAGCACAGATATTACGTGTAGCCCTAGTGTCAACCCACCACTCCCTTGGGTTGCTTCCTACAATGTTACTTCAGAGACAACAACCGCTAGAACCAGGTCTTCAACACCCTTGGCAAAATGCTCATCTTCAGTCATATGAGCCTGGTAAGAATGTCCCTTTTTGTTGTTGTTGTTGTTGTTGCGGCTATGACAATCAACAGCTTATGTTTCATCTTCTTACATGTGTGGCATTTTTCTTTGAACTTTTTGTAGTTTCCTTGACTGGAGTCTCCAAATTGTTTGTATTTTCCCCTTTTGTCCTATTTTCAAGACATTTGCCTTGACTTCTATAGAAGATATTTTATCAGTGCTCTTGTTGTTCTCTTCTATTTTAAGCCTGACAATCAGGTATGCCAATGGCATATCCTTACATTTTTGTTTCAAGTAGTTCTTATAATCCTTTTAGAGAGGTGTAAGTTTTTCAATTCTAGAGGCTACTTGCAAAAGTTCACATAAGGCCATACCTTCGGCAACCAGTTTCTGTAAGATACATTGTAAATCTTCGACCTGACTTGCCACAATTCTGGAATCAACCATGCAGTAGTCTAAAAATTCGCCTACTACAAATTTCTTAGACACTGCATTCTCTGCTTTGTATTTCTTGACCAGAGCATCCCAGACTTCTTTTGCAGTCTTCAGTGGACTGTAAACATTCCATAAATAGTTGTCCAGTCTACTTAATATGTGTTTCCTGGACAAAAAGTCTACATTCTTCCATTTTTTTAATATTTGCAATAATATTGTTGTCAGTTTCACCTTCTTGCAGAATATGGACTATTTTAATTAGAATATTTGCCAGATTCAAAGTTGTTAGTTAGAACAACATCTTCTGTTGCCAGCGTTTGAAGTCGGTTCCATTGAACCTCTCCAGTTTCTCTCCTTGTTCGATATGGACAGGTGTAAAATCCCCTATTTAAGATGAATGATAATTAGTATAAACATTACTAATATAGTTTTTAAGGCTGGAATCAGAGTTAGACCTAATATATATGCATAGGCTTTTATAAATATAGTTAATAATTAACTTAAGCTAAGTATAAATGTTTGACTTTAACAAACCCATTTCCAATGGCAGCCCATTGTTTTACACATTCCATTCATCTACAGGATTTCCTTGCTATTACTATATATATATATATATTTTTTAATTGTTGATGCACCGTTGGTTGAAGCCAAATTATCTCAACAAAACCTTTCATCCCAATACCCATTCGATCCAAACATCTACCCTATCATTGCAACAAATCCCAGCCTATGCATGCGCATTCCCTTTCCCTTATCGGGTCGGACGGGTTACCATACCAACACCCAAATCCGAAACTTATGAAGGGATTCAAATTCTCTTCATATGCGAACAGTTCATTCGTCCTTGTCGCATAGGACAATGTAGATCGCATCTTGCTGCAGAGTGGAACGACCATGCCTGTACGTCGAGACCCTCTCCAGCTCACGCGCGCATACGGCGCCAACGACCGCCCTCTCCCCTGGCAAGCCTATCCTACCGTTCATCTCCATTACCTTCTCCTAGCTAACCCTATTACCTTCTCCTAGCTAACCCTAAACTCATCTCTATATATTTCATCATCTTTATCTCTTCATAAACAACCCTAGCCACCACCTTTACGGGGAGCAACTTCACCACCATCTCCCCCATTGGCTCTTACTCGTGACCAACCTCCTCCCTCTACTCATTCTCCTTCCTCTCACTATTTTTGACCTCCACTTCCTCCGAGCACCTCTCACCATCATCGTCATCAGTGTCTTCAATGAACGACATTGCACCTCCCAGGTCTCGAGTGAGCCACCCTTGCCTGTCTCGAGCGTCAACACCGCACCCTTCCAACACCACGTCCAATACTAGCTTCGACGTGGCCGAGGGGCAGTGGACAGCCCTATCCATCCTCTCGACAAGGAGACACCGAGCAGCGTTCTCGCTTGCCCCGAGGTCCAATCTGATACGAGCAGGCCGTATCGAATCCACCATCCCTCATCTAAGCTGCCTTCCCGACGGTGGCACCCCACCCATACAGCCTCGTTAACCGTCACCCCCATCTCCACAAGCTCTCCAAGTCTTCTTTCCTTGACTCATCCTCTCGACGTACAGATCGAATCAGTGATCTCGACATCAACCACTCCTTTTCCGTGTAGCCAACATCCTTCCCGTTGTCCAAGCACCTTCGTCGTCGAGGGACACGGGACCCTGACTTCGTCTCCGGTCATTTTGATACGGTTTGGGATTCAACAACAATCTTCAGCCTGCGAGATCCGCCATTGCGCCCTACTGAAGACTAGGAGCCCTGCATATTCAAATTTTTGCCTTGGTATATTTGCTTCTACGTTACTTTGTTTCTTCATATCTTGGTGTTCCTTATAATATTTATTATTGATTGGTTTATCCCAAGGTTTCTGTTGTCGCGCTATTGAGTGTATGGAGCGTCGAGCATAGATCAGACTTGAGCCTCGCAACCAAGGATGCGATTGCATCCTTCATGCTCAGGCGAATGGTCACTCGCACTCGTAACAGTATATTAAAATCAAATATTTTCCTTATTTTTAGCGTAAATTTTGGTTTAGAATTGAATGACTAATTAAATCACTATGTTAGCTAATAATATGGACAACCCCTCGATTACTTACTTTCCTTCGACATAGTATTGATAAGGATCACAATGCTCATAGTTTATCCTAATATCCCTTGCTATGCATGATAGCTATAGATCATACCTAGTATTTACTTGACACTAGTATCCCTCAATTGTTATATTTTTCTGTAACTAGATCATATTTACTAGGTAGCATTTGCACGATAGATAAACTGTATGTGCGTGAGATTATGGTTAGACACTCCTAGAAAAATGCTATCTTTACATTAGTTGTACCTCTACTTTATTTGATTTTATTCAAGACAGTGTAGATATTGCCTTAATGACATGAATATTTTCTAAACACTTGCTTTGCATGCTAGTTAGACAACACACTTGTTGTACCTTGATTTTGTAATTTACTTGTAGTCGGGTTCTTATTTACAAATGCAAATACAAAGAAACAAATGCAAATACAAAGGAGACTCTGCCAAAATTTTCGGAAATCCTTAGAATAAATATGGAATGTAGATGTAAGGGAGCACCTTAGTTTAAGGAGTAGTACCTTTTTCTAGTTTAATTTGATAGTTGGATACCAGTTAGGACTCATCTTCCTTTACGACCTAGCCATTTATTTGAATTGTACTCCTAATAACTTATATGTTGGTTTCCTTAATTCTTGATTAAAAAGATTCATGTTTGATTGATAGTTGAAACTTGAGTAATTTATGATTTGGAACAGCTTGCTTGACTTAACTTGGAACATCTTGCTTGACTTGACTTGGAATAGCTTGTTTGACTTGTATTTTGGAATATCTTGCTTGACTGGTATATTTAGAACAGCTTGTTTTCTTGATTTTGGATAACTCGATTACCTTTGATATTTTCACTTTGGTGGTTCACTGCGATACTTGGATGTTCTCTTATCTACCGCCATTATGTGTATATGTATTATTTTTATGTAACTCATATGCAGGCATATCCGCACACAGGTATGAACCTCCTACCAAATTTCTTAACTCATGTCTTTAGTTACATTGTATTTACTTCATATCCGTACCTTGTCGTAGCTTGCCCTTGTTATGATTATATTGATAGGATGGACTTAGTTACATACCTATGTATACTTTTGTGTTTGATATATTTTTATGAGAGCGGCTTTCTTTGGACCCACGCTCTCCCCGAATTGACGGTCTGGATTTGTGTATCCAGGTTTCAGGGAAGTGAGTGACAGAAGATTGATCCAGCTACGACGCCACCGAGGAGTCAGATTTAGGCGCTAGTACCCGAGCAGCCGTGGGTACCCTCACCTCGTATCGTTATCTTTATCTTTCCTATTTACTTTTAGTACATTCTTCATGAGGAGCGATATGTGTTACCCATGGTATTCTACTCTTATGAGTTTTGTTTTTATATGCCCATGTTCTTATGTTTCGGACATATTCGAATATAAATGCTATCGGGTGGCCAAATTTAGTATTATATGTTCTGACTTGCTTTCATTACCCATGGGGATTGAGCTACAGTAATAGGCCAACTATAGATTATGCTTGCTAGAATACCCAACTATAAACAGCTTATACATATATCGTTGGACAAGAGTCCACGGTAGACGTAGCTGACTGTTGCCACGTGGCTCGGTCCCGCGTATTTTGGGATTGTGACGTGACAACAGGAACAATAGTGATCATCATAGGATTCTCAACATTTGTCATTTTGTCTGTTACAATAAAGTAGTACAGACCATTAAGAAAAAAAAATTTTAATGTACAAATATTCTGTCTATTTATGTATAACAAATCAGAAGTAAATTCAGATTCAAATAGAACGATTAAAAACCAGAAATGTTTTTTGAAACCTGAATAAATGAAGTATTGTATATCAAGTCAGTAACAATCAATTCGTTTCAGAAACTTTAATTTTCAGAGACTTTGATTCGTTCAAATTAAAAATAAATAGAAACATTATTGAGTAATCTTGAATACAGTAAATGAAGACAATATCAATACTTTTAAAGTTAATTGATACACAGTGCGATGCCTACTCTTACTGCTACTCCTACCGCTACCACAACCAATGGACAGATATTATTTGGGAGTGGCAGCAGCAGCAGCAGCAGCAGCAGCACTGGACGTAGCAATCCTACATGAAAATTGGCAGTTCCTGGATGCATTTTCCATTTTATTGAAAGACCATCGATGATCTCTCTTGTAATCTTTTCTTAGGATGTTTTTTTTTCCCTCTTTTTGGTTTCAGGTTAATATTATTTTAGGTTGCTTTGCTGCTTTATTAATTAGTTTCAGATGCTTCATTTTTTTTTTTTTAGTCTGTCTTCAGAAAAATACAATAACCGCATGATGTTATTATCTTCATTTCTGGGTTTCTTCTTGAGTTAGGAGCCTACTATGTTATTTTAGGCTTTGTTTCATTAGATGAGACGGGCTCTGCTCAACTCCATTTGTCAATAAGAGAAAAATATCAATCAAACTTTCATAATTTGAAACGTAACTAAAAACCCATAAATACAGCCTATGTATCGAACCGTAAAAGTACTATTTATCATCCAAAAAATTTAGGTGATGCTATTTTCCGTCTGACAGCAGCTGATATGATAAATATTTGTTGGGGTCCAATCTGGATTTGGTAAATTTTGGAGCCTAAATATGGTCAAAGATTTGATTTGATATAATTTGGAAATCGATATTAAATGTAAGATTTGATTATATTTTAAATTTGTATCAAATATTTAATTTGACCATATTTGAAAATCCATAATTGGTGTTGGACTAGGTGGAATAAGATTATTATTTTAATATTTCTATTTAGGAAATTCTATTATGAACTAAAATATGATTTCTCATCCTATAAATATAGGAGGACGGTAGAGTCACAAAAGAGAAAGTCTGTGTTTTACTCTTAGGACTTCGTCATTAAATACAGAAGGAAGAAGGAGATCTAATCAGGGAGTCGTCAACTTCGGTTAGAAAAATTGCTACGGGTTGGTGAACGATTTCAATTGTAATATCTTATTTTTCTTCTTGAGTGTGGTGAGTGAGTTGAACCTATTATGGCAAAGGGTTTCAACATTAGTTTTTGCAATCTTGTAATTTCACCTGAGTTATAAATGTTGGAATTTGTCCAGGTGACGTAGTCACCACCATATACTTGTCTTTATCTGTGCTTGGTGTTCGTTAGACATGGTTGGTTATCTCAGGTGGGCTGGCCTAAAATTTTTGCTGCATGAACTCTCAGACACGGTGTCAGAATGCTTGCAGGACGTGTCCGATTCCCAACAATTTTAACATTAAAATTAAAATTAAAATTAAAATTAAAATTAAAATTAAAATTAAAATTAAAATTAAAATTAAAATTAAAATTAAAATTAAAAATAAAAAAATTTGTTTGAAGAAATTTTTGGATTAAAATTTGTTATGTCAGATACCACATAATAGGAGAAGACATCATCCAAATATTTTGGGTGATAGAATAGTATAATTGATTGAACCATCCAATCCTATTTAATGGTTACGTCACTCCAAATTAGACACTGAACCTGCCAGATTGAACCGATTTTTAAAATAAGACAAATTTTAAAAACTATGTATAACAATAATGTAAAGTCTTCCTATCGATATTTTATAGACATTAAGTAGTATATAATCATTATTAATAAATGTTCAAGTCATCAAATCTTTTCTGTTCATGGAAACAAATAATTACTATGAGTATTTAAATAAATCTCAACGATAAGATCCAATTATGTTTGGATTAATTTGAGAGTTAATCACGCATGTAAAATTTCTCTATTTATTAAATTTCTTTCAGGTCTATATATAATTATATTCATTATCTGTCCATAATTTCCTATAATATGCTCAAAATCCAAATATTCCACTTCGATCTTTTATCCTTGGGTCAAAGTGTAAATCGGGTCGGGTCGACCCTGGCCTAGTGTTGACCATGTTTGACCTGTCATGGGCATGGCCGAGTTTAAACAGGAGTGGAGGCGGCCCAAGCAGGCCCAGATCAGAGGAGCGGGGGATTGAACCCATCTCGGACTCGAATTTGATCGAGAGTGGGTCGGGCCGAACCGGGTTGGTCTGGGTCCTGCAGGATTAGCCCGATTTTATTAAAAATATTCCAAAAATTTGTCATTTGAGGAAAGAAGAAAGATAAATTGTATTAGTGTCATTAAAATTAAAATCTAATATAACATTACAAGAGAAGAGGAAAGATTATTTTAATATATATTATTTTAAAATGGTACAAGTCCATCAATTCTTTGTAAGTCATACATAAGGAGATCAAAAATAATTTTTTTAATATATATTATTTTTCTTACATGAGTCATACAACTCATATTTGTTTTTCAGCTTTTAAACTCTCTTCAAAAAGAAATTATAATACTCCAAATGAAGTTTGTAGAGAGAATGAAAGTTGAAAGTCAAATATAAGTCGCAATTAGGTTTAAATATACCTATGACCTATGAAATAATAATAATACATATTAAAAAAGATATATTTTTTCAAAAAGATACTAGATTACTAGATACACTTTTTCAGATGTCTATGTAGAATTCATGTGCCATAGTAAGGTTTCTATTGGAGTCATTTTCTACAATGTAAGCATTCAACAAGAACTTCATACCTTGTAAACTCTGCTAAAATAATGCCAAACTTTTTATCTTCTTTCGAGTTGAGACCCTTGTTGCGGTGCAGGTTTAGGTTGATCATGCGATTGCTGTGGTGGTTAATCATTTTCTATGACAGTAAATTGCCTCTTAACACTAGATTGTTTCTTAATATTGTAAGAGAGGAAAAAAATTGTTGTGGTAAATTTAAAAAAATTATGCCATATTTATAGAAATTTTTAGGTGCCAAATTACCCAAATATCCTTAAAATATAATTATTATAAGGATATTTTGGCCATTTTTAGCAAAAAAATTAAAATGCCCATCAAATGGATTAAAATTGCCATAAATTTGGTGATATTTTGATAAAAATATTCTCCATAAAAAAATTGGTTGTTGGAGGGGTAAATTACTAAAATACCCCTCCAATGATTTTACAAACGGTTAAATGGAGAGTATTCTCGTAGTTTATCCACTATATATAATAAACAATCAACCTAAAGGTAGGACTCGCGACCATGTTGGGGAAGACCTGGTTGGAGACCGCGCCTTGTCCGGGTCACCGACCGGGACATTTCGGACCGGGTCGAGTGAATTGGAGGGGGTTGAACCGGAACGATTAGGTTGTTTAAGCGGGTAGGACTGGACGGACGTTCAGACCCGTTCACAGGACCGGCTTGACATGATTTGATCGGACCAGTTCAGGGTCGGGTTATGGACCGTCCCGCCCAAAGAAAATCTTAATCCTTGGGCCATCTTTACGCGAGTAGATCCGGAGATGTCTCATTTAAAAAAGTTAAAAATAATAAAGTTTTAATTATATAAAATATATTCGGCTCTAGGTATTTCATAGTTTATATGTGTAAAGTTCGGATCGAAAACTTCTTGTGGGTCCAAAATTTGGTATACTATTATCCGTGACCTGACTCTATAACATAGATATAGTATACTGACTCAGCCCTAAATTATTTAATATTAACACGTCAATTAAGATTTGTTAAATTATGGAAGTATTATGTCATTGGTCTACTAGTATCCGTGACCCTACTCTATAGCATACTGACTCAGCCCTAAATTTACTTAATATTAACACGTCAAAGATTTGCTAAATTATGGAATTATTATGTCAGGCACGTACATTAATGGGATATTCTCTGTCTTATTTTCCTATAAGTATCATTCCAAAACCTCTGAAAATTCCCACCCTAAATTGAAGAAGAAGAAGAAGAAGAAGAAGAAGAGGGAGAGATGGCTAGAAAGAAGATCACCATTGCCTACATTGCAAAGGGTGCCCACCGTCGTGCCACCTTCATGAAGCGTCGTCGGGGGCTCCTCAAGAAGGTCGAAGAGCTCGCCACACTCTGCGACGTGAAGGCGTGTGCAGTCATCCATGAGCCAGATATGCACCAAACAGAGGTCTGGCCTAATGAGCAAGAGACGCGGCGTGTGCTGCAGAGCTTCATGGACATGCCTCCGAATGTGCAATCAAAGAATATGCTCAGTCAGGTTTGAATTTTTTTTTTTGGGGCGGGTACTTTCTTCGGAATTCTTATTTGTTCTTGACGTATTTCATGCCATCGATGTTTGATTAATTCTTAATATTTGTACCTTTACGTGCACCAAGTCAGAATATGATGGGTTACATTAAAGAAAAACAATTTTCCTTGGAAAGTTGAGGTCTTTCCTAGATTTGACTACAGATATAGTTACAGAAAAGCAATTTTCCTTAGCAATGGAGGTACATTAAAGAAAAGCAATCTTCCTTAGCAATGGGGCTGCGCTGCGTGGCTTACGGGCCAGAACCGTAGGCCAATCCCGTGGTTCATTTATCATTTTCTTTATTTTTTTTCTATTAATAGTAGATGCAAGTACTCCAATCGGATAATTATTTATGATCTGCTTAAAAATGCACAAGCAAACTTTAACCTGCAGGAAGGGTACCTGCGCGAACAGATTTCGAAGCTGGAAGCGAAGATATGTAGGATCACGAACGAGAACCATCAGCTCGAAATGGCTGTCCTGATGAATGATGGGTTAGCGGGAAAGAGCCTCCATGGTCTCAGCATGGACAAGATTATGGATCTCCGTCAGTACCTCGACAACACCAAAATGATGATACAGCAGAGGATGAAGGCGGCGGCTGCAGACGCAGGTATGAGGGAGAACGCAGTGATGGCCAATGATCTGATGCCTGCGCAGCAAACCAACTGGGGCCCCATGATACCTACTCCTACTGCTACTCCTACCGCTACTCCTACTCCTACTGCTACCGCAACCAATGGACAGATGTTCTTTGGGAGCAGCAGCAGCAGCAGCAGCACTGGACGTGGCATGGAGGAAAATATAATGCAGCAACCCTACATGAACATTGGCACTTCCTGGATGCATTTTCCATTTTATTGAATGATCATGCATGATCGCTCTTGTCATCTTTGCTTAGGATGTTATTTTTTCCTCTCTTTGCTTTAGCTGCTTTCTTAGTTTCAAGTGCTTTCTTCTTCTTCTTTTTTAGTTAATCATCAGAATAATGCAATTTCACGGTCTTCGTGTGATGTTATAGTCTTCATTTCTGATTTTCTTCTTGGGATCGTAAAACAAGTACTATGACATGATACCCATGTACACATTACTGATACAGACGCGGGCACTGATTCAATCTCGAGGTTATAGTTCTTCCTAATAATGCAATTTTCCATTTTATTGAAAGAACATATTAATCCATTCCTATATAGAGAAATGGACATCTTCTTGCATGCCCTTTACATTCATCTTAGTTGAAAACAGACTCCTACCCTTTTACTGTAAATGTGCATAAACTTGTGTTGTCCACTTAGCAGAGTCTCAGAACAATCACAAGAGATTCACATCTTTCTTAAGCTTTGCAGAAAGATAAAAGAGTAAATAAAAACCTATTGTTATACATGGAGATTGTTTAGACTTTAAAGGGCCAAGGAACTAAAAGAATTATTAGGAAGCAAGATTTAGAAAAGAACTTAATTAAAGTCACTACTTCACAACTATAAAAAACAAACAGATAATGACCAGTCAATGTTGTGATTGCAATTTTGTGTAGATGGTTTTCATAAGATAAATCTCAGGAAGAAAATATAACTTGATTACAGTTAAAACTGTGTTGCATGGACACGGAAAAATAGTATCCGTATCCGCACGACGTCCTGTATTCATGCAACATAGGTGACTACTATAGTACCTATTTGAATATGTATGTTTCCTTTATTATTGTGTCTGCATCTATGTCCAGATACGTGTAACATAGAAGTTAAATATAAATCGACGTAAAGAGCACAATTTAATTGGTTGGTATATATTTTTAAAAAGGACTAATATCTCAGCCCTGTTTGGAATATGACCCTGATAAAATGGTACAAATAGCCAATTTGTATCTGCTCCAGTGAATTAAAACCAAGGTCGAATGTGCATATGAATTAAATTTCTAATGGATAAACAACAAGTATTAGAGGACTAACCAAGAGCCAAGTCTTGATCTTCTTTATTAGCATCCATCATGTCCGTATCAACCATACACTACCAGAAAAAGTCAAATTAGCGACGCCCAAAAACGTCGCTAAATGACAAAAAAATGTCGCTAATCACGTTTAGCGACGTAATTAGCGACGTTTTACAGAAGTCGGTAATCATCACGTCGCTGAAAGAAAAAATGTCACTATACCGACGTTTTTTAGCGACTTAAACGTGTCGCTAACTTAGCGACGTTTAGCGACGCAGAGTCACTAATTAGCGACGTAATCAAACGTCGCTAAACGTCGCTAATTAGTGACTTATATAGCGACGTGACAGCGACGTCTTTAATGACCTGGCAGTACTGCCATGTCAGCAATTTGCGACATACAGCGACTTATTTATCGACGTTTAGCGACGTCATTAGCGACGGCTATTAACGTCGCTAATTAGCGACGTATTTAGCGACGTGTATAAACGTCGCTAAACGTCGCTAAATACGTCGCTAATTTTACAAAAAAATAAATAAAATACTGAATTGTTCCAAACTATTATTCCTGTAATTTATAAATTTCTAATTAAAAATAGACCCGGAGCAACCCTCCGTTGAATTCTCTGGGTTCTCCGACCCCTTCGGTGGAACACTAAACACCGGTATATTAACATCATTTAATATGAATAAAAAGTATTACATTCATACAATTAATACAAACAAATATTATAGACAGACCTGGAGCAACCATCCATTGAATTTTTTGCGTACGAAATAACACAAAAAATATATAAAATATTACAGTCACACAATACACACAAAATAAAAGTATCACAGTCACACAAAATGCATAATATATAAGTATCACAGTCACAAAATGGACATAATATATAAGTATCACAATCACACAATAACCACAATAAAAGTATATGAAACATCACAGTATCAATCTCGAGGATATCCAATATGCTGGGGCACATACCAGTCCCTCAGATACTGCGCATAAACAGCGTCTATGTGATTAATCTCCGCTATGGGTGCTGGGTGACTGGAACTCCCCGTTTGAGATACAGCCGCTATAGGTGCTGGGTGACTGGAACTCCCCATCTGAGATACAACAGGTGGTATCTCTTCCTCCTTAACAGTAGGAGGCATCGATTCCTCTTTAACAGTAGGAGGCATCACTTCCTCCTTAACAGTAGGAGGTGCCTCTCTCTTGGGTGTCATCTGGTAAGATAGATGAAAACAAAGAATATAATTGATAACAGATATTACTTAAGATATACCCTTAATAATGCGGAATGGAAGAATTAGATGACTCACAAAGAATATAATTGATAACAGATATTACTTAAGACATACCCTCAGCAGCCCTGCCTATAAATTGTTTGTTGCAGTATAATAATGATAGTAATAATAAAACTACTTGCGGCTATTTGAATCTTCATTTTCCATTTGGCTTTGATAAGGGCCAACTCCCCTGTATGAATAGTTTCTTTTATATATTTCTTTAAATCTTCACCCCATGTCTGTTTAGGTCTACAAATCTATTGGTAGTGTTGATGATGGAGATGATAATACGAATGATGATGATTATTAGGGTTTTGTCAAGTCTTCTATTTTATTAGCCCGTGGTAGTTTCTTGTGAGTTTGATGATGGTTAACTCTTAGTTTTAGCTTTAGGATTTTATGTTCTCAAATTAAAAAAAAATTAAAAGTGTTATGAATTGATTAGATATAATATGACTTTCTTTATTTAAAACTATATATTATTCAAAAAATTCAAAAATGTGTACCTCACTTCGTTGAAGCGCACACCTCTATGAGAATCTTGCACCTAGGCTCCAGAGTAACCTAGTGCCTCGAGTGCACCTCACCCCTTTTAAAACATAGGTTGTGAACACAAACATTTACTAGTAGTTCCTCACTTCAATCAATAGTCGCCTTCATTGTAATCCTTTGTGGTAATGAAGTGTAAAATGTGCTGCTATTTAATCCCTACTTGGCATTACGACTAAGTTTTCAGTATACTTAGAACTTATATATTTAGCAACTTGCTTCAGTCAAGACTCAAAAGCTGGACTCTTCTTTTACACTTGCCTAAGGCAATATAAAGTCATCTCACCTTGAAGTCGCCTTTACAGTGTATCAACTAGTTGCAAAAATAAGCCCACAACTATGGCGTATAGTGGCACTTTTATGATATTGTTGGCTTAATATGTAAAATTCAAGCTCTTGGAAAAGATATTTTCAAGCACAAAAGTAATGATTTTGTCAAAGATATTTATAGGTTGCCTAATGAATATGATGATATGCACCGTATAGAAACTGTAATAAGAAATAACTTTAACATTCTAATGTCATCTCCTACATCCATCCTCAGGCCAGATGATGAGCAATCTTCAGAAAAGTAGGCAGGATATTCTTCTAGCTGAGATGAGGTATCTTACCAAGAGACTAACTAATGTCTACCTCTTTGCTATTCTTATGAATATAGGAATAAGAGAGAAAACAAAACATTAGCTTCTAAAATAGCTTTGGTGGCTTAACAATGTAGTTATGTGCACCCTCTAGAACATGCAATCATGAAGAACTTGACATTCAAATAGAACCTCCTCCAACCATGTTCAAACAATGGATAACAAGCAATCAGTCATAAAATATGTGGCAGGATATCTTCAGTTGCAATGCTCTACCTTGCTCGGGGACACATTAATTTCCATCTGCTGGTGCACTTATGAATATAGAAAGTTGAGGAAAATAAATGTAGCTTATAAAACACCTTAAGGGCTCAAAGGTTGCATATCCCCATCTTTTTTTTCTCCTTTAACCTTAAGCAGAAATACTCTCATGGTAGTTTACTTAAGCATAAGTATTTCCCTCCATGGTAGTCACAGATAGCAACACACCTACCAGGAAGGACCGACAACGAAATAAAGAACCACTGGAACTCCTACCTCAAGAAGAAAGCAAATCCTTATTCATCCTCCAATTCTCAAGACTCGAGTACCAACCATGTCCTCATCGACGCCGTCGTCGCACATGAATCACCATCGCTCGTCGACTCGGGCCAGTCGGCCCTAACCCTAACCCTAACCCCATGTCAAAAAACCTAACCCTAACCCTAGGTCCTGATTAGTGTCTGTGTCAGTGTGTGTGTGTGTGTGTGTGCCGTGTCTGTGTCTGTGTCAGTGTCTGTGTGTATGTGTCGTGTCTGTGTCAGTATCACATGTGTCCTGTGAGAGAGAGAGAGAAAGAGTTAGGGTTTACCTAGAGATCGAGAAGGAGGAGGGGGATGCCGGAGTAGACGCGGTGGAGAGCCGGTCGACGGAGCGGGGGGGGGGGGCGGGAATTTTTTTTTCTTTTTGAAATTTCGACAGATGGGGAAAAACGAAACCGAGCCCTAATTAACCAAATTTTAGCGATGTTTAGCGACGTCTAATAAAAACGTCGCTAAATTAAATTTTAGCGACGTTAAGAACGTCGCTAAACACGTTGCTAAATATTTTTAATATAAACGTCGCTAAACGTCGCTAACTTAGACATATTAGTGACGTTTAGTGACCTTAATTGAACTTATAGTGACTTATCTTTTAAAATCTTAATAAAAGTCGCTAAACGTTGCTAAATGTCGCCATTTAGCGACGTCTAGCGACGTTTTTATAAGGAGTCACTAATTTATATATTATTAGCGATGTTTCTTTTGACGTCGCTAATCCCGTTTTTTCTAGTAGTGATAGCCGCTCCACTATAGCTAGCATCATCCATAGACATTATAATAGCCTGTTATAACAATGTGGTTTCCTCACCCTGTTATCAATTTAAGTTGATCACGTAAAACTAATTATTATAATCGAAGTCTAGCTATTAGCATTTTTATCTATGAGGAAGGGGACTTAACTCCTAATAAATAATAAAACAATTTCATAAGAAATACTAACAGTTTTTTTATTTTATTTTTGAAAATTAGACAATTAATCTTGACATAAAGGCTTCAATTCTGTGCCACCTAGCATAGATGCCCCATATATCATCACCGCAAGCATTTCAAACAATCTAAAATGTAAAGATGATACCAGATCAAGAATTGGCTTTAACAATAAAAATAAATGAATGGGACCCATATAAATATCCATTTTAGAAAGAATTTCTAGTAGAGTACATACAAAAGTAAAAAAAACAGAAATAAAGACACCTGAGTCAATATCTTGCCCAACATGTCCATCAAGAGCTCATTTTCTCATGATTCTTCAGATGTAACTAATTCTGAATGTGTAGACTGATTAGAAGAGTCGGTTAGAGAGTGACAGAACATTACAACCTTGTGCTTGTTCAAAGTTTTATCATAACATTAAAGCTCCATCCTGGTTATGAAGGAACAAATATCATTCCCTTCTTGCCAAAGAGGCTAGACTACATCTTGTGATCCATCCATCCATATATATAGCGAAGTAATCCAACTCAATATCGAAAAAATTGTTCTCACAACTCTAGTTGATGAATGAGAAAAGTGACGGGACCTCAAATCTTAGTATTACCTCCAAAACTGTGTCAGTGCCAAATTCCTTCCTCTATTGGATCATTTCTATCCACATTTTCTTTGTTTATATCAAAATTCCAGGCCTTCAAAAATATGCACCAAAAATAAATAAATTAATGCAATCTATTTGTTTATGGATATACCTTGAGTGTGGCATTGATTATGTTATTTACCCAGTCAAATCTATAGAAATTATTTGCACATAAGAATTTATGAGTATAGACAGAATAACTTTTAGGCCTCAGATTATTGGTATCAACAAAAGTTTTATAAATCCACCTACAAAGCAGTCTAAACTTAACTGACAAAAAGTTTTGTATTGCTTAAAAACATAACCAACATAGTATGGTAGTCATCATGCATGGAGAGCAACTACTCCAAGATAAGTGCCTGACTGAAGGAGTCGACAACCTATAAATAATTAGGGATTTGTTTTTATTGTTTATTCACTATAGATATCACATCATCCAATTCAAGTGTCTACATAAGTTGTAACTAAAGGAAAGCAAAATACCTCGTAACAAGGTATTTAAACCCAGCACCTGAAGACCTTTTAGCTCCATATTTATCAGTCCCATAATTCTTCCTCATAGCACTATTTAATCTTGAAGAGTACTAAGATATTATTCTAATAATAAGTTATGAGGTATGAGGTTGTACTCATCTATTAACTTGTCTTTGGCTCCCCTCTCCACGTTGTAAATCTTAGGCTCAAAGTTATGAGGTATGATGTTTGTCTGGCTTTCCCATCTCAATAGAATAGAATATTATTACAATGAAAATAGCTACTCCTATGTACAAGTACTCACTCTGCATGAAAAAAAGAAAAGAAAATCATACCACAACAACACTTTTCTATTCAGCTGCTACTTGATGAAGAACCAATCAATCTCCACATGTTTAGTGCGATCATGCTGAACTGGATTGTTTGCAATATCAATTGCTGATTTGTTGTCACACCAAAGTTGCAGAGAGTCTCCTCTAAACAAACGCATCTCAGACAACAAGCTCTTTACCCACATCATCTTATACAGACTAACTGTCATAGCCCTGTACTCGGCCTCAGCTGTAAACCTAGTCAATATATCTTGTTTCTTGCTGCGCCAAGATACAAGATTGCATCCAACAAAAACACAGTAACCTGTAGTGGACCTACGATTGTCCATACAACCCGTCCAGTCGACATCACGGTAGCCTTCAACTCTCAGATGTCCAGAACTTCTGAACCATAACCCCTTTCCTGGACTTCCTTTAATATACTTGAGAATTCTGCGAACTACCTCCATATGTTGCTCTCTAGGATCATGCATATATCTACTCACCACACTCACAGCCTGAGTAATATCAGGTCTCGTATGGAATAGATATATAAGCCGACGAACTAATCTTTGATATTGTTCTTTACTCACCGGATCACCACCCTCGGCACATAACTTGTGATTCTGCTCGATAGAAGTGGAAGCAACTCTGCAACCCAGCATTCATGTCTCTGAAAGAAGGTCTAGAGCATACTTTCACGGAGAAAGCACAATACCCTTTCGTGACCTTGCAATTTTAATTCCAAGAAAGTACTTCAATTGTCCCAGATCCTTAACTTCAAATTTCTCTCCAAGTTTTTTCTTCAGCCGTAGGATCTCCTCAGTATCATCTCCAGTAATAACAATATCATCAACATATAATGTAAGGACAGTGATACGAGTCTTGGAGTGTCTGTAAAATATATTATGATCTCCATTGCACTACTTATACCCCATACCACATACTACAAGCCTGAATCTATCAAACAATGCTCTCGGAGACTACTTTAGCCCATACAAAAATTTCTTCAATTTGCATACCTTCCCAGTTATTTGTAAAATAGTAAAGTCTGGTGGAATCTCCATATACACCTCCTCCTGGAGATCCCCATGCAAAAAATGTTCTTGACATCTAGCTGATGTAGTTGCCAATTTAAGTCGGCAGCACAAGACACCAACACTCACACAGTGCTCATCTTTGCTACTGGAGCAAAGATCTCATCATAATCGATACATAAGTTTGGCAGTAGCCTTTAGCAACCAATCTGGCCTTGTACCTGTCAATCTTGCCCTCTGAAGTCTGCTTAACAGTATAAATCAATTTATATCCAATAGCACGCTTTTCAGCTGGCAGTGGTATCAGGTCCCATGTGTCGTACTTCTTCAAGGCATGAAGTTACTCCTGCATGGCACTCAACCAGCTAGGATCTTACTTATCTACCTGCCAGTTGTTAGGTACAAGCACTGAATGCAATGATGCAAGGAAGGACTTATATGCAGGTGGAATGGATGCATATGAAATATAATGTGCAATATCAGTATCCCAACTGCCAAACTTAGTTGGAGGTTGTAACGACCCGCTCCGCTCAACCCGGAGAGCCGATTCAAACGGAACAAGTGTAGCGAACCACCATGCCTTGCTCAGTGAGATGACTCGTTCGATGCAAAGGCATTCAGACTTGGACCTTCAAATAGAGTTCAGATTTAGATTTTTCAGAGGCACGCTCAGAGTCTCGCTCGGCTGATACAATTTATCACTAAGGTGGGTGGCTCCGATGAATTTGTCTCTGCTTAGCTGCACACTTAAGAAAAAGAATTTACATGCTAGTTTTTAAGCAATAACCTTTGCATGCTAATAAAAAGAGATGAACGCACATAGCTAAGGAGATAATCCTGCCTTATCGTTGTATAAAACATGAAAGTTTTACTGGCAACCTGCATAACTTGGTGTATTTAGTCTAATAAAGTAGTTCATTATGTTATGCCACAAATAGTTCTTGTTTACACCTTGAGGCACCACATCGCACGGAATATGACACGGAGTAAAGAAGTAGAATCAGGTTGCATACATAGACGAAGAAGGCTATCCATTAGTCATTTCAAGTCAGGAGAAGAAACCGGAGAAAGTTCTCGGGATGCTCAGATTACCGAGGCAGTCTCCAATCAGGGAGCTGAGCAGAGAAGAATCAACGGAGTTGAAGTCCTCGGATAAAAGAAATCGAGCATGAAGTTTTCGGCTAGGATTGGAAGTGTTGGAGTAGTTGCATGATCACAGACAACTGGTTGTGCACCAGGAAAAGAGTCCTTAAACGAACTCTGAGGCATCAGAATCATGTTAGCCTGGGAGGACTACGCTAGCTGAAGTTCTAGTGCGATAGCTAGCTGAAGTATTAGCAGGAGAGTACGGTACGTCCAACAAGGCTTGCTACCGACCTGGAAAGACAGCCGACTGGTCGGACTAGAACGGAGTTGGGATGACAGTCATTCCATCCCAGATTATGTCCAATATGGTTAACAGAGCCAGTGACCTTCATATAGATAAGTCATGCATGCATAGCGGATCCACATTCAGAAGAGGAGCAACATGAAGGAGTTTAATGCACGTCACTTTGCACATTTAGAATTGATGCACGGTATATAACATAGTTTGAGTAAAATATGTCGGAGGCAGAGACACAATCATAACACTTGAATTGCATAGATGTTCTTCATTACTTAGTAGATTATTGATTATATTGCTGCAAATGACAGGGAAGGCCGAATGGTAAAAAAATGGTAAGACGAACTCAGATATTTACAGTACGACACTCTTGATTTAGACACGAATACTACTTTTATTATATTGCCATAAAATTGATCCTAAGGTAAAGACTAGAAAGACAACAAAATCAGTCGGTACACATACCTAATGAACGTGCTTGTTTTGTTGTATGGGCCAGACGCCTCCCCACCAGTGCATTCAATGTACGGATACCCAACCAGATTGTATGCAGGGTGCAGGGAGAACTTGCACGGATTCGTAGTTCGCTTGACGCATCAAGGTGTGGTACCATACTTGGCGTCTTGGAATGTGGCACACGGACCTAGAGCTCACATATATGAAACATAATGTATGGGAACGTCATCATCCAGAGTGTTTATTTCACTTGTAAGCCTAAGGGCATACTCATTGTAATGAGAGATAGAGAGAGAGCAGGAGCGACATGTAATCTCAGCCTTGTGTCGCTTGTAATCTTTACTTTATATCAATAAAGAGCTTATTTTGGATTCAATACTTGTGTTTATTCTATGTTTCTGCTATGACGACTCCACAAACTAGTTATCAACGGCCGTTTCGGTATTTACCTTACGCGGACGCAACTACAGGCTCGCACGATATTACGTCTAAATGGGAACGATTATCCCGAGGGAGCGTTGGTGCGGTGATTCGCGTCCAGCGAGGTCGATCGATCTTGCGGGAGATTGGGGCATAACATATTGGTATCATAGCACGGCTTTACGTCTTTAGAATTTGTATCGATTCTCTCGGTTTTAAACTTGTGCATTGATGATGTGATAGACGCTCTCTCTCGATGCTTTGATGAATGTTCCATACATGAGTCTAAATATTTTAAAAATTTGTGCGGAGGATTATTGGACAAAGATAATTATGCGATGGCCATTGTGCCGAGTTGAGTCAGACCTTATATGAGCAGACTTGTGCTAGAGTTAGCAAGTTACATGAGAACCATATTAGCTTTCCACTAATATTAGAAAATTGGTGTATGAGACTTAAAATATCATTTAGATGGGACAATTATGTATACAAACATTCGGCTAAGATGTGCTGAGTATCGCGCACCTGGACCCTTTGGTGTGAGCGACTATTTGAGTGAGAATTTGGTACCGTATGGATTAGATAAGTCAGACTTAGAATGAAAATTGATAGAGATGTTATCGGATTATCGCTAAGGCGAATAATGGAATTGTGTTTGAATTTTTGAGATATAGTTCGGACAATTTTTCGTAGCGATAAGTTACGACTCAAAACATAGATTGTGTGGATGACTATTGATAGAGGTATATACGAGACTAAGATTTTTGAGGCAGTGAATAGGGATTGCGTTGGAGTTCTAAGGAACAAATTAGATATACGAGTAAACGATGCAAATATGATTCAGGAGTTAATAGGATGACTTGATTCCTGAGTGGAGTATGTGATAGTCTCAGGAATGAATAAGCAATTTGAGAATGGAGTAAGTTTTAAAATATTCATAGAGTATAGCTCGAACCTTAAGTGGTGTATTGGTTATCTTAAAAATGTTTAAGTGAATCATAGATTTTGAGATAACAAATGACGTGATTGTGCGAAGGCTTAGTATAAGTGATGCCTAGCAAGTAAGCAAATTTGAAGGACTCGTGCGAGATTTGATTTGAACGAATTAGAATGCATGAACAAGTGATAAGGCTTATATCGGATAGGAATTCATAGTGTTGGAATTAATATCTAGGTCAAAAAAATTTAGTGGATCGTACGAGCGATTTTAAATTGAGTCAAATGGATTAAAACTTGAGTTTTAGATAAAATAATCGAGGATGCGATCAGGAGTTAGCGCGATGGAAGATAGCGTGCATAGAAAATCAAGATCGAGTAGGATATCGCTCGATAGAATTTAAATTGAGTATGGATGTTATGATTTTGAATTATGTAATATCGATAATTGAAAGATAGCACGGATTGATACAAGTTAGAGAAATTTGTGGTTCAATAATTGAGGTAAGCGATAACGGATTTTAACCTTTGATTTAGACAAACGATCTTGAATTTAGTTCAAAAGATAGCCCTCGACATCAGGTCTGGCTAAGAACGATTATCCCGTGGGAGCGCTGGCATGGTGAATTAACGTCCAGCGGGGATGATCGAACTCATGGGAAAATATCCGATAATTATTCAGACGAATTCGATAAAATGGAACATAACGAAGGTGGATAGACTTTGACGAGTGAATTTAAATTTGAATAGTTTATGGAATTCTAGAAGTAGATTACGGATTGATCGAACGGTAACATTAAAGTTGGACGATTTGGTTAGGCGAATTATGATCACGTCAAGAACGGTTATTAAGAGAAACATGACTTGGTGGATTAATAAATAACTTGGATGAGATGAAGCATAACGATAAGGTGTCTTGATTGCTTCGATGATAACCAAAACATTTGTGTTTCTTGTGTTGTGCGAGTGCAACTCCTTGCTCGCACATGTGTCTTTCCCGGATTAGGACGATTATCCTACGGGAGCGTTGGCGTGATGACTTCACGTCCAATGGGGATGATTGAACTTGCGGGAGACCGAAATATGACTGTAAACCCCCTCACCCAAAAATAGATATTTTTGTATGTATTTTATATTTATTTTAGATTATTTTAAATTAATTAAAACTTAATTTTTGTATTAGGACATTTCTCCGTAGTTTTAATATTAATGATATAGGATGAACCCAAAATCTACAACGCCCTACGTAGGAAGTAGCCTACACATGAGACACTACTAAAAGGATCTTTTCGTGACAAAAAAATCGGTTATTCAACATTAGTATGGCACCTGTGTAACAACCGTAGTTCTTGTATTTAATGTTTAGAGATTTTTATATATATAATTTATTTATTGTTATTTTTCAATCAAAATACCCAACCCAAAGCCATAAATTAATTTATTGGACACTAGTGGCTTAAAATAGGATGATTAATTATATATTTTTATATATATATTATGTAAAATTTATTTAGGATGATAGAATTTTAAACCTTCTAGAGATAGGGTCAACCTTTGCACCTTATCCACTTTTAGAGCCAATAATTCCATATTTGGAAATCATCTACTTTAAATATTCTATCCATCCATTTTTTGTAGCATCTACCTATTTAAATTCATGAATTAAATCTTTGATGTATCCCACTAGAATTTTAATCAAATCTTAATGATTATTGAATTAAAGATTTACAAAAGATTTGCATTTATTAATCCACTAACTTATTTCTTATAATCTCAATCAAATCTTAATGATTATTGGATTAAAGATTTACCAAAGATTTCCATTTATTCATCTATTATCTTATCACTTTAGAATTTAAATCAAATCTTTGTTATTAAAATCTAATTGGATTAGAGATTTACTTTAGATTTACTACCAACCTAATTAGGAAATAACCTAAAACCAATCATATTCCAACCCACCTCAAACCCGCGACCCCCTCTCTCTCTTTCTCCCTCCACCTATATATATATATATATATATATATATATATATATATATATATATATATATATATATATATATGCTCTCTTTTTCATCTTTCCTCCTCCACAAACCCTAACTTAATCTCTTTCTCATCCAAGAACCCTAGCCGCCACCATCACCACAAAGGCCGATTCCCCCCCCCCCTTTCACGTGGACAACATCCCTTCCTTCATCTAAGAACCCTAGTTCTTTATCCTTCTTCTTCTAGTAAGTCTCCTTCTTTCTCGAAACCCTCTCTAATATATATGATTGCATAAATAATTATTGTTATATATAAATAAATAATTTTTATATTTATTTGTAACCCAATGTCATGTTCTTTGTCACGACCCGCACCCGAGGTAAGGGTACTAGTCGGAAACAATGCCCAGCCTACGCCGCAGAATCGGCAGTAGAACGCTGTCTAGAAAGTCTATCTAATATAATGAACCACCAACAGATAGTGTACTCAATCACAGAACTAAGATAGAATGAACACGAATCAGATAAGAATAGAATAGTCATCAACTCATGAGTTTAAAATAATACATCAATGAGTCTGAAGAGTAACAAAAATAAGCTGGAGACAAATCCAGTACAAAAGAATACTATCATACTACAAGCTACACTCCAGGGTCAACTGTCTCAGTTGGGATAAGTCCCTCTTGAGCCAGGGTCTCCGAATCTAAACCCACAATATCCTGGGGTCCATAATAGGTAGGGTACTCCTCAGTGTCATCTAGAAAAATATATCCAGTCAGGAAAGGAGCAGAGTACATCTCTAACAGCAGTTCTAATCCATGATAAAAACTATGTAACAGTAAATAGCTGTGGATAAACAAGATGCACAAAATAGATACAAGAGATATATAGACAATAAGGAAATACTGGAAAGAAATACAATAATGAACAATATGCCAAAGAAACAATAATACTAATGACTAAGTGTGTGAGTACTAGCTTAACATATGATCGGCTTGGGCAAGATACAATGCGGCCTGGCTAATCATACGTGCGGTGCATGATCAACACTATTCGCTTACCAATACTTTATTCAATAGGGATTTGATCACATATCTATACTAATACTCCCCACCCCCAACTGGTATAATAGATCCAACCACGGTATGCTATGGCACTAGATTCCCCAAGAAGATAGCTAGTCTCCCCGAGAATCGGTGTCTGTACATGTACAAGATAACCAATGAAACAATACTTGCACCATATACACCATATACCAAGGAATAACATCTCATGACGAGATCCGGATATACCAATCCGTGTAACCATAGTGTCGAGAGAAACATGTAAATCTACACTAGATACAACGAACATAGAGGATATCATAAATGAGAAACTATCAGAGAATGTACTCGCCTGAAATCCAAAGAACAGTCTCACAGATGTCTGACTCGGTGCCTCGAAGACCTATATATGGAATACCACATTAAAACAAGGTCCCGGAAAGAGAACAAGTCAAACTAGTCAACTCCTAGGTCAATAAATAAATTCTAAGTCAAAAGTCAACTATGGTCAACTTTAAAGTCAACTAAAGTCAAACATGGTCAAACCAAGGTCAACCTCACAAGAAAACTATATAAAATAATATAGAAATAAAATACAACAATTTAGGAATAAAAATTAGATCCCAAATCATACTCACACAAAGTATACTACTAATACAAATAATATATACCCTAAAATAATATATATATATGTATACAAATAACATAATATATTATTACAAATATTATACAAAACACATATATATACACATATATATATATACAATAATAATATATAAAATATAATTTAAAACTGCCAAAGCGTCACTGAAAACAGGGAGTTAAAAATACAATTTAATTAAAACAGTTTATAGTGACAGTCTCAACTGTCACAGAAAACGTCGCAAAAGCCACTGTATAATAAAACCCGCTGCTGCTGCATTGGTGATAGTTAATCAACTGTCACCGAAAACTGTCGCCACTGCTGCTAAGATCCCGCCCGCAGCATTAATGACAGAACTGTCATTAATGCACAGTGGGCTACAGCGGCTGCTGCTGACCCGCCTATTTAGCGACAGTTTCACTGTCACAAACCCACTGTCACTAAAACACAGAAATATATATATATATATATATATAAATATATATATGGAATAATAATCATAATACATATATATAAATAAATAATTATATACTTATATATATATGCACATATAAACTTATAATTAAATACCAATAGTTACAACACATGCACATATTAATGTTCATATTTTACATGGCTAGAAGCACACCTAAAATATATACATTAATATACAAATAATTACATAATAATTATAAATAATATAATTATACAATTAAACACATAAATATATTTTATAAAACATTTATGTATAATTTATACTATTAACATAAGTACATATATAATTACATGCAAGAAAGCTACATATTATATTTGTACATCATATTAGCACACACAAAAATATATAGATCTATGCTACAATAATTACTATAATAAATACACAAAATAAATATATAATATCTATATATATTTACTAATTATAATTGAAGAATTTAAACCATACATAATTAGATCTATTCAAAAATTTACACAATTGGAGAGTATCACACCGTATCCCACTAGATCTAGGATACGCATGTGACACGAGTCCAACACACAACCAATTGCACCCCGAAGGATACAAACAAATCACAAATAATATTTATGAATAAATCAAAGTGTCAAAAGTAGATCTATGTGTCCGTGTCAAAATACGACATGTTCAAAGCCCCGTGTCGGAGGGAAAACCCCCAAAATGACACGTATCACCAAATAGTTGGGATACGAACCACATGTACCAAATTATGGACACAACACTAGCCCCAAACACATAAGCTCATGTCCAATTGATCTATAGGATCAATTGATACACACAACAAAATGTAAATTCGGAATTCCAACAAAATTAACACAAAAAGCACCATAACTTTCTCCATGGGTCTCCTATGAACACAAAACAAAGTCCTATGGGTAGTACATACATATAGGTTGATTTTACATGATTAAATCTCAGATTTAGAAGCAATTTAAATGGAAAAAACTGAATTATACCTATTGGGAGATGGATTTCCAATGAAACCTCCAATTGAGATGAACTTGCTTCCAAATTGTAGATCCTTGCTCCTCTTTGTAGATCCTTGCTTCCTTCTTCTAGATCCTTGCTTCCTCCTTCTCTAATGGTGAATTGGAAAGAATTTGAAATGAATTTGGTAGGGAATTGGAATGGGAATGGAGGGAATTTGGGAGTGGAAAATTCTAGATCTAGATTTGGAATGAGAATGAGAGGAGAGAGAAATTTCCCCCCTCTTTTAATAGGCCGGCCTTGCCCCTCTCCAAAGCAATTGTAAAATGTTCAATATACCCCTTGGGGCCTCTCATGAAGAAATAATTAAGGAAGGAAGCTTATAGTCTAATCACTTAATTAATTTAATCCATCTCCTTAACTATGGGCTTTCTAAATGGGCCAAATCTAACTATTTAATTCATGTTGGTCCATGGGTCCAAACTACACTAGTTGGGTCCACTAAAATAAGTCCAAAATAATTAAATAACATCCAACAACAATTAAATAATACAACAAAAATTATTTACCATGCACAACATTTATTTAAATAGGAAATTACTAAAATACCCTTTTTTTCCTAAAATATGGTAGTGACAAGTCTACCCTCCTTAAAATAATTTCGTCCTCAAAATTCAAAAACGAAAACTACCCCCAGAAAAACACAGAACAGAACTAAAGAATCACAACTAACTAATGAACAGAACTAGAAATAACATACCTCAAGGTACAAACAAATATGGATAACGCTCTCGCATGTCATCCTCTCTCTCCCAGATAGACTCCCCCGGAGAGTGATGCCTCCATGCGACGCGCACCAAAGGAATAGTCTGGTTCCTCAGCACCTTCTCTCTCCGATCCAGAATCTCAACTGGCTGCTCTGGATAGCTAAGAGTAGGGCCCACCTCTATCTCTGAGTGATCCAATACATGACTAGGATCTGCCACGTATCATCTCAACTGCGACACATGAAACACGTTGTGCACTCCCTCCAATGCAGGTGGCAAGTCTAGTCTATAAGCAACTGCACCGACCCTCTCTAGAATAGTGAAAGGTCCGATGAATCGCGGACTAAGCTTTTCGCCTCCACCGAAGCGAATCGTGCCTCGTGTCGGAGAAATCCTCAGAAACACCAAACCACCCACCTAGAACAAAACACCATCTTAAGAACTTAATCTATAACAAACAAGAACAAGCACAAACAAAATCTAAACTATACCTCAAACTCCAAAGGTCTCCGATGGCTATCGGCCCAATGCCGCTGTCTGTCCTGCGCCACTCGAAGTCTGTCTCTGATCAAATGAACCTTCTCTGCTGCATCCACAACCATCTCTGGCCCAAGCAAAATTCTCTCTCCAACATCGTCCCAAGACAAAGGAGTACGACACCTCCGACCATATAGAGCTTCAAAAGGTGACATCTCTATACTGGCCTGGTAACTGTTGTTGTAAGCAAACTCTACCAAATGGAGATGGTCCTCCCAAGAACCCCCGAAATCTAGTACACAAGTGCGCAACATATCCTCGAGAGTCTGGATAGTCCTCTCTGACTGCCCATCTGTCTGGGGATGATATGCAGTACTGAACTTGAGCTGAGTGCCCAAACTCTCCTACAAACTCCTCCAGAAATGAGAAGTGAAACGACTATCTCGATATGAGACTATGCTGACGGGAACTCCGTGTATCCTAACGATCTGCCTCACATACATCTCTGCCAGCTTCTCCGTAGACAAACCCACCTTGAAAGGCAAAAAGTGGGCCGACTTGGTCAATCTATCAATAATGACCCAAATCGCGTCTTTTCCTCCTGGAGATCGCGGAAGTCCGGATACAAAATCCATAGTAATGTGTTCCCACTTCCACTCTGGAATGGGTAATGGCTGAAGTAACCCTCCTGGCCTCTGCCTCTCGGCTTTCACCTGCTGGCACACTAAGCATCTGGATACAAACTGTGCCACTTCCCTCTTCATGCCATACCACCACACACTCTCTCGCATATCCCGATACATCTTGTTAGCACCTGGATGTATGGAATACTGAGAGCGATGCGCTTCCTGCAACACCTCCTCACGCAACTCCCCACTAGGCACACACAATCTAACTCCATGCCTCAAGGATCCATCCTCTGCAATAGTGAAATCATCCTCCAATCCTGCTCTCACTTGAGCTCTGATACTCCTCAAGGATACATCATCATACTGTGCTCCCTTGATCCTGTCCATCAAAACTGAGTGTATCTGCAATCCCCACATTTGCATAGCACACCCAGGAACAATCACCTCAATGCCCAAGCTCTCCAAGTCCTCCAACAAATATCGATCCTGCGTCAAGAACATAGCTACCGGATACCTGCTCAAAGCATCGGCAACTACATTGGCTTTCCCAGGATGATATTACAAAGAGATATCAAAATCCTTCATCAATTCCAACCACCGACGCTGCCTCATGTTCAACTCCTTCTGCGTGAAAATATACTTCAAGCTTTTGTGGTCTGTGAAGATCTCCACACGCTCTCCGTACAAATAATGTTTCCACAACTTCAGGGCGAATATGACAGCTGCCAACTCCAAATCATGGGTAGGATAGTTCTTTTCATGAGGACGCAATTGCCTGGATGCATAGGCAATCACTTTCCCATGCTGCTGAAGAACACAACCTAAGCCCTTCCCCGATGCATCACTATAAATAGTGAAACCTCCGGACCCTGATGGCAACGTCAAAATAGGAGCAGACGTCAACCTCTTCTTCAACTCCTCAAAAGCAACCTGGCAATCCTCCGTCCAAACAAACTCCACATCCTTCCTTGTGAGTCTGGTCATCGGCTCGGCAATCCTCGAAAAATCTTACACAAACTTCCTATAATAGCCTGCCAATCCCAAGAAACTCCTGATCTCTGCTACTGAACTCGAAGTCTTCCAAGATTCCACTGCTGAAATCTTCTTCGGATCCACTGAAATACCATCACCAGTCACAACATGCCCCAAGAATTCTACTTTGTCCAAGAAAAACTCACATTTGGACAACTTCCCATACAGCTTCTCCTTCCTCAGTACATCCAACACAATCCTCAAATGCTCCTCATGCTCCTCCGGTGTCCTCGAGTATATGAGTATGTCGTCGATGAACACCACCACGAACTTGTCAAGGTACTGGTGGAACACCTTGTTCATCAAGTTTATAAATACCGCCGGTGCATTAGTCAAACCAAACGGTATCACCATAAACTCGTACTGACCATACCGAGTTCTAAAAGAAGTCTTCGGTATGTCCTCCGGCTTCACCTTCACTTGATGGTAGCCTGATCTTAAATCTATCTTAGAAAACACCTTCGCACCACTCAACTGATCAAACAGATCATCAATCCGTGGCAAAGGATACTTATTCTTGATAGTGAGATTATTCAAAGTCCTGTAATCAATGCACATGCGCACCGATCCATCCTTCTTCGGTACAAACAATACCGGAGCTCCCCATGGTGAAGAACTCGATCTGATAAATCCCTTATCCTGCAATTCGTCCACCTGCTTCTTCAACTCGACCAGCTCGCTGTTGTTTACTCTATAGACATGTTACGAAATTGGTTCTGCACCTGGCACCAAGTCTATAGAAAATTCAACATCTCGATCTGGTGGCAATCCTGGCAATTCCTCAGGAAACACATCCAAGAATTCTGCTATTAACGGATGTGACAACTCCTTGTCTTCTACCATAGCTCCACAAATAATGCCTTCTTTCTGCTCCGCAGCTCCTTAGTAAACTCGAACTCTGGCTCTCCTGGCGGACCAAACAAAACTCTACCTCCTCTACAGTCTATGCTAGCACGGTGCCTACTCAACCAATCCATCCCAAGTACAATATCATAGCTTGGAAGTGGCATTACAAGTAGACACGCACTCAACTCCCGGCCTCCCAGAGTAACTCTTCGGTCCTTGCAAATATCATTAACCAGGATAATGCCTCCCCCGGTCATGATCTTGCAAGTCCTAAGCAAAGACTCAGCTACCAAACCATGCTTTAGGGCAAAAGAAACAGATACAAAACTATGGGAAGCACCACTATCAAACAAAGCTAAAGCTGGAATGAAATCAAGAAGAATAGAACCTGCAATGACATCTCCGGTGGGTTCCTCCTCTTCGACGGTCATAGCAAACGCTCGTCCCTGTCGAGCACCTCCCTGTTGTTGATGCTAGACAAAACGCTGCTGCTGTGTCGGAAGCGGTTCCCTCGACTGTGTTGCAGGTGGTCTCGTTTGTGTCCTCGGAACTGGAGCTGCTCCTTGAACTGCACGACGAGGACACTCCCTCGATTGATGCCCTTCAGTACCACAATATAAACAAACTCCTAGCCTCCTCCTGCAAACTTCCCAGATGTGGTCGGACTTCTTGCAGAAGTTGCATGGAGCTTGCTGTAACTGCCTCTGCTGCTGAGGTGCCTGGTGAAAAGGCGCTCTAGCTGGAGTCTGGTTCTGCTGTGGCTGCTGGAAAGGTCTGGACTGGAAATGAGGACGTTTAGCAGATACTGCACTGCCGTTGGCCCCCAGAAAAGAATCACGGTCTCTCTTGGTCTTCAAACCCAGATCCCGCTCAACCTTGCGTGCCTCCGCAAGTATCTCCGAGTATGTCTCATAAAAAGACGGAATGAGAATCTTCACTTCCCAGTTTAGACCCTATCGGAAACGAATAACTCGAACCTCCGGCTCCCTCACCAAGTACTCTGCAAATCGGCTCAACCTACCGAACTCTGCAGCGTATTCCTCCACAGACATGCTCCCCTGAATGAGACTCTCAAATTGTCTCCCCAAGTCAAGCCTGTCTATCCGGGCAAAAAACTTTTTCTTGAAAAGGTCCTTGAATACCTCCCAAGATTGTCCTGCGTCAACTAGAACCGGCTCATTCCTGAACCAAGTACGAGCGACGTCGAACAGTTGAAGTCCTACCGCCTCAACATTCAGATCTTCAGAAAGACGGGACACCCTCATAAGACGCTCAATGTCCTCGAGCCAATCATCAGCATAGACGATGCCCTCCGTCCCTTTGAAAACCCTAGGCTCTAGTTTCTTGAAGTCCTGAATGTTGCCTGGCCGAAGCTGAGCAACTTGAGGAACAACCTGCTGCTGGATCGGAACTCCTCTCTCAACTACAGCATGAGCAAGCTGATGAGCACTCTCGATGCCCTGCCGTAGAACGTCGGTCTGCCTCTGATGTGCCTCTGACTGAGCCCTCTGTGCCTCGAGCATCTCACGAAACAGTGTAAACATCTGTGACGCCTCTGCTGGCACAGGAGGTGGAGGTGGAAGCCCCTCAGATACAGCTGGCACAGTCCTCTGAGTAGGTGGTGGACCTCCGAAAGCAGCTGACACTCCAATCACCGGAGAAGTGACTGGTGCAGGCCCTCGGGATGTCGCAGACCTCTCAGAAGCTGCTCTCCCCTGCTGTGATCTAGTCTTAGGCGGCATCCTGAGACAAAGCGAAAGAAAGAATCAATATGGCACAAGATGTAAGACATCAAGGAAAGGACAGTTTAAGGGATCAAGTATCAATGTCAAAGGAGAATAGTTGAATCAAAAGAATTTTCCTAGATGTGATTGAGTATCTCAGCCTATTCCTTATATCCTATTGCAGGCTCGCAGTAGTACAACTAAGTTATTGCACTACCACGACATCACATACTTTGTGAAGCTAGACCTGCATGGGCCACCACCAAAAACGTGTCACGACCCGCACCCGGGGTAAGGGTACTAGTCGGAAACAACGCCCAGCCTACGCCGCAGAATCGGCGGTAGAACGCTGTCTAGAAAGTCTATCTAATATAATGAACCACCAACAGATAGTGTACTCAATCACAGAACTAAGATAGAATGAACACGAATCAGATAAGAATAGAATAGTCATCAACTCATGAGTTTAAAATAATACATCAATGAGTCTGAAGAGTAACAAAAATAAGTTGGAGACAAATTCAGTACAAAAGAATACTATCATACTACAAGCTACACTCCAGGGTCAACTGTCTCAGTTGGGATAAGTCCCTCTTGAGCCAGGGTCTCCGAATCTAAACCCACAACATCCTGGGGTCCATAATAGGTAGAGTACTCCTCAGTGTCATCTGGAAAAATATATCCAGTCAGGAAAGGAGCAGAGTACATCTCTAACAGCAGTTCTAATCCATGAAAAAAACTATGTAACAGTAAATAGCTGTGGATAAACAAGATGCACAAAATAGATACAAGAGATATATAGACAATAAGGAAATACTGGAAAGAAATACAATAATGAACAATATGCCAAAAAAACAATAATACTAATGACTAAGTGTGTGAGTACTAGCTTAACATGTGATCGTCTTGGGCAAGATACAATGCGGCCTGGCTAATCATACGTGCGGTGCATGATCAACACTATTCGCTTACCAATACTTTATTCAATAGGGATTTGATCACATATCTATACTAATACTCCCCACCCCCAACTGGTATAATAGATCCAACCACGGTATGCTATGGCACTAGATTCCCCAAGAAGATAGCTAGTCTCCCCGAGAATCGGTGTCTGTACATGTACAAGATAACCAATGAAACAATACTTGCACCATATACACCATATACCAAGGAATAACATCTCATGACGAGATCCGGATATACCAATCCGTGTAACCATAGTGTCGAGAGAAATATGTAAATCTACACTAGATATAACGAACATAGAGGATATCATAAATGAGAAACTATCAGAGAATGTACTCGCCTGAAATTCAAAGAACAGTCTCACAGATGTCTGACTCGGTGCCTCGAAGACCTAGATATGGAATACCACATTAAAACAAGGTCCCGGAAAGAGAACAAGTCAAACTAGTCAACTCCTAGGTCAATAAATAAATTCTAAGTCAAAAGTCAACTATAGTCAACTCTAAAGTCAACTAAAGTCAAACATGGTCAAACCAAGGTCAACCTCATAAGAAAACTATATAAAATAATATAGAAATAAAATACAACAATTTAGGAATAAAAATTAGATCCCAAATCATACTCACACAAAGTATACTACTAATACAAATAATATATACCCTAAAATAATATATATATATATATGTATACAAATAACATAATATATTATTACAAATATTATACAAAACACATATATATACAAATATATATATATACAATAATAATATATAAAATATAATTTAAAACTGCCAAAGCGTCACTGAAAACAGGGAGTTAAAAATACAATTTAATTAAAACAGCTTATAGTGACAGTCTCAACTGTCACAGAAAATATCGCAAAAGCCACTGTATAATAAAATCCACTGCTGCATTGGTGATAGTTAATCAACTGTCACCGAAAACTGTCGCCACTGCTGCTAAGATCCCGCCCGCAACATTAATGACAGAACTGTCATTAATGCACAGTGGGCTACAGCGGCTGCTGCTGACCCGCCTATTTAGTGACAGTTTCACTGTCACAAACCCACTATCACTAAAACACAGAAATATATATATATATATATATAAATATATATATGCAATAATAATCATAATACATATATATAAATAAATAATTATATACTTATATATATATGCACATATAAACTTATAATTAAATACCAATAGTTACAACACATGCACATATTAATGTTCATATTTTACATGGCTAGAAGCACACCTAAAATATATACATTAATATACAAATAATTACATAATAATTATAAATAATATAATTACACAATTAAACACATAAATATATTTTATAAAACATTTATGTATAATTTATACTATTAACATAAGTACATATATAATTACATGCAAGAAAGCTACATATTATATTTGTACATCATATTAGCACACACAAAAATATATAGATATATGCTACAATAATTACTATTATAAATACACAAAATAAATATATAATATCTATATATATTTACTAATTATAATTGAAGAATTTAAACCATACATAATTAGATCTATTCAAAAATCCACACAATTGGAGAGTATCACACTGTATCCCACTAGATCTAGGATACGCATGTGACACGAGTCCAACACACAACCAATTGCACCCCGAAGGAAACAAACAAATCACAAATAATATTTATGAATAAATCAAAGTGTCAAAAG
Organism: Iris macrosiphon; assembly: GCA_036927795.1. Classification (NCBI taxonomy): domain Eukaryota; kingdom Viridiplantae; phylum Streptophyta; class Magnoliopsida; order Asparagales; family Iridaceae; genus Iris; species Iris macrosiphon. The sequence continues at coordinate 62,934,585 of JAYESA010000003.1, read as the reverse complement.
TAGATCTATGTGTCCGTGTCAAAATACGACATGTTCAAAGCCCCGTGTCGGAGGAAAAACCCCCAAAATGACACGTATCACCAAATAGTTGGGATACGAACCACATGTACCAAATTATGGACACGACACTAGCCCCAAAAACATAAGCTCATGTCCAATTGATCTATAGGATCAATTGATACACACAACAAAATGTAAATTCGGAATTCCAACAAAATTAACATAAAAAGCACCATAACTTTCTCCATGGGTCTCCTATGAACACAAAACAAAGTCCTATGGGTAGTACATACATATAGGTTGATTTACATGATTAAATCTCAGATTTAGAAGCTATTTAAATAGGAAAAACTGAATTATACCTATTGGGAGATGGATTCCCAATGAAACCTCCAATTGAGATGAACTTGCTTCCAAATTGTAGATCCTTGCTCCTCTTTGTAGATCCTTACTTCCTTCTTCTAGATCCTTGCTTCCTCCTTCTCTAATGGTGAATTGGGAAGAATTTGGAATGAATTTGGTAGGGAATTGGAATGGGAATGGAGGGAATTTGGGAGTGGGAAATTCTAGATCTAGATTTGGAATGAGAATAAGAGGAGAGAGAAATTTCCCCCCTCTTTTAATAGGCCGGCCTTGCCCCTCTCCCAAGCAATTATAAAATGTCCAATGTACCCCTTGGGGCCTCTCATGAAGAAATAATTAAGGAAGAAAGCTTCTAGTCTAATCACTTAATTAATTTAATCCATCTCCTTAACTATGGGCTTTCTAAATGGGCCAAATCTAACTATTTAATTCATGTTGGTCCATGGGTCCAAACTACACTAGTTGGGTCCACTAAAATAAGTCCAAAATAATTAAATAACATCCAACAACAATTAAATAATACAACAAAAATTATTTACCATGCACAACATTTATTTAAATAGGAAATTACTAACATACCCTTTTTTCCTAAAATGTGGTAGTGACATTCTTCATAGTAGAATTTTATTTTAGGGTTTGCATGTAAAGAATTGAACCCATAAATGCATGTATGCACCCATATGTAGAACCCTTCGTTAAACCTTATTATTACTGTAGAAATATGATATTTAAATTATTTTATTCATATTTTTACTGTTTATTCTAGATTATTAAATTATTATTATTATTTGAATAAATTGCATGTACAATGAAAATGGTGACCTAGTTTTTATGTTTTCTTCAAAACCCCGCATCGAACCCTTCTAAAACTTTGTAAATAAATAAAATATAGTGTTATTAACATATATTAAATTTAGTTTTAAATTTAATTTTCTAGAAATTTTATTTTTAATTTAAATAATTTTTATGCATAAAAAGTCACCTAGTTGACCTAGTTTTCATATAAACCTATTGTAACTTGTTCTTTAGCCATATATAAATGTCTTCCCTATTATTTATGATTAAAAACATTATATTTCCATAATTAATTATAATTTTATAATTTTATGCAAAGCATAATAGTAGGATTATAATGGCAAAATTTTATCAATACTATTGCCAAAAGACTAGTAGGTGTCTAATGGAAAGGCCAATAAGTATAATTGATAAAGATGCATGTAGGAACTCATTTTATCATTATTTTCTAATATTTAAGAATTATTCCCAAAATTTAAAATTTTTTTATGATTTCAACTTTTTAAAAATTACATGTCAAAAAAATCTTGTTTAGCACCTATATTTGCATGACTAGTTGCCAACCTTCGTAGAAAGCCTTTGTAGAAGAAAAACCATTATTTTTTCTATTTTTGCAAAGATTCGACGCTTCCCAGCGCCTTCACACGTCATCGTCAACTATGATTAATTCCATAATTATTATTTTATTTAATTAATGACTTTAAAAAGGATTTTGGTAATGATTAACGGTTAGTATATTTTGAGGCTAGTTACTTGCATATGCAATCAACGTAGAATTAATAACTAGTTAAAACCTAATTTTTTACTAGATAGTAAGAGTCTAATTAGTATAATAAATTGGTAGGTGTTCGTGACGTTCCTGTGGAGAGCTCCGGACCAGATTCGTTGTTCTCGCATCTTGGCTTGCCAGGCAAGTACACCTTGCTTGTTTGTATTGTGCAGTTTATATTATGCCTAGTTCTTTTTATTTTGTTAGTTGTGTGCATGCGTCCTAGAAGTAGTTGACCTACCTGGTATGGAAAAGATACTTGGTATATTTTGACCTGACATAGTTTCAAACACGTTCACTGAGTGAGAGATTGCATGGAATGGCGTATTGACTGGCCCTTGATACGTGAGTTCGCGTCTGGTGTAAGTTGTTGGTATTAGTTTGGATTCTAGATTTTATTGACGTCTTGCATTATGTATGCACCGCATATACAGTTCAGATAATATATTAGGAGGGAAGAGTCTAATAGTGAGCGTATGGGATTTCTGTTTCTAATGGTGTAAATAGTGTATATCGTGTATACCTGAGTTTTGTGGAATGCCTGGTGGGATGACTGTTCTTCTATTTCTCCCCCCTCATGCGCCACTAGAGATGTCTAGAGTGTGTATCACATAGATGGTTAGTTACCCTATTATTGTTTACTGTTTTACTTTCATGTATGTTGATTCTTGTGTACTTGTTATGTCCCTCTGAGGACCTGGCACCTTTTCCAGATCCCGACGAGTACTTGTACCCGACGGACTACGGAGTTGGAGATCTTGCTGACGAGGACCTTAAGGTGGAGCCACTGGAATTTCCTTGAGCGTCCTGGATGACAGTTCTTAGAGTCTTAGATGTCATTATCTAGTTAGCTGACACCCGGACTATTTTTATTATTTCTTTATTACTTAGTTGTATTCTTTCAGTAATTATTTGTACTCATTTTTTGTGGATTGTCCTCCTCTAGATATTCTTTTGTAATGGACTTAAGATTTATATATTTATTCAGTTCCTTATTATGTGATAGTTATGGATGAGACTAGATTATACCTGCATGTATTGTTGTGACTTAGTTATATTTTACAGCATACTACGACTGATTAGGTCTATTAAATTGGGTTCATATACTTGTTCGTACAAATGTCATATGTACGTATATCTGGTCCTACGTATTTTAGGACTGGAGCGTAACATATTTTTAGTGGTGGCCCATGCAGGTCGAGAGTATATTGTCTCAGTTACGTTACTGTATCGAGCAAGCCTGCAAATATGATTAGAGTATATGACCTCATCCATATACTGACTTTCCTCTTTATTTATGTTACGAATTCTTGAACTCACTACCTTCCTTGACCTTCGAAAATGTACTCGCTTAATTCTCTTGACATCGGTATCCTTGTTTCCTCATATCTTCCTATTTAATGTACTCCTCTAAAATTTTCTTGAGTATAGCCTTCTGCCAAAATATAGGAATCCTTGTTGTTAGGTTTAAAAGATAATTATGATAGCATACCTACTAAGAAAATGAACTAGAGTATTAACAGCTCCTAAAAAGTTTATTATACATAATGAACTCTAGCATCCAGTACCAGTAAATTAATTGACCATTAACCCTTGTTATATCTAGGTATGACTTAAGAGTAGTATAAATACTACTAGAGTAGTTAGAAATTTGACCATATTATTTGACCCTAGTATTGAGGAACCAATAGAAATTCAAGGTTGAATATTAGGACCAACCTAACTTTCATAGTGGGATAATATAAGAGGACTATAAATTTATATTCTTATCTTGATATTAGAAGAGAAAGAGGAATGAACCAATACCTTAGTAAGAGTAAGGGTACCCTACCTTCAGCTTAGTAGATCCCCTAGAATCTATGATCATCGTTGAGTCATACTTGAGTCCTCATGAGTCACCGATCGTGCTATCTTATCCAACTATCTATATACTTTCCTATCTTGAGTTAATCGCTCCCTCCATCATAGATCAATTATCATAGCTCTTTACCCAATTAAAACCTATTGAATCATTAGAACCTTTTTCTTGATCATACCTCGAACACAGAGACTAGCATACCACCTTCTCTTAGAAAACTATGATATTATCAAGAGTCTCTCTATTAAATTTTATATCTTATTTCTTCGAAACCTTAACGCTCGTTATTTGTGCATTGACTAAAATTTTCCTTCATCTTTCAAATCGTGCCACATTATCCTTTTAATTGTAGGCCAAGTAATTCCTTTTATTATGTTAGGATTATAGTTTGTTAGGATTATAATTGTGAGTTAAAATTTTGATTTTGTTGTTAGTTGCTAGAACTTGAAAGGTTGAGTTTGTTCATTAGATTAGATTATAATTTTGTAATTATCTTTTAGTTTCAATCATGTAATCTTTATCTTTACAGATTATCTTCTCTCTCACTTAAGAGCCAATAACTTCTCCATTCTTAATATTAACGCTTTTATTCTATAAGCACTATGATTAAGACTTAAGATGAACATCACCTATAAAGTTTTATAATGCATTAGGATACCCTAATAAGTACTAGATCTTTTCCTCGTATACCCTAATAATATTTTCTACTTTATTTACAAGAACAAGGATATTTTGCAGAATCCCCATAAGAAAGTTACAGTATTAGTTGATTCTTGTGAGTTGGGTAGCATGCCTGACAACCTAGTATCCCATAGTCCTTTTGACCCATTAATAAAGTGTAAGTGAATGAGACCAACTATAGGCTAGCATAAGAAGATCGTGTTTATCCAGTGTGTAAAGCTTTAGAGGTCCATACCCCATTTGGTCGACTAGATACTTAGACAATAAGTTAGCATGGCAATTATAGAGGCACGACCACTGGACGAGTCTTAGATTCTTGATGAACTTAAAATATTCATCATAATCTCACATACTTATATTTTTGGACTATCTTGACTCATGCTGCTATTACAATCTAGTTTTGCAAGCTTATTCATTATCAAGCTTGTTCATAACATATGTATTATTGGGGGCCCACACTAATACATTGTCTAAATTAGAATCAGTGTATTATGGTCTGTACAACCTTAGTGCAGTTGGTTCGCTCTTCGCATGACTACTTTACGTGGATTGAGATATAGTTGACTTAGCTTATTAGACGAATATACTTGCCCTATAGACATGTCAGTGCATATCGTATCGATTACGTAACTGTACTAATACGAGCATGCGAAAAGAAATAGACCAAGATAGGATCTTAATCCACAACCAATTTAACAAAATTCCTGTTTGAATTCGATTATCTTCCTTAGCCTTCGTAATTGAACTCGTTCGTTCCCTTTGACATCACTATATTTGTTTTTCGTCTTTCCCTATTTTGGAAAGGCGAACGCTCATGCTTGATATAAGTTTGACACACGAATAGTACTAGATATACCCCACATGCCAATCAGATTACTATGTGACTGTCTTTTGTAATTAAGGACGTGAAACATGTGATATATTTTGTATTAACATTTTTGATGAATGAATCACACGATTAGATAATTTGAGCAAGTTTTTCTTAGATATATAGTCTTGTATGATAAATCGGTAAATCATAAGTTGGGTAGAAGTTGCATTGTCAACTTGAGCCAAATTTTATATAAAGGTGAAAATTTTAGATCGTGATCAAGTAAGATAAGATTGAGAGATTTAAGTCATTTAATTTTGATTTTTTTTGGATAATTATAATAAAGAGGATTTTATTTTTAAGATAAGAATGCCTTCTAGAATGAATTTTAAAATTTTGATATTTCGGGCCAAATATTTATAATTTGAGCACATGATTTAAATTTTGAATATTGGAGATTGAATCAACGATTTAAATTTTGAGGATAAAAATAGAATTCTAAATATGAACATTGATGGATTAAATTAAAAATTTTACGATTTGATGATTTGAATTAAAAGTTAAATTTTGGTTGTTGGATCAACTATTTGAAATGTTGAGGATGAAAATTGAATTTAAAATTTGAAGAGTACGAAATTCTTAAGTTAAAAATAGGAATAAGATTTGATTAGAGTTGTTTACTATTTAAAATCTAGAGGAGATTATGATAGTTGGAATCATAATTTAAAATTTGATGTGGGGTATTTATATCTTGAAGATGTCATATATATTTGAAAAAAAATTATATTTTTGATTATTTGAAATTCAAGAAGAGATTACGATAGGTAGAATTTTGATTTAAACAGTGGTTATTTTAATTTTGAATATATTGCAATGGATTTGAATAGATTTTGTTATTTAAATTTTTAAGAAGATAATGGTTGACTTGACTTAGATACGAATTTGGAGGATTTAACAAATCATGATTTAGTTTTAAATTAGAGAATAAAATTCTTGTAAGTTGGGTAGATTGTAAACCCTCTCACCCAAAAATAGATACTTTGTGTGTATTTTATATTTATTTTAGATTATTTTAAATTAATTAAAACTCAATTGTTGTATTAGAATACTTCACCGTAGTTTGACCATTAATGATATAGGATGAACCCAAAATCTATAACGCCCTTCGTAGAAAGTAGCCTACACGGGAGACACTACTAATAGGATCTTTTCGTGATAGAAAATTCGATCATTCAACATTAGTATGACACCAGTGTAACAACCGTAGTTCTTGTATTTAATGTAAAGAGATTTATATATATAATTTATTTATGGTTATTTTCCAATCAAAATACCCAACCTAAAGCCATGAATTAATTTATTGGACACTAGTGGCTTAAAATAGGATAACTAATTATATATGTGTGTGTGTGTATATATATATATATATATATATATATATATATATATATATATATATATATATATATATATATATATATATATATATATATATATATATATATTATGTAGAATTTATTTTAGGATGGTAGAATTTGAAATTAGATTTACTACCAACCTAATTAGGAAACAACCCAAAACTAATCATATTTCTACCCATCTCAAACCCGCGACCCCCTCTCTCTCTTTCTCTTTCTCTTTCTCTCTCTCTCCACACACACACACACACACACACACACACACACACACACATATATATATATATATATATATATATATATATATATATATATATATATTCTCTTTCTTATCTTTTCTCCACAAATCCTAAATTAATCTCCTTGTCATCCAAGAACCCTAGCCGATACCATCACCACAAAGGCCGACCCCCCTTCAAATGGACAACATCACCTCCTTCATCCAAGAACCTTAGTTCTTCATCTTTTTCTTCTAGTAAATCTCCTTATTCCTCAAAACCCTCTTTAATGTGTATGATTACATGAATTTCGTATGTAAAGAATTGAACTCATGAATGCATGTATGCACCCATAGGTAAAAACCTTGATTAAACCTTGTTATTAATATAGAAATATAATATTTAGATTATTTTATTCATATTTTTAATATTTATTCTAGATTATTAAATTATTATTATTTTTTGAATAAATTGCATGTACAATGGGAAGGGTGACCTAGTTTTATATTTTCTTCAAAACCACGCATCGAACCCTTCTAAAATATTGTAAATAATTAAAATATGGTGTTATTAACCTATAATAAATTCATTTTTTAATTTACTTTTCCATAAATATTATTTTTAATTTAAATGATTTTTATTCATAAAAAGTCACCTAGTTGACCTAGTTTTCATATAAACCTATTGTAACTTGTTAGTTTGCCATATATAAATGTCTTCCCTATTATTTATGATTAACAACTTATATTTATAGAATTAATTATAATTTTAGAATTGCATGCAAAGTATAATAGTAGGGTTATAATGGCAAAATTTTGCCAATACTATTGCTAGAAGAATAATAGATGTCCAATGGAAAGACCAATAAGCATAATTGATAAAGATGCATTTAGGAACTCATTTAATCATTTTTTTTCTAATATTTTAGAATTATTCCCAGAATTAAAAAAATTATGATTTTAACTTTTTAGAAATTGTATGTCGAAAAAATCTTGTTTACCACCTTTATTAGCATGACTAGTTGCCAACCTTTATTAATTATAATTTTATATATTTTTATGATTAATTCCAGAATTATTATTTTATTTAATTAATGTCTTTGAAAAGGATTCTGGTATTGATTAACGGTTAGAATTATTTTGAGGCTAGTTACTTGCATGTGCAATCAACGTAAAATTAATAACTAGTTAATAAACTAATTTTTCACTAGATAGTAAGAGTCTAATTAGTATAATAAATTGGTAGGTGTTCATGATGTTCCTGTAGAGAGCTCTGGACCAGATTCATTTTTCTCGCATCTTGGGTTGCTAGGCAAGTACACGTTTCTTGTTTGTATTGTGCAGCTTACATTATGCCTAGTTCTTTTTATTTTGTTAGTTGTGTGCACACGTCCTAGAAATAGTTTACCTACCTGGTATGGAAAAGATATGTGGTATATTTTGACTTGGCACAGTTTCAAACACGTTCACTGAGTTAGAGAGTGCATAGAGTGGCGTATTGACTGGCCCTTGATATGTGAGTTCATGTCTGGTGTAAGTTGTTGGTGTTAGTTTAGATTTTAGATTTTATTGATGTCTTGTATTATGTCTACACTGTGTATACGGTTCAGATAGTACATTGGGAGGGGAGAGTCTACTAGTGAGCATATAGGATTTCTGTTTTTAATGTTGTAAATGGTGTATATCGTATACCCCTCAGTCCTGCGGAACCCCTAGTGGGACGATTGTTCTTCTATTTCTCCCTCCTCATGTGCCACTAGAGATATCTCGAGTGCATATCACATAGATGGTTAGTTACCCTATTATAGTTTACTGCTTTACTTTCATGCATGTCGATTCTTGTGTACTTGTTATGTCCCTCTAAAGACCTGGTACCTTTTTCAGATTCCGACGAGCACTTGTACCTGACGGACTACGGAGTTGAAAATCTTGTTGACGAGGACCTTGAGGTGGAGCCACTGGAGTTTCCTTGAGCATTCTAGACGACAGTTACTTAGAGTCTTGGGTGTCATTATCTAGTTAGCTGATGCTCAGACTTTTTTCATTATTTCTTTATTACTTAGTAGTATTCTTTCAGTAATTATTTGTACTTATTTTTCGTGGATTGTTCTCCTCTAGATATTCTTTTGTATTGGACTTGAGACTTATTTATTTATTTATTCAGTTCCTTATTATGTGATATTTATGGATGAGATTAGATTATACCTGCCTGTATTGTTTTGACTTAGTTATATTTTACAGCGTACTACGACTGGTTAGGTCCATTAAATTGGGTTCTATACTTGTTCATACAGTTGACATGTGTACGTATACCTGGTCCTACATATTTTGGGACTAGGGCGTGACATGGCAATTAAAGGATCGTCTTGACTTGTGCTTCGACACGATAATACGAGTTTGAGAATACAAGTGAATCGGAAGTGTTTCGAGGATGAGTTTGTCATGCCCCGATTTCGCCGAATCATAGGGGCGTCCCCCGGCGTGACCGCCGTGCGGGCCTGGAGTTGCGCCCGCACAAGGCTATTTTGTTTTGCATAGTCTTCCTGACAGTTTATTTTATAACAAGTTTGTTCCTAACATAGCACAATTAGAAGAAGATGCATTCTAACTCAATTGAAGCATGTATAGAACATTTGAAATGAACTAGCATACAATAAGATAACAATTCACATGTTTGATTGACAAGAAATATAATCCAAGTCTATTCCCTTTTTATCTTGACATATTTTAATTGTTACTTGGGTATCGTCTGATCGGGACAACAAGAATGCAAGAGTTTTAGGTGTGAAGACTTGGAAGCAGGGCTAGCTAATCGGGATGGTAGTATCTCACCTTGATACATAATGCCGACGCGGAGCGGGGCATTACATACTTACCAACCAACAAAAAGTTTCGTCCTCGAAACTTCAAGGATAAACTTCTCGATATTCCGAGCAGCGATAGTGCCATCCCTCGCCGTACTCAATTGAAACAATCAAGCAAATCAAGTTCAGAAAATATTTGCACTTTGAGAATATCTATGGACTTATTGTATGGAATGCTCTATTGCAATACCATATCGAGCAATATCTCAAAGTCATAGCAACGGTTTTGGGCCAGAAAATCGATTACGCTGATTCGCGTTTGGTTCAATCCGGCTACGGGGGCGAGACGGTGGTCTGGGCGGCCCCTCGGGGCCGAGGCGTGACAGAGTTAGTCCAAAACTTGAAGCAAGACGCTCGATGGTTTAGTGAACGAATATGTGAATTATATTGAACGACTTTGAATTTGTGATTGAGATCGAAGAGTTAAAAATTGAATCGTGACTTGGTAGTCTAGACTAAGAAAAGAATGGATAGGTGGATTCTATCATGTGTTTGAGGAGATAGACTATGCGAATCGCTAGGTTTGACGTACGACATGGATATACACTATAAGAAAAATAGCTTTTCTTGACGGTTTTTTACCTTCAAGATATGGTTTTCTTGACGGTTTTGGATCCGTCATCTAAGCTAGAGTCAAGAAAGTCTTAATTTTTCTTGACGGTTTCTGGATTAGTTTTCTTGACGATTTATAACCGTCAAGTAAGAAAACTGTCTTGACAGTTTTAAACCGTCAAGAAAACATAGCCAAAAAATCGTCAAGATAAATAAAAAAATTTCTTGACGGGGGCCTAGATGACGGGTAATGACCATCAAGAAAGCTCTTTCTTGACTAAAAAACTGTCAAGGAAAACCTTTCTTGATGTTTAAAAATCGTCAAGAAATAATATTTTCTAGCAAAATTTAGATATTTCTTGACGTTTTATAACCGTCAAGAGAAGCTGATTTTTGTTTAATCAAAATTTAATTTATAATTATATATAATTATATATTATATGCTCCCCTTTGCTAGTTACAAAATACATATAATATCAATATAATCCAGAACACCGCAAACATCAAAGAACTATCATACACATAATTTTTGTATTAACAAATACGCTTTTGTACACAAACATCCAACCACATATCCAAATAACAAAAATATATGGTCTTGTACGTTATCTTAAACATCCAAAACATATACATATAAAATACATGGCACCTTGCCTAATTATATAAAAAAATGTTGAACCCAAGTACATCCCATCACAGCCCAGTCTTCATTTTCCAAGTAGTCCCTGAGAGAACAAGAAAAATAAGAAAGATTATGTCATTATATTGCCAAATATTTATAGCTTCATACATGTAAAGATTGAATGATTAAAAAGAATCAACAAATTATTAAGGCTATGATCAAGACTTCTCTATATGCCTTTCACTTATCTCAAAAGAACCAAATAAACATTTACATGCAAAATAGGGTGTATGGTTTGAATAGCAAATAATTCGCAGTAACCAAGCAAGTATTGGCACTAGAAGAAGTAATCTACTTATTGGACATGAAAATCTGAATTGCTATTTCATAATATCCTAGTGCACACGAGTAGTTGAATACATTGCATATGTAAAGAAAAAAAAAGCATCAACAGACCTAATATAATACCTTAAACTCAAATGAAGGATGGCTCCAGTAATGGATCCCTGTAGCAATAGAGAAATATATGAAGGTTTGAGCACCTCAAAATAGTATGCCAAGTTGATTGTGGCCTCTCCCAACACCCTACACTTGACAGATCCCTGCATATGCATAACCAGTTAAGCTCATTGTCTCAATCTTTTAGAACTCTTATTACATATTCAGAGAGAGACTTCCACTTCTCACCTACATCTTTCCCAAACTATGTAATTAAAAACCATATTGAGTCAAAACTACAGTTTGAGGACAATGCGTGTCCTAGTTCTTGAATATATCAAGTCAAAACATATTGAGTCAGAGAGGCTATAGAAAATAACCACATTATCACTTAAAGCTCAACTAAGATGTTATAGTTAGAAAATAAATACAATTCTAACTGGAAGAAGAGGATCCTCCATAGACATAGTGATCTTCATTCCTCTCTAGATTGACACTCTTTTTTATTACTTTTCTGGAAAAACAAATCAAGTGGATAATGAAGAATCGGGTACTAAAAATAAATCTGGGAAGTTTTGATAGCATAGTAGAGCATGAATATTATTTTATTAGCTCAAAATTTCTATATATTTCTCATTTTAAATGTAATTATTCACCCGAAAAGATTAAATAATTTTATGTAAAATGATAATGAAGGTAAATTCAAAAGAAGGGAGCTGGATGTCATGATATGGATTGCACCTCTACTATAAAATAGTCTAGTTCCACTTAATGTATACACAAAAATGACACATATAAGAACTAATAGTAAAGGAATACAATTTTAAGGAGAAATTAAATCAATATTTGAGCAGATAGTTAAATAGAGCATGGCTCAACCATCTCATATCCAAGTTGGATACACATAAGAATGGTCATGAGTTCTTAAATGTTCAATTTCAATACTTGACATATGTTCCAATATTCTATTTGTGTCTAATTAGGATTGAGGGGGTGTACTTGTGTCTACAATTGATACGGAGAGACTGTATCACGATACGCCATGATACAAGATGGTGGATTTGGATATTTCTATGTATTGGTGTCCTTGTTTGTCATTTCTCTTTTAATGCATTATAATTAGCTATATTAGTGATATATATCATAATTATATATTATATGTGTTCCATGTGAATTAGAGGTTAGTATCATGATGGTGTAGATTATTGTTAGTGTATCTTGGTGAAATACTTGAATGTTTACCATTGGGCACACCAAGTGTTTCATACATAATAGTGTTGGGGTTGGTGTATCTTTTAGTGTGTTTGATGTATTGGGTGTGTTGTTATGGGAAGGAGAAAGACTGATAAGTGCAAGTGTGCTTGTGTTAGTATGAATGAGATATGTAGAGAGTGTGTATGTGTGTGTGATTGGATGAGGGGGAGGTGAAGGCCTGTTGTGCATTGGTTGCACAAGCATGTGTGGGTTGTGTTGGTGGTTATTGGAGTATCGAGGGAGTGTACCAGACTTGTGCACTTGTCTGATACCAAGGGTATCAGTGGGTATCTGTGTGTGACTGTGTGCATTGGTTCAACACACATATGTGCAGTTGTTGGGGACTGAGGTTGAGGCCTTGCTTGGTGCAGGCATTGTTTTGTTGTACAGAACAGTGGATGTGCACTGCAAGGTGCAGTGCACAGTTGGGTCTTCAAGGAAAGTAGTAGTTGCCCTTATGTGTTTGCCTGTGTAGTATGTGTATATCTAGATTAAGGGTGAGAGCAGCAGTAGTTAAAAATTGTGTGTTAGATGTATATCAAGGATCTGAAATTGCTAGTGCTACAGTTGTTATTGGCAACATAGTTTTGTACGAAGATGTTGCATACAACTTGCAGTCGGGATATGTTAAGAGTGCGTGCCTTGATAGTGTACTCGATTGCTTAAGTATGTGTATCCTAGGTGAGTAATGGTTTTAGATTTCATTGAGTGAGATGACTACAAGTGTGATAGTGAGCAGATGTATCAACAACACCAACTACAAAATAGTATGCAGGGGCAATTTGAGGTTGAGGTTTGTATATGTGTCTTATATAAGTGAGTGTCTCATGTCTAGTGGCAAGTGTGAATAAGTTTCAAGTATAGGATTTGGATATCTTTGGTAATAGGAGTTGGTATCTCAAGATACGAAGTTATGGAAAGATATTAAAATATAGGACTAGTCATTAGAATTGGGTAAGATATTAGTGTAATATATTATTATAAGCTCAGATATTATAAGGTATTGGGTGTTAACCTAGGCCCAAAAAATGGTTGTCGACCAATTTTATCGTGTAATTTATATTGTGTAACTTCTCCAGACCCTATATTATATCGTGTAATTTAAGGAATTATTTTCATACTCTCTGATTACATATATTGTCCCTGCTGTTAACCTGGAAGTTGTCGACCAATTTTATATCAGCCATTAGCATGTTAAAGTAATCACAACCAAAGATAAAGAGACAGAGAGATAGGGAGGCACCTCAATATTGGTATCTATCCTTTCATTATTCCTCCAAATGTGACAACCGTATAATAGATGGATGTCCTGCATTACATGCATATCAAAAAAATTCATTCAATTTTCAATCCTCACTAAGATATCATATATATTCAAATAAAAACCATACTAATAATCTTGCACTTGTTTGGGCAATATAAAGTAGGGATGAAGGCTTTGTTATTGTCTTTGTTAATTATGGATGAGTTGACTGTGTGCATTAAATTTGTTAGTTTTCTTACAGGAAATTTGAAATTGCTTTTCAACCTTGTAGAAGCATGAAAAATATGCTGCAGAGTTATACACAGTATTTCAGTGCTGTGTGGCGTAAGATGTGACTTCAGAGCCATCGGCATACAAACAGAGCTTTATCGCTAGTACAGCGTAAAACATAGCTCCAAAACAACCCGCGTAATGCAGCATTTTCAGACTGCTTCGGCGTAAAAAGGTTGTTACATCGCCCCTTCGGCGTAAAACCTAATCGCTTTTAATGTAATAGGAAGTTGTACGGAGAACTCTTCGTATTCCTCGAATAAACCTGTCAGATCATGCAGTGAACCTGACTCCTGACAAAGAGTACTGCACAACTATCCAGACGTGCGGCACAAAGACCCAGACCGTCGTTTAGTGACGTTTCCTTAATACAAAATGCTTTTACGTATACAAGGGAATTAGCTGCCTAGTTTTATACAGGCAGATGCGAGCTTTTATGCTCAACAAGAGACAAACGAACCGCCACGTCAAAAGCTGCTCTTCGTACAGAGCTCGAGGCACGTCTCGGCAGTTAATGCGCATGATGGGGGCAGATCTCTGCATTTAATGCACGAGATTTGGTTCTATTTTCGAAGACTGGGTGAGCCATAATTACGGCTAATACGTCCACATCATTACCTCTGCATATTACGCCATCAGGCTATTTTCAGCTATAGGAGCACGTTGTACGCTACCTCCTTAAAATTCGTCGACCTGGCTATTTTCAGCTATAGGAGTACGCCGTATGTTATCTCCTCGGAATACGCTAACTCAGGCTATATTCGTATTGGTGCGTAATGAGGCTATTTGGTCCAGAATTAGCTCAAGACCTCAGTCAAGAAAGGAGGATCGGCTGTCTTCTACGCCTACTCGGCTTCTACGCCTACTTGACTTCTACGCCAACTTGACAACCATTTGGCTTCTATGCTAGGGTGACAGTTATTGGCTTCTACGCCAACCTTTTCTACGCGAGGGACAGCTACCTACGTGGCTTGTATGCCGTGATCTTTGCAGCAGTTATACGCATTATCTCATAATGGGATACGCGTCACACGCAGATTCAGAGGATCATTTATACGTGGGTGGCAATTATTGTAACCGCCGCATAAAAAGTACCATAATCTCCACTATCCGGCTTCTACACTGACTAGACGGTTACTGTCACTAAAACCTTATAAATAGAGACCTCTATTGACAGAGGTCCAAAGATGGAAAACTCGGAGAATAGAAGTCGAAAAATCGAAGAACAGAGAGAATAGAGCACAGACAGAGAGTAGAGATCAACGATTTTGGCATCGAACATCCACTCCCCTTTGCAATCTTTGAAGCTTTTCCGTCTTCTACAATACTTCTTCATCATCGTGTGGTCCAATGGACAAAGTGATCGACCGCAGATCAGACTCCTATAGCAATATTTACCCAGATTAAAATTTGTACTTGACATCCTCGTATAGGATTAATTGTACTTCTTGTTTGTAAACCAAAGAGAGGGTTTCGTATAAAGCTTGTTTCATTTCTTTCGTTTATTATCAAACACAAGATGGCGACTCTGCTGGGGATGACTTTCTTATCTAACGAGAAAGCAATTGCTCAACACGATGCAGTATCAGTAGGATCAATGAAGAAGACCCTGGTCGTCCAGTTCGACCAGTCAGCTTACGAAGACATGCTTCGAGCAGGAGGTAGCTCTCACTCTCTTTCTCTCCAAGACAACAGGAAACTGCGTAAGGTCTGGATGCCCCGGACATCCTCTACCATTCCTGCTGACTCTCTGGTTTCTCCGACCAACAAGGTTGTAGCTTCACAACCTCTGCGCCCCGTACGTAAAACTTTGTCTCCCGTCTGTGACGTGGTAGACAAAACCTTTGACAATGCCTTAGCGTTAGTCCAGAAGTCTACTTCGTGCTCCGCGCATAAAACTCTGTCTTCCATCTGTGACGTGGCAGACGAAGCTTCTGGTGAAGCCTCAGTGCTAACCCAGAAGTCTGCTTCGCACTCTGCGCGTAAAACTCTGTCTCCCGTCTGTGACGTGGCAGACAAAATTTCTGATAATGCCTCAGCGCCAAATCAGAAATTCCAAATGTGCTCCGCGCATAAAAATGCATCTGCCCTCCTTGAAAAAGCAGATGGTCCCTGCAATCTACGCAAGAGAAAACAAGTGGAGGAATTCTCAACTTCTCAGCCTTTACGCCAGCAAGAGAAGAATCTGCCCGCTCTCCAGATTACTCGAGAAGCTGATGGCCGATTGAGGACTTCCTCAGTTTTACGCCAGCCTAAGCAGAGCTCCAAGTTATGCCAGGTTAAGTCCCTCAGCGTAAAGAAGGCCCAGTTTACGGAAAGGCACACTCCTCGAGGATCATCTGCTACTCACATGGCTAACCTGCTGTATACGGGTGGCAGGGGAAAAGTTATGATTCCCAACATCCGCATGCCAAATGATGTGAACAGGAGGAACAAGCCTTCTTCTTCTTCTGTTAATACTCCTAACTTGCGTGAATATCTGATCCAGAAGCGCAAAGATAGAGAATCTTCCAGCATGTCTATTACGCCTCCTGGGGAGCACTATTGTAATAGTCATAGGATTGTAGTTAATTATTGCTGTTCTGAAGCAAAATGGTCAATTTGACCGGTTGAACTACTCTCTGTCTTTCCAGGAAGAAGAGCCTACATATGCATCAGTGAACATGGCTTCACACGTACCTAGAGGAAGGTCAAACTCAAGACGTCATCCTTCTAGAACTCCAAGCCAAAGGAGATTCGACAAGCTCCTTAAGAACACTGAAGCTGGGCTATTCCAAAATACCCATTCGAGGTCACAACAACCGGCTCCGTACTCTTCTGATTCCGATACTGGGGGTCGCCAGTTTCCTGGATCAGATGCTGAAAGTATAGAGTCAACTTCTACAGAGACCTATACTAACCCTTCAATGACACCCAGGGAGATGGGAGTCTATGCCATTGGAGATGAACGCGAAGAGGCTTCCCCATCAGGGAGCACTGAGCAACGTATCGCTGTGTTGGAGACATCTCTAAAAGAGATATAATCCATGATGGAGAATATGTACCAAATGATGCTGACTCAACACACAGCTGCTATAGCTCAAGCATCGGTCCCTCCGACTCAAATACGTGTGGGGGTGGATTTACCACCATCCAACGCGAACCAGGAGCCCGCTCTAGATCAAGAGTCAGCAGCTCCCCCACTTCCTAACTCGGAGAATGAATTGCCTCCTGTTGGAGCTGCAATACAATCGATCTCTCACCACTCCGTAGTCCCTCTACCGGCTGAAGATCCGATACAGGCAGTGCAGGAGTTGAAAGCCCAATTTAATGCCTTGAAGCACAAAGATCAGCTCAAGAAATTGGGAATCAACCAGCCTTACCCAGCTATCTGGGATGAGGTTCCTTTCCCTCCTAAATACAAACCACAGACTATAGCTTTGTTTGAGGGAAAGACATCACCGAGCCAGTACATAAACTACTTCAGTATGATGACGGTGTTATTGTAAGGGAATGACGCCCTTCTCACTCGAGTGTTCAAAGGCTGTCTCTCGGGAGTGGCTTACCAGTGGTACCGTAGTCTTGCGGACAACTGCATTACTTCCTTTGAAGATTTCAAGACTTTGTTCTTCGCATGATTCTACGAAGGAGGGATGGACATGTCTATGTCCTCTCTCATCGAAGTGAAGCAGAAGGAAAAGGAGAATGTTCGCACTTTCATCGAACGTTTTCGTCAAGCCACTTTGTAAATGTCTCCCGGAGTTCCAGACTCAGCATTGGTGGACATTTGCAGGAAGAACCTTCTTCCGGTAATCTCGATGTTCACAGGACCATATCAGTTCCATGATTGGCCCTCATTCATCATCTCAGCGGTAGTTGCTGAGGAAAACAGTCGGAAGGCGCGTGATAATGGAATTATGATATCTGCCTCTGATAGGGGCAAGAGGTCATCCTCCAACAGCGACCATCCTCGTGGTTCCAAAGGAAAAGAAGCTCTGGCGATCAATACGTCCAGGCAAAAGACTGTGGCAACCACACAGACGAAACCTGGGACTTTCAGGCCCATTGAAGTTTACTCTTTTGATGACGACGATATTCCGAGCATATTCGAGTGTCTAGTCAAAAGCGGCAAGATTACCCTCCCAGAGGTAAAGCGGCCTAATAAAGTCGGTAGTACCAATAACCCCAAGTACTATATTTTTCATAGGTACATACATCACCCCACAAAGGCATGTTATGTACTAAAAAGGAAGATCCAGGAGTTGATCGATACTAAGGCCATCACTCTGCACAACAGCGAGAAGACGGTCATAGCCAACATGATCTCTCTTCAATTTGGCATCTGCCTCCTCAAGAAGTTCCGGATAGTGTTGTACCTATTTTCCGGCCAACGATGAACATCGTTAATCTTCCTCCAGCCAGGGGTCAAAATCATGACCTGGTACCCCTAACTACCCAGCGGGGCGAGATTATGTGGGTTCATCCAGATCTGGTGTCAGAGATCGAGGAAGAGACTCAAGCTGCTAAGACTAAGTCTAAAAAGAACTCGAAGCGTAAAACATGTCATATGGTTGCGGTATCCTCGACATCAGAAGAAGAGGTTTTGGCTACTGGAACCCGTTCAGGGAAAGCCTACCTCAAGGACTATGGAGCAAGTCAGGAAGATGCATCGGCAGACGCTTCAGCTGCCAAGCCTTCAGAACCAGAATACGTCATACCAGAGACCGGTCCTTCGAGACCAACTTAGGCGGACAAGGGGAAGCAAAAAGAAGTGCACTTTGATAAACCTTTGAAGAACATTCAAAACAAAGGTTTGGAGAAGCCATATAACTTCGACATCCTGGCCCAGTTGGCTAATATACCAGCCAGATTGTCCATTTTCGAATTACTCAGGCTCTCCAAAGACACTCGTCAAGCCCTGAGTGAAGCATTAATGCAGGCGGATGCATACTTGACCCAGTTCAAGTCCCCTGATGAAGAACCTATGGCGTGTCCTCAATTCCATAGTGTGATGGAGGTGGTCCCAAATATCACTTTCACTCAAGATGATATGCTGTTAAAACATAACAGGCATGACAGGCCCCTCTATTACACCGGATACTTCGGTTCCATGGAGGTTGACCGGATTTACATAGATCCGGGATCATCAATCAGCATCATTCCTCATAGTCTGCTCAGACCGCTGAGGATTCCTACCAGCGAATTGGCTTACACCACCACTACAATCGTGGGCTTTAACGCCAGGAAAAGTAAGCCATTGGAGAAAATTCGCCTGAGGATCCAGATTGGCGACCTTAGATCAGTCGCTACATGCTATGTCATTGATTCAGAGGTGTCCTACAATATTCTGTTGGGCAGACCATGGATCCATGATCACAACATCGTTCCTTCGACTCTACATTAATGCTTTAAATATATAGATGCCCAAGGAACAGTACAAACAGAGTTTGCTGACCTAAACCCGTTTAAAGGAGTAGAATACTACTACTCCGATGCCATGTTATACACTCAAGACTACATAGAGGATGTGTCAGGCGAGACAGAGGAGGAATCCCACCGGGAGCTAGAAGAACCCTCTGCCAAGCAACCTCTATCAATCAAGGTGAAAGGGCGAACTACTCGTCCAAAAATTATGGAACCCATGGCTATCCACCTGAACAAAACCAGGTCAGGAAAAGGAAGTGATCCTCTAGTGATCACTTTGAACCAGAAGCCTCCACCCTTGGTCATCAACCTTCGGCGCAGCAAGCAGCCGGCTGATATAAATATAACCAGGAACGTGGTTTCTGATGATAATAAAGATCCTCTTTTCTAGTACATTGACGCTAAAATTCCAAATCATGAATTCTCTCTGTCACGCCTCAGTTCTAAAATACATAGGACTAGGAACACGTAAGCATGCCAGCCGCATGGATATGGAAACTCCAATATATGGAAACCAAAATCCACACGTACGCTGTAATATGAAAATCAATCCAAAAGTGGTATAAACATATGTCACAAGTCACAGGGTATAATCTAAATCTCATCCACAAAAAATCGATATAAATGAATAACCAGCATCTATATAACTAGATCTCAACATAAGTATCTAAGGATGATAGTTGGATGGAAACAAATCCACTACAACTCGAATAGAAAAGTACAACACAATAAACACAATAGAAGAATCAGCTAACAGTCATGGGGCTCGGAGAGAAAATATCCTCAAAATATATGTAACCATCCGGATCTACGCTCCTGCAAATACTCAAGAACAGATACACCTGGCAGGGGACCAGGTCCTCAGAGGGACGTAACAAGATACAGAAAAGTGAGCCAATTTGAATACAATAAACATGCATATTATTTAAAAATTAATAAGTACGCTGTACAAGACAATCTATATGAATGCAAATGAGGACAACTTTTCGACGTATGGGCAAGGGTAGGCTACTCGATCTAAGCCTCACAACTCATACACCCGCCAATGGACATCAGAAATCGATATACCTCTGGGGTAGCGACCAGCGCGACTCTACAGAAATTGACATACCTTGGGGGTAGCGACCAGCGCGATACACGCCCGTAGTGCGAACTATATACTACGGTTTACCATAGTTGTTAAAAGCCCAT
This sequence comes from Iris macrosiphon, assembly GCA_036927795.1. Classification (NCBI taxonomy): domain Eukaryota; kingdom Viridiplantae; phylum Streptophyta; class Magnoliopsida; order Asparagales; family Iridaceae; genus Iris; species Iris macrosiphon. The sequence goes on along the minus strand of JAYESA010000003.1, from coordinate 62,913,815 downwards.
ACGCCTAATGATTGTCCTCCCATGATACTAAGTGTCAAGTGTGTGTCAACATATCTAATATATAGTAATAACTGAAAGGAACTACACATAAAATAAATAAATAGAAATGCAATAAATATACAGAAATATACTAAGCATGCAAAATACTGTAAGCAATTTGGCAAGATATCTTGCCTCGCAAGAAAGCTGCAAAATGTAATGTCCCGATGTCCAACACACAGGATCAGAAGCTATGGCCGCAGAACAAATATCTTCGGATGTTGAAATAAACATCACCAACGTTCCCAGAATAAGCAAAATATCTAAAAAGTACTTTTCCTTTCGTCCAATTTGGACACAGGGGCAAAACGGTAATTTCGGGGAAAAGTGGGGTCCACGTGTGGCCCACTTTGTACCGAAAAATGTGCCAAGGGTAACAGTCTTTAAATGGAACAATTTATAGGTCAAACAACTCTAAATGTGAATACGAACCCAACAGTATGTCCAAATGTGAATTCCGATGGACCGAACACAATTTTGCCCAAAAAGTCAACTGTGGGGCCTGCCAATTGGCGACTTGGTCAACTGTCTTAGAATTGCGTGAAAATTGGGTCACAGGACCAGCGCGTTACCACGAGTCCAGTGGCGCAAGTTTTGTCATAATCTGACAAGCGTACACAAAATACGTACGACTTCCACAAAAGTTGCGACACGGGGTGTATCCGCGGATACGGGCTGATTTCGGCGTGCACACGCGTCTGAATCAGTTTCCATAAATTTTTACGTGTCCGATTATGCTGCGTGCACTGTTCGGTATACTTGGTGCACGGCGGGGCGGTCCCGTTTGGCTGGGCACGCTCCGTTTCACAACTTTTGTAAATCTGAAAAAAGTGGGTTTGCGGGATTTTGTGACGAATTTAATTCTGTCCACAGCAGTTAATAATCTAGGGTTATTTAACAGAAATTAAACTAGGTCAAGTGGTCTACGCATACCAAAAAGAATCATCGAATTCGGATCTCTGTGGTGGGAGATAAGAACTCGAAAATATGGGTGGTCACCGCAGTTTTCTGCGATCCCAGAATTCGGTCTGTTTGTGCCAACTTTGACGTTGTTTTTGCCTAGGGTTTCATGTTATTCGAGGTCTACTATCATACAGATATGGAAGAGAATTAAGGGGTGAGCATACCGGTGAAGACGGGGCGGCGTTTGGTTGAGCGAGTCGACGGAAAACAACTCTGAAACGCAGATACCTTGCTATGGGAATCTACAGTGCGCGGGGTCGCGGTCATCGGGATTTGTTTGGACGGCCTGACGGGGTTCTCCGGCTGCTGTGGCGGCGCTCTCTTGGTCTAGATGGGAAGAGGAGGGTCTGGATGATTATAGGGTTAGGATTTTATAAATAGAATAATATATATATATATATATATATATATATATATATATATATATATATATATATATATATATATATATATATATATATATATATGAAAGGGAGAGAGAGAGAGAGTGGGTTCGGTTCGCGGGCTAAGGGGTTGCGGTCCTGCAATAGGAATTTGCTAGGGGGGTTGGCCGCTGCTTCCTAAGGCGGGTGCTATGCTTTTGCAAGGAAATGGTTTGCTATTTGTTTTGCTTAAGTTTGCTTTAAAAATGGATTGGTATTAGTTTATATTATTATTAGTTTATTATTTTCTTTTCTTTTTTTTTCTTTATATATATATATATATATATATATATATATATTTGTATATACATATATATATATATATATATATATATATATATTTATATATATATATACTCATAAAAAAAATTCTAGATTATAGTAATGCACACCGTTAAGCTAGCAACTGCTCATGGGGTCTCCTACATGGAATAAATTCCGAAAAATTCCTAATAGTCCCATAAACCCTCTAAGTGCCCGAACACCTAAAATAAAATTTATTAAAAATATATTTCTCCTAATTAGCCACTAATTACTATAATTAAATTAATAATTAATAATTAAAAAGGGGTATATACGATTTCTAGGAATAGGGATTTTACATTCTACCCAACTTATAAAAATTTTGTCCTCGAAATTAAAATTAAGCCGCGGTAGAAAGTCAAGGGTGGTATAAGATTTGCATTGTTTAAAATGCAAGGCTAGGTTTAAAGGAGTGGACGATGTTGCTCGTTGCATATCCCATAAAATCATGGGAAAATCTACATAAGCGAAAAATAGGTTTCTTCATGTGTCATGTCCAATGGTGTGGACACCTAAATGCTCTAGTACTATCAGTGGGTCAACTTATGGGGTATATCTAGTACTATCAGTGGGTCAACTTATACCAACTACGAGGTTTCGTCTTTCCGGAATAAGGGAAGACGGAGAGCAATAATAAAGAATTCAAGGTGAAGGTGATAGAATACAAGTACGAGGTTCAAAGAGATTAAAGAATTCGAAAAGAGAGTTGTTAGGACAGTTGTGGATTAAAATCCTTTTTTTTTGGTAATTTCCTATTTACATGCTCGTATCAGTACAGTTACGTAATCGATACGATGTGTCAGACATGTCTAGGGGTAAGTATATCCGTCTACTACCATATATCTCAATCCACGTAAAGTAGTCATGCGAAGAGCGAACCAAGCGCACTAAGGTTAGCTAGACCTTAATACACCAATTCTGATTAGGCAATTGTATCATTGTGTGGACCCAATAATACATATGTCATGAGCAAGCTCGATAAAAGAATAAGCTTGCAAAAACTAGGCTATAATAGCAGCATAAGTCAAGGTAGTACAGCAAACATAAATACGTTGGATTATGATGAAAGAAGGTACATAACAATTCAAGTTTACAAAAGATAAGAGTCCATAATCTCTACAGTTGTCATAATAATTTCTTGTCTAAGTCGATAGTCGACAAAGTAGGAGTATTGTCATGCCCCAGTCCCAAAATACGTAGGACTAGGAACACGTAAGTATGCCAGCCGTATGGATATGGCAACTCCAATATATGGAAACCATAATCCATACGTACGTTGTAATATGAATAGCAATCCACAAGTGGTTTAAAATGCATCACAAGTCACAGGGTACAATCTAAATCTCATCCACAGAAAATTAATATAAATTAATAACCAGCATCTATATAACTAGATCTCAACATAAGTATCTAAGGATGATAGTTGGATGGAAACAAATCCACTACCAACTCGAATATAAGAGCAAATACAAAATAAGTACAACACAACAACACCATATAATAATACCAGCTAGCAATCACGGGCTCGAAGAGAGGACATCCATGAAATATATATAACCATCCAAATCCGCGCTCCTGCAAATACTCAAGAACAGATACACCTGGCAGAGGACCAGGTCCTCAGAGGGATGTAACAAGATACAGAAAAGCGAGCCAACTTGAATAAAGTAAACATGCATATAATTTGAAAATAAATAAGTACGTTGTACAAGATAATCTATATGAATGCAAATGAGGACAACTTTTCAACGTATGGTCAAGGGTAGGCTACTTGATCTAATCCTCACAACTCATACGCTCGTCAGTGGACATCATCAGCCGACATACCTCTGGGGTAGCGACCCTCGGACTCCATCAATCGACATACCTCGGGAGTAGCGACCATCGGACACGACCACCATAGTGCGTGCTAGTTACTATGGTTTACTAGTGTAAACCTCCTGAATTTTCAAAATTATTAAAACTTGGATTTTTCCCAATTTTCTGGAATTTTCTGGGAATTTTCTAAAATTAAAATCAAGGTTCTTAATTATTAAATAATTTTTAATTGTTAGTAAATAATATTAAAATATCATGAAAATAATATTTTTGGGTGTAAAATAAAAAACTGGACTTAGGATAATTTTTCTGGATTTTTCTGGGCCTCAGACCTATTTTTAAATGCCTAAAAACTAATTTTAATTAATTATTTAATTAACTGATTTTTATTATTAATTATATTTATTATTATTATTTATATTCTTTTTATTCTTTTTCTCTTGGGCCGGCCTGGCCCATTGGACCGGCCCAGCAGCCCAGCCCCAGCCCGCTACCTATCGGGTCGGGTCGGGTTGGTCAGACCCGAACCCGCCTACCCGCTGACCCATTCTCCCTCACCCCCTCCCCACGACCCGGCTGCCGGAATTCTCGCCGCTCCGGCCTCCGCGCGCAACGCCGGCCGTTCCGGTCCACTCCCCGCGTCCTCCGCGGCCACGCAGCGCCACGAGCCCCCTCTCCTCCTCCTATTTAAGCCCTCTTCTTCCTCCCTTCTCCCAAACCCTAGAAAACCCCTCTCCGGCCACCACCCGACGCCAGAAACCCTAGCACCTCCGTCCCCGGCCTGCCCTCGCCGCCGTACTCCTCCGGCGCCTCACCGCCGTCCTCCTCCGTCGACCCTCGCCCAGCCTCGCCGTGCCCAGCCCCCTTTCTCTCCTCTTTCTTCTTCCCAGAGCTCCGCCCGCCTCCCAGAGCTCTACCGCCGCCGGCCAATGCCTCCGCCTCGCCCCGGCGAACACCCCCCGACCGCCTCCGGCCAGCCAGTGCCGCCTCAGTCTCCGGCCGGCCCGTCGCAGCTCCAGAAACCCTAATTTTCCCCCCAATTCCTCGTATCGTGTCGGACACGACACGGACACAAGATTTCCCTGTTTCGAAGAGCCCGGTTCAGGTACTCGTATCTTGCACCCTGTATCTCCGTTTTCGATTCCGTAAATTATGTTACGAAGCCTGTATGACCCTCTCGGTGCCCGGACAAACCGCTCGGGGCATCGCGTCCTGTGGTGATCGCACACCGCGATCCAAAAACAGGAAAAACCAGACCCTGTTTTACCCCGGAACCGAGTACGCCCCGCCAAACGGGACTACTTGGTCACGTGCGATCTTCACAGATACGTGCGCGTTGTCGATACGGACGTGTGAGATTTCGCGGAAGCTGATTCGGGTGTGTGTGCACACCGGAATCAACGCGTATCCGCGGACATCGCCCCGTATCCGATTTTTCTGCAATTCGCCCTAACTTCTTGTACACTCGTCAGATCGAGACGAAACTTGCGCCATCGGACTCATAGCGATACGCTGGTCCTGTGGGTCAAGTTTGGTTCGATTCCGAGAACGTTGACGAAATCGCGTGTCGCGGGCCCCACAAGCCCCGCTCGACGGACGATTTTGTGATCGGCTCATCGGAATCCAATTCTGGAAGTTCTGTTGGGTTCGTATCAGCGTTCCTAACCTGTTGACACTATGCTTGGTGAATTTGGAGACCGTTGACCCGGACACGTTTTTCGGTGCAAAGCGGGCCCACCGGCGGACCCCGTTTTGACCCAAAACTGCCGTTTTTGTTCTTGTCTCCAAATTGGACCCAAGGACAGGCATTTCTAGCTATTTGACATCTTTTGAGCGTGATGGTAATGTCTATTTCAGCTTTTGGACTCATCTCTGGAATATTTCACCGCGTACAATTAATTGGATCCAAACAACAAGCAAGTACCTGCACTTCAAGTTAAAACTTTATATTGTGATAATTAATTCTCTGCTTTACTTGTACCCTTGATGATTACACCTAGTGTTAGGAATACTGGATTTCATGTCTTGAATATTGGAGTTCATGTCTTATTTTTCATGTCGGGTGGGAGAATACTAGAAGGCATGTAGTTTACCATTTCTCCTGCCATGTTTAATAGCTGTTGGTACGCGACTGTGCCCTCAGCCGGATCTCGATTTTCCCTGTTTAATAGCCATTTATGACGGCCGGATTAGCCTTATAAACCCATACATGCCAACTATGTATTCTAAAACAAACACAAGTTCACACAGATAGCTTCTGGTCTTGTTATAGTTCTTGCTGACTGTTGTAGTTTTATTTCCTGTCTCATTTATTTCTGTTTTCTCATATTCCTGTTTATAGTTTTAACTCTGAGATAATGATGTTCTTCTATGCAATTTCTCATTATTGATACTCAATTTAATTGTCATAAATATTTAGTTTAATCTTGTTGTGCACTGTGTACTTTGCTCCTTTCCTGACTGGATCCGTTGATTTAGGCGATGATGAGGACCTTGCCCCTACATATTATGGTCCCTATGAGGGTACAGATGATACTTATGAGGAGCCAGATCCCACCCAGGAGACCCCTGCTGCAGAGTAGATAGCAGTGGCTATTTTATTTATTGCTCTTTATTCTTAGTAATCGGGTTTGTCCCCGATTTTATTCTGATTTTCTGTACTAAACATTTGAATCTGTTGTCGCATTTACTTTATTTGAAATCTTAAGTATCTGTTTCCTTTATTATCTTGCCTATGCTATTTATGAATGAGCTAGTTTAGTTAACTGTGGATTTGACCTAGACAGCGTACTACCGCCGACTCTGCGGCGTAGGCTGGACGTACCCACGCACTCGTGCCCGAATTTCCGGGTGTAGGTCGTGACACGTTTTTGTGGTGGCCCATGCAGGTCCTATCCTTAAATAGGGTAATACCCTAGGACAGGGTATGGAATAAGATTGAGGATTCTAAGAAAAGCTCATTCACACTATAGGGTCCTTATTTCAATTCTTGATATCGTTTCTGCTCAATTTTCCTATCGCCCTTGATTTCCAAGTAATCTATTCTGATCTTCCTATCCCTTAATCTTTCAGAATGGTCCAGACAAGGAACACAGTAGGAGGCACATCAGAACCAGCTGAGCAGAGTGTGCCCGAAACTCTTGCACTCCCGCCGCCTCCATCTGTTTCGGCAGTTACTCTGGATGGGGCACAGCTACTTGGAGTGTTCCAGGGACTAGTGGAATCCCAGAAAGAATATACTGCACTTCTGCGGACCAGCCTCTCAGAAGCTCTTAGGTCCCAGGAGTCGCCACTCAAGAGGCCAGGGAGTGCCAAAGACTTCAAGAACCTTAGACCCCTGGAATTCTACGGAACTGAAGGCATTCTCTATGCCGATGAGTGGATAGAGAATGTCGAGAGACTCCTGAAGACTGCTCGAGTTCCTGATGATCTTAAAGTGGAATCCGCAAGCCTACAACTGTTCGACATAGCTCGGACCTGGTTCAGAGATGAACCCCAACTCTCTGCTCCTGACCTCAACTGGGAGGACTTCAAGAGGCTATTCAAGGAGAAATTCTACCCCAAAGTGGCTCGGGAAGCTCTCAAAAGCCAATTCGAGAGACTGGAACAAGGTAACCTATCTGTTGATGAGTATACTGCTGAATTTAGCAGGTTGAGCCACTTTGCGGAGTACATGGTTCGTACCCCGGAGGACAGAGCCATAGATTCAAGAAGGGGCTGTCTCCGGATATTCGCCTTGCTGTCACCACCAGCCGAGCTCGCACCTATGAGGAAATCCTGAGCGTGGCACAAGGCGTTGAGAGAGACATGGGGCATAAACTAAAGCGAGGGAGAGATACCGGAAATGCGGGACCCAACAAACGTCCATTTCAACAACAACAACAGCAGAGGGCCCCGCAGCAAACTCAGCGTCCTCTCCCTCGAGCTCCAGCACCCCAACACCAGGCTCAAGGACAAAACCAACAAGCTGCTGCTTGTAATTTTTGCCAAAAACCAGGTCATACTTGGCAAGTCTGCAGGAAGAGGCTAGGTGCCTGCCTCTACTGCGGCTCAGCAGCGCATCAAATGAGGGACTGTCCTGCTGCTCAAGGACGCACCGCTGCACCAAAGGCTCCAGCCCAGGCCAGGGCCCTAGCAACACAGCAGAGGGGACCCCCGCTTCCAACACAACAACAACGCTTTGCTCAGCACCAACAGCAGCAACAGAGGGGTGCACCGCAGCAAGGCCGTGCTTATGCAATGACTCTGGAAGAAGCTGAAGCCACAGCAGATGTGATCACAGGTTCTGTGCTTATAAATTCAATACCAGCCATTACTTTATTTGATTCTGAAGCTTCACATTCATTCATGTCAGTAGATTTTTTTTATGAAGCATAGCTTAATCACTAAACCCCTTAGGAATTGTTATAAGATCATTACCGGTGGAGGAATCATCCCGGTTAGTGATGCATGTAACAATTGTCCTATTACATTATGTGGAAGAGAACTGTATGCTAGGCTACTCGTAATGCCAGTGCCCAGTTTTGACATTATACTGGGTATGGATTGGTTGAGTCAACATCATGCCACTATAGACTGCCACAGAGGTAGTGTAATCTTCAGGCCCCCTGACAAGCCAGAATTTGAATTTGCTAGAGGTTCTAGAGAAATGGGTAGTAACAAAATTTGTGGAGCCCTAGTAACAGAAGAATTGCCGCTACCTATCATCTCTGAATATCTTGATGTCTTCCCTGAGGATCTCCCAGGCTTACCCCCAGACCGAGAAGTTGAATTCTCTATTGACTTAGTGCCGGGAGCAGCACCAGTATCTCAAAATCCCTACAGAATCAACAAGAAGGAGATAATAGAACTAAATGAGCAAATCAAAGAGCTAGAAGACAAATGTTTTATTAGGTCTAGTGTCTCACCCTGGGGAGCTCCAGTATTATTTGTGCCCAAGAAGGACGGAACGTCCCGAATGTGTATTGACTATAGGGCCTTGAATGCCTTAACAATTAAGAATAAGTATCCCCTGCCCAGGATAGATGACTTATTTGATCAGTTGAGTGGAGCTCGGGTATTTTCAAAGATTGATTTGAGGTCTGGTTACCACCAAGTAAGGGTGAGAAAGGAAGACATCCCTAAAACTGCTTTCAATACCCGGAACGGACAATACAAATTCTTAGTAATGCCGTTCGGGTTGACGAATGCACCAGCAGTTTTTATGAACTTAATAAACAGAGTCTTCCAGCCATACCTAGACAAATTTGTAGTGGTCTTTATTGATGATATTTTGATCTACTCCAAGACCCCCGAAGAACATGAAGAACATTTGAGGCTAGCATTGGAGACTTTGAGGAAGGAAAAACTTTATGGAAAATTATCTAAATGTGCATTCTTCCTAGACAAAGTAGAATTCTTGGGACATGTTGTGACTGGAGATGGAATAGCAGTAGATCCTAAGAAGATAGCGGCAGTAGAATCATGGCCCACTCCAGACTCTGTAGCAGAGATTAGAAGCTTCCTGGGACTAGCTGGCTACTATCGGAAGTTTGTGAAGGACTTTGCTAGAATTGCTGAACCCATGACAAAATTAACAAGGAAGGATGAAGAGTTCACCTGGACTGATGAATGTCAGCATACTTTCGAAGAATTGAAGAAAAGGCTGACTACCGCCCCTATTCTGACCTTACCTTCTGGAACCGGAGGATTCGCTATTTATAGTGATGCTTCTGGAAAAGGTCTAGGTTGTGTATTGGAGCAGAACAAAAAAGTAATAGCATATGCCTCTAGACAGCTTTGACCTCATGAAAAGAACTATCCAACTCATGATTTAGAACTAGCAGCTGTCATCTTTGCTCTTAAGCTATGGAAGCATTATCTTTATGGAGAAAGGGTGGAAATATTTACGGACCATAAAAGTCTAAAATATATTTTCACTCAGAAAGAGCTGAACATAAGGCAAAGAAGGTGGCTGGAACTAATGAAAGACTTTGATATCACCCTTCAATATCACCCTGGGAAGGCCAATGTAGTTGCTGATGCTCTAAGCAGATATCCTATGGCGATGTACTTGATTATGGACCGACATTTGCTCGAGGACTTGGAAAGTTTAGGTATTGAGGTAATTATTCCAGGAAAAGAAGGCCAAATGATGAACTTGCAGATACAGTCTACCTTAATTGACAAGATCAAGGAGACTCAGTTTCAAGATGAAGGCCTGCGAAGCCTTCGAGGTTAAGTGCAAGCTGGATTAGTAGAAGATTTCAGAATTCATGAAGATGGATCACTGAGGCATGGCGATAGATTATGTGTACCTCAAGGAGACATAAGGGAAGAAATTATGCAAGAGGCGCACAGATCGCAATACTCTATACATCCAGGAGCCAACAAGATGTACAAGAACCTGAGGACGCATGTTTGGTGGCATGGCATGAAAAGAGAAGTAGCCAGGTTCGTATCTCGTTGTTTAGTGTGCCAACAAGTCAAGGCAGAAAGACAAAGACCTGGGGTTGCTTCAACCACTACCCATTCCGGAGTGGAAGTGGGAACATATTATAATTGATTTTGTTTCCGGACTTCCAAGGACACCTAGTGGAAAGGATACAATTTGGGTGATAGTAGATAGACTGACCAAGTCTGCACATTTCCTACCTTTCAAAGTAGGGCTATCTACAGAGAAGCTGGCAGATTTATATATCAGACATATTGTTAGGTTGCATGGAGTTCCAGTAAGTATTGTCTCCGACCGAGATTTAAGATTCACCTCTCACTTCTGGAAGAGCTTACAAGCCAGCTTGGGGACTCAACTCAAATTCAGCACAGCTTATCACCCCCAAACCAATGGACAATCGGAACGTACAATCCAGACACTTGAAGATATGCTTCGTACATGTGTTCTGGATTTTGGAGGATCCTGGGAAGACTATTTACATCTTGTGGAGTTCTCTTATAATAACGGTTACCAAGCAAGTATTGAGATGACTCCATTTGAAGCTCTGTATGGACGAAGATGTCGTACCCCGCTATCATGGGACGACGTTGGAGAAAGAGCCCTACTGGGACCAGAGATGGTGATCGATTCAACTGAGAAGGTAAAACAAATAAGGGACAGACTTCGAGTGGCTCAAGACAGGCAACGACATTGGGCAAATAGCCACCGAAGGCCCTTGGAATTTGAGGTAATTAAATTTATGAATTCAAGTCAATTTAAACATTTTGATTATGGGACTAAGACTTGATTATAACTTTATTAAAGGTTGGAGAGCTGGTATTCTTAAAGATTTCCCCGACACGTGGCACCATTAGGTTCGGAAGAAGTGGAAAACTCAGCCCAAGATTTATTGGACCTTTTGGCATACAGGAGAAAATCGGAGAAGTGGCATACCGACTGGCATTGCCACCCTCTCTGGATGGAGTCCATAACGTCTTCCACGTGTCGCAGCTGAGGAAATATGTGTCAGATTCCAGCCACATTTTGGATCACTCAGAGCTCGAAGTAGGCCCAAGTTTGACTTACCAAGAGCAACCCGTGGAGATACTGGATCGATCGGAAAAAGTTCTACGGAACCAGGTTATTTCCCTGGTGCGCGTAGCTTGGAAGCACCATTCTCCCGGCGAATCCACCTGGGAGCGAGAAGACGAGATTAGAGAGCGCTACCCCTATCTTTTTGAACCCTGAGGTATATTTTAATTCCCGGCCTTTTCTTTCGTCCCATTGTTATTCTTAAATTTCGAGGACGAAATTTTTATAAGTTGGGTAGGTTGTAAACCCCCTGAATTTTCAAAATTATTAAAACTTGGATTTTTCCCAATTTTCTGGAATTTTCTGGGAATTTTCTGAAATTAAAATCAAGGTTCTTAATTATTAAATAATTTTTAATTGTTAGTAAATAATATTAAAATATCATGAAAATAACATTTTTGGGTGTAAAATGAAAAACTGGACTTAGGGTAATTTTTCTGGATTTTTCTGGGCCTCAGACCTATTTTTAAATGCCTAAAAACTAATTTTAATTAATTATTTAATTAACTGATTTTTTATTATTAATTATATTTATTATTATTATTATTTATATTCTTTTTATTCTTTTTCTCTTGGGCCGGCCTGGCCCATTGGACCGGCCCAGCAGCCCAGCCCCAGCCCGCTACCTATCGGGTCGGGTCGGGTTGGTCAGACACGAACCCGCCTACCCGCCAACCCGCTGACCCATTCTCCCTCAACCCTCCCCATGACCCGGCTGCCGGAATTATCGCCGCTCCGGCCTCCGCGCGCAGCGCCGGCCGTTCCGGCCCGCTCCCCGCGTCCTCCGCGGCCACGCAGCGCCACGAGCCCCCTCTCCTCCTCCTATTTAAGCCCTCTTCTTCCTCCCTTCTCCCAAACCCTAGAAAACCCCTCTCCGGCCATCACCCGACGCCAGAAACCCTAGCACCTCCGTCCCCGGCCTGCCCTTGCCGCCGTGCTCCTCCGGCGCCTCGCCGCCGTCCTCCTCCGCCGACCCTCGCCCAGCCTCGCCGTGCCCAGCCCCCTTTCTCTCCTCCTTCTTCTTCCCAGAGCTCCGCCCGCCTCCCAGAGCTCCGCCGCCGCCGACCAACGCCTCCGCCTCGCCCCGGCGAACACCCCCCGACCGCCTCCGGCCAGCCAGCGCCGCCTCAGTCTCCGGCTGGCCCGCCGCAGCTCCAGAAACCCTAATTTTCCCCCCAATTCCTCGTGTCGTGTCGGACACGACACGGACACAAGATTTCCCTGTTTCGAAGAGCCCGGTTCAGGTACTCGTATCTTGCACCATGTATCTCCGTTTTCGATTCCGTAAATTACGTTGTGAAGCCTGTATGACCCTCTCGGTGCCCGGATAAACCGCTCGGGGCATCGCGTCCTGTGGTGATCGCACACCGCGATCCAAAAACAGGAAAAACCAGACCCTGTTTCACCCAGGAATCGAGTACGCCCCGCCAAACGGGACTACTTGGTCGCGTGCGGTCTTCACAGATACGTGCGCGTCGTCGATACGGACGTGTGAGATTTTACGAAAGCTGATTCGGGTGTGCGTGCACACCAGAATCAACGCGTATCCGCGGACATCGCCCCGTATCCAATTTTCTGCAATTTGCCCTAACTTCTTGTACACTCGTCAGATCGAGACAAAACTTGCGCCATCGGACTCGTAGCGATACGCTGGTCCTGTGGGTCAAGTTTGGTTCGATTCCGAGAACGTTGACAAAATCGCGTGTCGCGGGCCCCATAGGCCCCGCTCGACGGACGATTTTGTGATCGGCTCATCGGAATCCAATTATGAAAGTTCCGTTGGGTTCGTATCAGCGTTCCTGACTTGTTGACACTAAGCTTGGTGAATTTGGAGACCGTTGACCCGGACACGTTTTTTGGTGCAAAGCGGGCCCACCGGCGGACCCCGTTTTGACCAGAAATTGCCGTTTTTGCCCTTGTCTCCAAATTGGACCCAAGGACAGGCGTTTCTAGCTATTTGACATCTTCTGAGCGTAATGGTAATATTTATTTCAGCTTTTGGACTCATCTCTGGAATATTTCTCCGCGTACAATTAATTGGATCCAAACAACAGGCAAGTACCTGCACTTCAAATTAAAACTTTATATTGTGATAATTAATTCCCTGCTTTACTTGTACCCTTGATTATTACACCTAGTGTTAGGAATACTGGATTTTATGTCTTGAATATTGGAGTTCATGTCTTGTTTTTCATGTTGGGTGGGAGAATACTAGAAGGCATGTAGTTTACCCTTTCCCCTGCCATGTTTAATAGCTGTTGGTACGCGACTGTGCCCTCAGCCGGATCTCGATTTTCCCTATTTAATAGCCGTTTATGACGGCCGAATTAGCCTTATAAACCCCTACATGCCAACTATGTATTCTAAAACAAACACAAGTTCACACAGATAGCTTCTGGTCTTGTTATAGTTCTTGCTGACTGTTGTAGTTTCATTTCCTGTCTCATTTATTTCTGTTTTCTCATATTCCTGTTTATAGTTTTAACTCTGAGATATTGATGTTCTTCTATGCAATTTCTCATTATTGATACTCAATTTAATTGTCATAAATATTTAGTTTAATCTTGTTGTGCACTGTGTACTTTGCTCCTTTTCTGACTGGATCCGTTAATTTAGGCGATGATGAGGACCTTGCCCCTATATATTATGGTCCCTATGAGGGTACAGATGATACTTATGAGGAGCCAGATCCCACCCAGGAGACCCCTGCTGCAGAGTAGATAGCAGTGGCTATTTTATTTATTGCTCTTTATTCTTAGTAATCGGATTTGTCCCCGATTTCATTCTGATTTTCTGTACTAAACATTTGAATCTGTTGTAGCATTTACTTTATTTGAAATCTTAAGTATCTGTTTCCTTTATTTTCTTGTCTATGCTATTTGTGAATGAGCTAGTTTAGTTAACTGTGGATTTGACCTAGACAGCGTACTACCGCCGACTCTGCGGCGTAGGCTGGACGTACCCACGCACTCGTGCCCGAATTTCCGGGTGCGGGTCGTGACAACTAGAGTGGTTAAAAGCCCATACGCCTAATGATTGTCCTCTATGATACTAAGTGTCAAGTGTGTGTCAACATATCTAATATATAGTAATGATAGAAAAAAACTACACATGCAATAAATATACAGAAATACAATAAATATACAAAAATATACTAAGCATGCAAAATACTGTAAGCAATTTGGCAAGGTATCTTGCCTGGTAAGAAAGCTGCAAGGTGTACTGTCCAGAAATCAAGCACACAGGATCAGAAGCTATAGTCTCCAAATAAATGTCTCCGGATGCTGAAATAGATATTACCAACGTTCCCTGAATAAGCAAAATAGCTAAAAAGCACTTCCCTTTCATCCAATTTGGACACAGGGACAAAACCGTAATTTTGGGTCAAAGTGGGGTCCACGTATGGCCCGCTTCACACCGAAAAATGTGTCAGAACCAATGGTCTCCAAATTCGTCCAACTTAGTGTCAATAAGTCCAGAACGATGACACGAACCCAACAGAACTTCCAGAATTGGATTCCGATGAGCCGATCACAAAATCGCCCGTCTAGTGGAGCCGCGGGGCCCACAATACGCGATTTTGTCAATGTTCTCTGAATCGAACCAAACTTGGTTCACAGGACCATCGTATTGCTACGAGTCCGATGGCGCAAGTTTCGTTTCGATCCGACGTGTGTACACAAAGTTACGATATATTCTAGAACAGGCGGATATGGGGCGTTGTCGACGGATACGCATTGATTTCGGTGTGCACGCACATCCAAATCAACTTCTGCGAAATCTCGTACGTCCGTATCGACGGCGTGCACCTTTTGGTGAAGACCGCGCACGACCAAGTCGTCCCGTTTGGCAGGACGTACTCAGTTCCGGGTGAAAACAGGGCATTGTTTTTCCTGTTTTTGGATCGCGGTTCGCGATCGCCACAGGACGCGACGCACCGAGTGGGTTACACGGGCATCGAGAGGGTTACATAGCCTACGCGTCACAACTAACGGAACGAAAAATGGAGCAACGAGGAGAGAGAACGGGTTACCTGAACAGGGCTCCGTGGAACGATGATTCTCGTGTCCGGGGGTCGTCTTGACACACCGACGCTGGGCTGTGCCGTGTCCGGGTTCTGCTGTGTCCGTGTCCGCTGAGAGCTGTTAGGGCTACGATGGGGCTGAGGCGGCGTGGTTGATGCACCGCGGGGGTCGACGAGGTCGGGGCTGGGGCTGCGGGCGGCTTAGGCGAAGTGGAGATGGTGGCTAGGGCAAGGGGCTAGGCAGGGGTGACGAGTGGTGGTCGAGGGGGTTCATTGTCGGGGATGGGCGGTTTGGGGTGGTGGTGCTGGGCTGGGTTAGGGCGGAGATGTGAGGGGATGGTCGAGGGAGATGGTCGAGGGAAGTCTGGTCGAGGCGGAGGAGTTGGGGACGGGCGGTGTTCGTCGAGGGTTCGACGACGGTGGAGTCGGGTTACAGGCGGCGGGGGGGTTGCACAGACGGGTCGAGCGGGGCTGGGCTGTAAACCCCCTGATTTTTCAAAATTTTAAAAACTGGATTTTGCACGATTTTCAGGAATTTTCTGGGATTTTTCAGTAATTTAAAAACAGGGTTTTAATTATTCAAAAAATTTTAATTGATATTAAACAGTATTAAAATATTATGAAAATAATATTTTTGGATGTAAAATGAAAAACTGGACTTAGGGCAATTTTTCTGGAATTTATCGGGCCCCGGACCTATTTTTAAATGCCTGAAAACTATTTATTTAATTTATTAATTAATTTTCTGATATTATTTATTATTATTATTGATTTTTATTATTTTTATTTTATTTTCTTCGGCCCGCGGCCCGTTGGGCCGGCCCGGCCCAGCCCAACCCGGCCCAGACCCCGCCCAGCGGGTCGGGTCGGATCCGCACCCGAACCCGCCCGCTCGCCCGCAACCCGCCACGACCACCCCTCTCCCCCGCTCGGCCCGCAACCGCCCCGCGTCGCGCGCCGCCTCCGCCGCGCCCGCGCCGCGCTGCCCGCCACGACCCGCCCCACGTCGACCCAGCCCTCCGCCTCGCCCGGCCATCCCCCAGCCTATAAATCCCCCTCGACTCTCCTCCCCTCCGCCCCACAGCCACCGGAAGCCACCGCCCCTGCGCCGTCCACCACCGCGGCCAGCCCCCTCTCCTTCCCCTTCTCTTCGTCTTCTCCGGCACCCTCCGCCGGCAGCCGCCAGCAACAGCGGGCACAGCAGCAGCCGCAGCAGAGCTCTGCGCCGCCTGCGCCGCTCCGCCGCGAGCCCGGCGCCGCCGTCCCCTCGCCGTCCCCGCGCCGCACCGCCCTCCGCGCTGTGCCCCGAGCCCGGCCGCCCAGCGCCGCCTCAGCGCCGTTCCTGCCGTCGGCCGACTCCCCAAACCCTAACCCTAATTCTCGGTTTCCGTGTCCGACACGAATCGGACACGTGTCGGACACGATTCGATCCGGTTTTTCGGGTCCCCTTCAGGTGCGTGTAACTTTTTAACCGTAGCTCCGTTTTCGATTCCGCAAATTGCGTTGCGAAGCCTGTATGACCCTCTCGGTGTCCGGACAAACTGTTCGGGGCATCGCGTCCTGTGGTGATCGCACACCGCGATCCAAAAACAGGAAAAACCCAGACCCTGTTTCACCCCGGAACTGAGTACGCCCCGCCAAACGGGACGACTTGGTCGCGCGCGGTCTTCACAGATACGTGCGCCTCGTCGATACGGACGTGTGGGTTTTCGCGGAAGCTGATTCGGGTGTGCATGCACACCGAAATCAACGCGTATCCGCGGACATCGCCCCGTATCCGCCTTTTCTGCAATTCGACCTAACTTTGTGCACACACGTCGGATCGAGACGAAACTTGCGCCATCGGACTCGTAGCGATACGCTGGTCCTGTGGGTCAAGTTTGGTCCGATTCTGAGAACGTTGACGAAATCGCGTGTCGTGGGCCCCACAGGCCCCGCTCGACGGGCGATTTTGTGTTCGGCTCATCGGAATCCAATTCTGGAAGTTCCGTTGGGTTCGTATCAGCGTTCCTGACCTGTTGACACTGAGTTTGGTGAAATTGGAGACCGTTGACCCTGGCACGTTTTTTCGGTGCAAAGCGGGCCCACCAGTGGACCCCGTTTTGGCCCGAAACTGCCGTTTTTGCCCTTGTCTCCAAATTGGACTCAAGGACAGGCGTTTCTAGCTGATTGATATTTTCTGGATCTGATGGTGATATTTGTTTCAGCAACCGGAGTACCGCCTACAATTCCCGCCGAAGTCAGAACCGCGAACATAGCCGGAACCACAGGCAAGTGTACCTCGCCAAAACTTGCAGCTTGCTACACATTTCCTGAACTTGGTTGTACGTCAGTGGGCAAGTAAAGCTTGCCAATTCTTAGACATTTCTGATTATAGTATTTTACTTGATTTTCTGGTAGTTTCTTATGTAACTTGATTAACTGCTCAACCCAGGACACCTGACACGCTGCATGTGACGGAATTGCCTGAGATTTACCTGGTGATTCCGTATAGGTTACACTTTCATGACATTTACAGATTACATGCTTAGATTCTATCCTGACTCATTGCATTAGTTAAATCTTGCGTGGCTTGTACCTGATATTCTGGAACTGTGACGTGAGATTACATGGGGTGGGGAGAGTATTATCATATCAAGGCTGAAAATAATATAATGAAAACATGGTTATCTGGAGGTGTCTTAGTCTCTGATACAGAGCTCTGGCACAAGTACTGGCCCTCTCGAGAAATACTGCTATGGTTTCTCCAACACTGATCCTGTAGTAGTCTCAGCCTGAGTATGACTAGAACTCTCACTTGCATATCACTTAGCTGGTTTACATAGTTACCCTGCTGTTTATTTCATTGCTGCACTGATATTCATTATGGCTTGAGATATTTCTGTACCTTGCTATGTCCCCTGAGGACCTGGAATGGATGATGTCCCCAGGTACAGCTGAAGAGAACTACCCAGAAGTGTACGGTACCGGAGCACTCCTCGGAACAGAACCAGGAACAGAGGACGAAGTAGTGGCCGAAGACTTCTCCTGAGCACCTGCTTCAGCTGCACAGTATTTCCCTTCCAGTATTTTATTTCCTGTCTTTTTCCTGAATTGTAACAAACTAAATTCTCGGATTTGTTTCCCGAGATAACATTATTTCTTATTGCTTATTTAATTCCATTGCATTTATTTCCTGGCAATTAATCTGTGTTATCTGTGGATGAGATTAGAAATACCTGAGACTGTAACTTAGTATTGCTAGACTATAGCTTAAGCATGCCCTGATGGATCCATTAAATTGGGTTGTCCATCGGTGCGTGCTGCTGGCCATTGCCACGCTCCTCCAGTCCCTCGGCATTTTGGGACTGGGGCGTGACATGGTTTTTGTGGTGGCCCATGCAGGTCAACGACTAAAGTGTTCGGTTTCAACTTAGGGACCGAACAGGCCTGCAATAAAATAGGATAAGTTTTTAGGATCTCATCCACTTGCTTGAATCGTTTTTGATATCTGTATCGCATTCAAACTAATTTGAACTTGCATCTTGCCTTGATTCCTGTGCGCCTCTTATTGGGTATTTTGGATACAGGGAAATGGACCCACAAGAATGCAACGAGACTCCCGTCAGAACACCACCAGCTACAGGTGTCACCTACGACGACGAAGTGACACCAGTCGGAGGATTTCCCACAACTCAACAGAGCCAGCCGGCAGGTCAACCTACCTCCCGATTCCGGCGCGATGACATCCCGCCTCCGCCGCAGTTCGTCCCACCAATGCCCGTGTTCCCACCAGGACAGCCGATCGACGGGCAGCAAATATTTCAGATGATCTACGCGATGATGCAAGCTCAGCAGCAAGTCCAACACGAGGCTCAGCGTCGCGAAGCTAACTTCTTGAGGGACAGCATCGTAACTGCACTGGGGCAGGCCAACCTACCAGCTCGACGGCCAACTACAGGCTCAATCACTGACTTCCGCCAACTGAAGCCCCACACTTTTTCTGGAAAAGAGGAGCCCACAGAAGTGCACGAGTGGCTCACCAACATACGGCATCAACTTGAAGCAGCTGAGCTTCCCCGGGAACGCTGGATGACCGCCGTCCGAATGCAATTGACGAACAACGCTCATCACTGGTGGCTATCCGAGGAGACGCGACTCGGACCAGACCGAGTCACTTGGGAGGAGTTCTCCAGACTCTTCCAAGAGATGTACATTCCTGCCATCGCTCGATCAGAACTGCGGGACAAATTCAATCGCCTCACTCAGGACTCCATGACGGTGGAAGAATACAACGCAGAATTTATTCGTCTGAGCCGCTTCGCTCCCACCCTGATCCCGACTGAGGAAGAGAAGGCCGAGAAATTCTTCGACGGACTGAACATTGAGCTGCAGAAACTGATTGGGTCCGTCGCACCAACATCATACTCGGACGTTCTTGCTGCGGCTCGACGCGTGGAGCGCGTCACCAAGAGAGAGGCCAGACTGAAGAGGTCTTCCCCATCATCAACCTCCAGAACACCACAAGAAGAATCTGCAAAGAGACCACACCAACAGCAGAAGGCACCTGCACCACAAACGGTAGTCCTCCTTACTTGTCACTACTGTGGCAAAGCAGGCCATATCGCCAAGGAATGCCGACGCAGACTAGGATTGTGTTTGGCATGCGGATCCCGTCAGCATTCAGTAAGGGATTGCACTCAACATGGAGAAGGAGCACCAAGGGCGAACCAGCAAACTCCGCCAGCGCCTCGAGCAGCACCCTACCAGCCAGCTCAGCAGCAGCAGAGGAATCTACCTCAAGGACGAGAGCAAGCTTATGCGCTGACTGTGCAGGACGCCGATGCGAGTAAGTGATTTATAGTTATCTGTTTTTGTCTTGTTGTAGTTCGTGCCCGTTGGTTCGTGACCTCAGCCCCAACCTAGTTAATTGCAACTTGTTAATAACAACCTGGCTTTCATAAGAGATATGGTTTTAACTAAATTATCCTGGAAAGTGTAAACTTTCAAATTCTAGGGAAACGGTATTTCCCTGAAGTATCTCGTGATGTATTTTCAAGCGATGCTTGCGACCGCGTCATCTCTGTTGACCGGTTATTCTTTGATTGCGAGGACGCAATCTTCTTAAGGGGGGTAGATTGTAAACCCCCTGATTTTTCAAAATTTTAAAAACTGGATTTTGCACGATTTTCAGGAATTTTCTGGGATTTTTCAGTAATTTAAAAACAGGGTTTTAATTATTCAAAAAATTTTAATTGATATTAAACAGTATTAAAATATTATGAAAATAATATTTTTGGATGTAAAATGAAAAACTGGACTTAGGGCAATTTTTCTGGAATTTATCGGGCCCCGGACCTATTTTTAAATGCCTGAAAACTATTTATTTAATTTATTAATTAATTTTCTGATATTATTTATTATTATTATTGATTTTTATTATTTTTATTTTATTTTCTTCGGCCCGCGGCCCGTTGGGCCGGCCCGGCCCAGCCCAACCCGGCCCAGACCCCGCCCAGCGGGTCGGGTCGGATCCGCACCCGAACCCGCCCGCTCGCCCGCAACCCGCCACGACCACCCCTCTCCCCCGCTCGGCCCGCAACCGCCCCGCGTCGCGCGCCGCCTCCGCCGCGCCCGCGCCGCGCTGCCCGCCACGACCCGCCCCACGTCGACCCAGCCCTCCGCCTCGCCCGGCCATCCCCCAGCCTATAAATCCCCCTCGACTCTCCTCCCCTCCGCCCCACAGCCACCGGAAGCCACCGCCCCTGCGCCGTCCACCACCGCGGCCAGCCCCCTCTCCTTCCCCTTCTCTTCGTCTTCTCCGGCACCCTCCGCCGGCAGCCGCCAGCAACAGCGGGCACAGCAGCAGCCGCAGCAGAGCTCTGCGCCGCCTGCGCCGCTCCGCCGCGAGCCCGGCGCCGCCGTCCCCTCGCCGTCCCCGCGCCGCACCGCCCTCCGCGCTGTGCCCCGAGCCCGGCCGCCCAGCGCCGCCTCAGCGCCGTTCCTGCCGCCGGCCGACTCCCCAAACCCTAACCCTAATTCTCGGTTTCCGTGTCCGACACGAATCGGACACGTGTCGGACACGATTCGATCCGGTTTTTCGGGTCCCCTTCAGGTGCGTGTAACTTTTTAACCGTAGCTCCGTTTTCGATTCCGCAAATTGCGTTGCGAAGCCTGTATGACCCTCTCGGTGTCCGGACAAACTGTTCGGGGCATCGCGTCCTGTGGTGATCGCACACCGCGATCCAAAAACAGGAAAAACCCAGACCCTGTTTCACCCCGGAACTGAGTACGCCCCGCCAAACGGGACGACTTGGTCGCGCGCGGTCTTCACAGATACGTGCGCCTCGTCGATACGGACGTGTGGGTTTTCGCGGAAGCTGATTCGGGTGTGCATGCACACCGAAATCAACGCGTATCCGCGGACATCGCCCCGTATCCGCCTTTTCTGCAATTCGACCTAACTTCGTGCACACACGTCGGATCGAGACGAAACTTGCGCCATCGGACTCGTAGCGATACGCTGGTCCTGTGGGTCAAGTTTGGTCCGATTCTGAGAACGTTGACGAAATCGCGTGTCGTGGGCCCCACAGGCCCCGCTCGACGGGCGATTTTGTGTTCGGCTCATCGGAATCCAATTCTGGAAGTTCCGTTGGGTTCGTATCAGCGTTCCTGACCTGTTGACACTGAGTTTGGTGAAATTGGAGACCGTTGACCCTGGCACGTTTTTTCGGTGCAAAGCGGGCCCACCAGTGGACCCCGTTTTGGCCCGAAACTGCCGTTTTTGCCCTTGTCTCCAAATTGGACTCAAGGACAGGCGTTTCTAGCTGATTGATATTTTCTGGATCTGATGGTGATATTTGTTTCAGCAACCGGAGTACCGCCTACAATTCCCGCCGAAGTCAGAACCGCGAACATAGCCGGAACCACAGGCAAGTGTACCTCGCCAAAACTTGCAGCTTGCTACACATTTCCTGAACTTGGTTGTACGTCAGTGGGCAAGTAAAGCTTGCCAATTCTTAGACATTTCTGATTATAGTATTTTACTTGATTTTCTGGTAGTTTCTTATGTAACTTGATTAACTGCTCAACCCAGGACACCTGACACGCTGCATGTGACGGAATTGCCTGAGATTTACCTGGTGATTCCGTATAGGTTACACTTTCATGACATTTACAGATTACATGCTTAGATTCTATCCTGACTCATTGCATTAGTTAAATCTTGCGTGGCTTGTACCTGATATTCTGGAACTGTGACGTGAGATTACATGGGGTGGGGAGAGTATTATCATATCAAGGCTGAAAATAATATAATGAAAACATGGTTATCTGGAGGTGTCTTAGTCTCTGATACAGAGCTCTGGCACAAGTACTGGCCCTCTCGAGAAATACTGCTATGGTTTCTCCAACACTGATCCTGTAGTAGTCTCAGCCTGAGTATGACTAGAACTCTCACTTGCATATCACTTAGCTGGTTTACATAGTTACCCTGCTGTTTATTTCATTGCTGCACTGATATTCATTATGGCTTGAGATATTTCTGTACCTTGCTATGTCCCCTGAGGACCTGGAATGGATGATGTCCCCAGGTACAGCTGAAGAGAACTACCCAGAAGTGTACGGTACCGGAGCACTCCTCGGAACAGAACCAGGAACAGAGGACGAAGTAGTGGCCGAAGACTTCTCCTGAGCACCTGCTTCAGCTGCACAGTATTTCCCTTCCAGTATTTTATTTCCTGTCTTTTTCCTGAATTGTAACAAACTAAATTCTCGGATTTGTTTCCCGAGATAACATTATTTCTTATTGCTTATTTAATTCCATTGCATTTATTTCCTGGCAATTAATCTGTGTTATCTGTGGATGAGATTAGAAATACCTGAGACTGTAACTTAGTATTGCTAGACTACAGCTTAAGCATGCCCTGATGGATCCATTAAATTGGGTTGTCCATCGGTGCGTGCTGCTGGCCATTGCCACGCTCCTCCAGTCCCTCGGCATTTTGGGACTGGGGCGTGACATGGGCAGAGGAGAGGGAGTCGAGGGATGAGGGAGACAAGGGTTAGGGTTCTTGCTAGGGCAGCCGGGGGTGACCGGGGCGGAGCTGCGGGCGGCGGAGAGAGGAGAAAGATAGGGTTTCCGGCGGAGCGAGGAGTTCGAGGCAATTTAAAGGGGGGCCGGAACAGTGTTTCCGATTAGGTTTAGGATTAGGGTTTCGGTTAGGGTTTCGGGTCCGGGTCGGGTTCACTATGGATCCGACCCGACCCGTTAAGGGCTGGGTTGGTTCAGTTTGGTTTGACAGTGGTTTGGTTTGGTTTATTTCCAAATAAACCGGGTTCAGTCAGGGTTTAATTAGGTTTAAATCTATATTAGTTTTTAGGGCTTTAAAAATGTTTTCGGAGTCCAATAAATTCCCAAAAAATTATCATATGTCTAGTTTTTCAATTCACACCCAAAAATATTATTTCTGTAATATTTGAATATTAATTAACATTAAATAAAAATCATTTAATCACAAAATACCTTAGTTTTTATTCCAGAAAAATTACAGAAAATTATATAAAAATTGTTTTAAAAATTCTTAAAAATCAGGGGTTTTACAATCTATCCAACTTAAAATAATTTCGTCCTCGAAATTAAACTAGGGTAGGGTTTCTCTATCTAACCTCACTTGATTACAGTCTAAAGAATTCTTCTTAAGTTAACATTGCAGTTTCTACCCAACTTAAAATTTACCCATCTATCATCTAAGGCTATACATCTAAGAAGGCTATGCTCTAAATTATTTAATCATGTTATTTAATCCTCAAAGTTTTTAACACCAAATATGACATCTATGATATGCCCTTAATTACAAAAGAATAATCCTCAAGTATGTGATCGGCCTATGGGGTATATCTAGTACTCTCTGTGTATCAAACTTTATACCAAGCAAGTGGTTTCGTCTTTCTGAACTAAGGGAAGATGGAGATCAATAATAAATAGTTCAAGGGAGAGGTAATAGAATAGGAGTATCGGAATCAAGGCGTTTAAAGAATTCAAATGGGAATTGTCAAGGCAGTTGTGGATTGAAATCCTATTTTGGTAATTCCTATTCATATGCTCGTATTAGTACAGTTTTGTAAACGATATGATCTGCTCAGGCATATCTAGAGGGCAAGTACAGGTGTCTACTAGTCAACTATATATCTCAATCCATGTAGAGTATTATTGCGAAGGGCGAATCAAGCGCACTATGGTTGATCAGACCGTAATACACTGATTATGAAATATATTATTGTGGGCCTCCCCAATAATACATATGTCATGAACAAGCTCGATAAAGAATAAGCTTGCAAAACTATGCTATAAAATAGTAGCATAAGTCAAGGTAGTATATGAAATATAAATGCGCTAGATCATGATGGAAGAAGTCACAACATATTTCAAGTCCACAAGAAGTTAAGACTATACAATCTCCACAGTTGTCATACAACTCCTTGTCTAAGTCGCTAGTCGACCAAATAGGGCATGGACCTCTAAATTCTACTGTCTGAATAAACACTGTCGTCTTATGCTAGCATACAATTAATGCCATTCAGTTACACTACCTCGATGGGTCAAGTGGACTATGTGGTACTAGGTTGTGAGGCATACTACCCAACTTAAAAGAATTAAACTAATACTGTGACAGTCTTAAGAGGATCCTGCAAAATAATCTTGCACATGTAAATAAAACAAAAACTCTTATTAAGGTATATAAGGAAAGATCTTGGTACTCATTAGGGTCTCCTATCGCATTATATAGGTAAGGGTCACCTTAAGTCTTAATCAAAGTGCTCATAGAACATGTGCCAACATTAAGAATGGGAAGGTTACTAGTCTCAAGGGGAAGGGAATACAACTTGTATCGAGGTGGGGTACAATTACGTGATCTACAACTAGGGATAATCATCACAATCTAATTGAACAACTCAACTATCAGGTTCTAACTACAAGACACATAATTCAAAATTCAAGATTACAACTATAACTTTAGCAAACTATAGATCCTATCATAGAATACAATCACTTGGTCTATAATTAGAGGTGTCAGATGGCACAAATTGAAAGATGAAGAGAAGAAACGTAATCAGTCGTCGCACACTAGTGAGTGCTATGGTGGCAGAGGAGCAATGTATGAAATTAAAATAGAGGGCTCTAGATAGCATCATGGTTCTCTAAGGGGGTGGTATGCTAGTTGCTATGTTCGAGGCATGATCAAGGAAAAAGTGTTTGATTACATTCCTCTAGGCTTCTGAAGGTGCTGTCTACTAATATTAAGATAATGATCTAAGTTTATAATTCTCCAATACTATCTAGCTATGAAGGTCAGGTTCAGTCCTAAATTTCATTTTTTTTTGGTTTTCTATTGGTTCCTCAGTACTGGGTCAAACATTATGGTAAACTTCTAACTAACACTAGTAGTGTCTATACTACTCTCAAGTCTTCATAATACATCAGGGGATAATGGTAAACCAATTCTAGAGATAAGGAATTCTAGGGTTCAATAGAAATTTTAAACTTAGTGGTGTGTCAACACTCTGGTTGTACCCCAAATAGGGGTGTTACCCTACTTATCATCTAGCGACAGGGACTTCTATATTCTAGAAGGGGGCTATGCTCAAGGAATTATCAGGGAAGTACAGGAATCAAGCAGGATATAATTATTCGAATAAAATAGATAGGAGGAAGATGAATCATAGTCAAATATGGATGAGATCCTATACTCTAATCCTATTTGCAGGCTTGCTTGGTACAGTAACGTAACCGAAACAATATGCTCTCGACCTGCATGGGCCACCACAAAAATATGTCACGCCCCAGTCCCAAAATACGTAGGACTAGGAACACGTAAGCATGACAGTCGTATGGATATGGCAACTCTAATATATGGAAACCATAATCCATACGTACGCTGTAATATGAATATCAATCCACAAGTGGTTTAAAATGCATCACAAGTCACAGGGTAGAATCTAAATCTCATCCACAGAAAATTAATATAAATGAATAACCAGCATCTATATAACTAGATCTCAATATAAGTATCTAAGGATGATAGTTGGATGGAAACAAATCCACTACCAACTCGAATATAAGAGCAAATACAAAATAAGTACAACACAACAACACCATATAAGAATACCAGCTAGCAATCACGGGCTCGAAGAGAGGACATCCATGAAACATATATAACCATCCAAATCTGCGCTCCTGCAAATACTCAAGAACAGATACACCTGGCAGAGGACCAGGTCCTCAGAGGGACGTAACAAGATATAGAAAAGCGAGCCAACTTGAATACAGTAAACATGTATATAATTTGAAAATAAATAAGTACGCTGTACAGGACAATCTATATGAATGCAAATGAGGACAACTTTTTGACGTATGGGCAAGGGTAGGCTACTCGATCTAATCCTCACAACTCATACGCTCGCCAGTGGACATCATCAGCCGACATACCTCTGTGGTAGCGACCCTCGGACTCCATCAATCGACATACCTCGGGGGTAGCGACCATCGGACACGACCACCATAGTGCGTACTAGTTACTAAGGTTTACCAGAGTGGTTAAAATCCCATACGCCTAATGGTTGTCCTCTATGATACTAAGTGTCAAGTGTGTGTGTCAACATATCTAACATATAGTAATGACAGAAAGGAACTATACATGCAATAAATATACAAAAATGCAATAAATATATAGAAATATACTAAGCATGTAAAATACTGTAAGCAATTTGGCAAGGTATCTTGCCTGGTAAGAAAGCTGAAAGGTGTACTGTCCAGAAGTCAAGCATACAGGAACAGAAGCTATGGTCTCCGAACAAATGTCTACGGATGCTGAAATAGATATCACCAACGTTACCCGAATAAGCAAAATAGCTAAAAAGTACTTCCCTTTCGTCCAATTTGGACACAGGGGCAAAATCGTAATTTCGGGTCAAAGTAGGGTCCACGTGTGGCCCGCTTCGCACCGAAAAATGTGTCAGAACCAATGGTCTCCAAATTCGTCCAACTTAGTGTCAACAGGTCCAGAACGATGACACGAACCCAACGAAACTTCCAGAATTGGATTCCGATGAGCCGATCACAAAATCGTCCATCAAGTGGAGCCGCGGGGCCCACGATACGCGATTTTGTCAACGTTCTCAGAATCGAACCAAACTTAGGTCACAGGACCATCGTATTACTACGATTCCGATGGCATAAGTTTCGTTTCGATCTGATGTGTGTACACAAAGTTACGACGTATTCCAGAACATGCGGATATGGGGCGTTGTCGGCGGATACGCGTTGATTTTGGTGTGCATGCACATCCAAATCAACTTCTGCAAAATCCCGCACGTCCGTATCGACGGCGCACACCTTTTGGTTAAGACCGCCGCTTGACCAAGTCTTCCCGTTTGGCGGGGCGTACTCAGTTCCGGGTGAAAATGGGGCAATGTTTTTCCTATTTTTGGATCACGGTTCGCGATCGCCACAGGACGCGATGCACCCAGCGGGTTGCACGGGCATCGAGAGGGTTACACAGCCTACGCGTCATAACTGACAGAACAAAAAATGGAGCAACGAGAAGAGAGAACGGGTTACCTGAATAGGGCTCCGTAGAACGATGATTCTCATGTCCGGGGGTCGTCTTGACACACCGATATGGGGCTGTGCCGTGTCCGGGTTCTGCTGTGTCCGTGTCCGCTGAGAGATGCTAGGGCTACGCAGGGGCTGAGGCGGCGAGGTTGACGTGCCACGGGGGTCGACGAGGTCGGGGCTGGGGCTGCGGGCGGCTCAGGCGAAGCGGAGATGGTGGCTAGGGCAAGGGGCTAGGCGGGGGTGACGAGTGGTGGTCGAGGGGGTTCGATGTCGGGGATGGGCGGTTTGGGGTGGTGGTGCTGGGCTGGGTTAGGGCGGAGATGTGAGGGGATGGTCGAGGGAGATGGTTGAGGGAAGTCTGGTCGAGGCGGAGAAGTTGGGGACGGGTGGTGTTCGTCGAGGGTTCGACGATGGTGGAATCGGGTGACAGGCGGCGGGGGGGGGTTGCACAGGCGGGTCGAGCGGGGTTGGGCGGAGGAGAGGGAGTCGAGGGATGAGGGAGACGAGGGTTAGGGTTCAGGCTAGGGCAGCCGGGGGTGACCGGGGCTGAGCTGCGGGCGGCGGAGAGAGGAGAGAGATAGGGTTTCCGGCGGAGCGAGGAGTTCGAGGCAATTTAAAGGGGGGCCGAAACAGTGTTTTCGATTAGGTTTAGGATTAGGGTTTCGGTTAGGGTTTCAGGTCCGGGTCGGGTTCACTTTGGATCTGACCCGACCCGTTAAGGGCTGGGTTGGTTCGGTTTGGTTTGACAGTGGTTTGGTTTGGTTTATTTCCAAATAAACCGGGTTCAGTCAGGGTTTAATTAGGTTTAAATCTACATTAGTTTTTAGGGCTTTAAAAATGCTTCCAGAGTCCAATAAATTCCCAGAAAATTACCCTATGTCTAGTTTTTTAATTCACACCCAAAAATATTATTTTCATAATATTTGAATATTAATTAACATTAAATAAAAATTATTTAATCACAAAATACCTTAGTTTTTATTTCAGAAAAATTACAGAAAATTGTGTAAAAATTGTTTTAAAAATTCTTAAAAAATTAGGGGGTTTACAGGTATAGCCTCTAAGTTCTACAGTCTAAAAAAATACTGTCGTCCTAAGCTAGCATACAGTTAATGTTGTTCAATTATACTTCAATAATAGGTCAAAAGACTATGTGATATTATGTTGTGAGGTATACTACCCAACTTATAACAATAAACTAGTACTGTAATTGTCTTAAGGATACTGTAGAAACTCCTGTTAAGGTCTACGAGAAGGGGTCTTGGTACTTATTAGGGTATCCTCTTTCATTACACAGGTCATGGTCGTCCTAAGTCTTAGTCTTAGTGCAAGTGTCAATAGTAAGAATGGAACAGTCACTGGCCTTCAAGGGGAAAGGGGAATATAACTCGTATTGAGGTGGGGTACATATTACACAATTTAAAACTAAGGGATAAGCACCAGGTCTCAATCTATAAGAATAGCTTAAACCATCAAGTCCTAACTACTAAGCACACAATTCAAAAAAAATTCAAGAGTAACAACCAAAATCCTAGCAAGCTATATATATCCTAACATAGAATAAAATCACTTGGTCTATAATCAGAAGTGTCAGATGGCACGAGTTGAAAGATGAAGAATAGAGGAACAAAATTTAGTCGTCGCACAATTAGCGAATGTTAAGGTCGCAGAGGAACAACATATGAAATTAAAATAGGGGGCTCTAGATAGCATCATGGTTTTCTAAGGGGGAGTGGTATGCTAGTTGCTATGTTCGAGGTATGATCAAAGAAAAGTGTTAATTATATTCCTCTAGGCTTCCTAAGGTGCTGTCTACTAATAATAAGACAATGATCTAAGTTTATAGCTCTCCAATAATATCTAACTATGAAGGTTAGGTTCAGTCCTAATTTTTAATTTTTGGTTTTCTATTGGTTCCTCAATACTAGGGTCAAACATTATGGTAGAACTTCTAACTAACTCTAATAGTGTTTATACTACTCTCAAGTCTTTATAATACATCAAGGGGTAATGGTAAACCAATTCTAGAGATAAGGAATTCTAGGATTCACTAGATATTCTAAACTTAGTGGTGTGTCTATATTCTCGTTGTATTCTTAATAGGTGTGCTACCATAATTATCATCTAACAATAGGGACTTATATATTCTAGGAGGGGGCTATACTTAAGAAATTATCAGGGAAGTACAGGAATCAAGCAGGATATAATTATTCAAATAGAATGGATTGGAAGAAGAGCGAATCATAGTCAATTATGGATGAGATCCTATACTCTATTCCTAGGTGCAGGCTTGTTCGGTACAGTAACATAACCGAGATAATATGCTCTAGACCTGCATGGGCCACCACAAAAACATGTCACGCTCCAGTTCCAAAATACGTAGGACTAGGAACACGTAAGCATGCTAGCCGCATGGATATGGAGACTCCAATATATGGAAACCAAAATCCACACGTACGCTGTAATATGAAAATCAATCCACAAGTGGTATAAACATATGTCACAAGTCACAGGGTATAATCTAAATCTCATCCACAGATAATCGATATAAATGAATAACCAGCATCTATATAACTATATCTCAACATAAGTATCTAAGGATGATAGTTGGATGGAAACAAATCTACTACCAACTCGAATGGAAAAGTACAACACAATAAACACAATATAAGAATACCAGCTAACAGTCATGGGCTCGGAGAGAAGACATCCTCGAAACATATGTAACCATCCGGATCTGCGCTCCTGCAAATACTCAAGATCAGATACACCTGGCAGGGGACCAGGTCCTCAGAGGGACGTAACAAGATACAGAAAAGTGAGCCAATTTGAATACAGTAAACATGCATATTATTTGAAAATAAATAAGTATGCTGTACAAGACAATCTATATGAATGCAAATGAGGACAACTTTTTGATGTATGGGCAAGGATAGGCTACTCGATCTAAGCCTCACAACTCACACACCCGCCAATGGACATCAAAAATCGACATACCTCTGGGGTAGCGACCAGCGCGACTCTACAGAAATCGACATACCTCGGGGGTAGCGACCAGCGCGACACACGCCCATAGTGCGAACTATATACTATGGTTTACCAGAGTGGTTAAAAGCCCATATGCCTAATGATTGTCCTCTCATGATACTAAGTGTCAAGTGTGTGTCAACATATCTAATATATAGTAATGACTGAAAGGAACTACACATGCAATAAATAAATAGAAATGTAATAAATATACAAAAATATACTAAGCATGTAAAATACTATAAGCAATTTGGCAAGGTATCTTGCTTGGCAAAAAAGCTGCAGAATGTAATGTCCCGATGTCCAATACACAAGATCAGAAGCTATGGTCGTAGAACAAATGTCTCTGGATGCTGAAATAAATATCACCAACGTTCCCAGAATAAGCAAAATAGCTAAAAAGCACTTCCCTTTCGTCTAATTTGGACACAGAGACAAAACGGTAATTTCAGGAAAAAGTTGGGTCCACGTGTGGCCCACTTTGCACCAAAAAATATGCCAAGGGTAACAATCTCTAAATAGGACAAGTTATAGGTCAAACAACACTAAATGTCAATACGAACCCAATGGTATGTCCAAATATGGATTCCGATGGACCGAACACAATTTTGCCCAAAAAGTCAACTGTGGGGCCCGCCAATTGGCGACTTGGTCAACTGTCTCAGAATTGCGTAAAAATTGGGTCACAGGATCAACGCGTTACCACGAGTCCAGTGGTGCAAGTTTTGTCACAATCTGACAAGCGTGCACAAAATGCGCGCTACTTCCACAAAAGTTGCAACACGAGGTGTGTCCGCGGATACGGGCTAATTCCGGCGCGCACACGCGTCCAGTTCAGTTTCCACAAATTTTTACGTGTCCGGTTATGCTGCGTGCACCGTTCGGTATACTTGGTACACGACGAGGCAGTCCCGTTTGGCGGGGCGCGCTCCGTTTCACAACTTTTGTAAATCTGAGAAAAGTAGATTCGCAGGGTTTTATGACGAATTTAATTCTGTCCACAGCAGTTAATAATCCAGGGTTATTTAACAAAAATTAAACTAGATCAAGTGGTCTACGCGTACCAAAAAGAATCATCGAATTCGGATCTATATGGTGGGAGATACGAACTCTGATACATGGGTGGTCCACAGTTTTCTACGATCCCAGAATTCGGTCTGTTTGTGCCAACTTTGACGCTATTTTCGCCTAGGGTTTCGTATTGTTCGAGGTCTACTATCATACAGATATGGAAGAGGGTTAAGGGGTGAGCATATCGGTGAAGACGGGGCGGCGTTTGGTTGAACGAGTCCGGAACGTAGGTACCTTGCTGTGGGAATCTGCAGTGCGCGGGGTCGCGGTCGTCGGGATTTGTTTGGATTGCCTGGCGGGGTTCTCCGGCTGTGGTGGCGGCGCTCTCTAGGTCTACATGGGAAGAGGAGGGTCTGGATGATTGTAGGGTTAGGGTTTTATAAATAAAATAATATATATATATATATATATATATATATATATATTTATTTATTTATTTATTTATTTATGAAAGGGAGAGAGAGAGAGTGGGTTCGGTTCGCGGGCTAAGGGGGTGCAGTCCTGCAATAGGAATTTGCTAAAGGGGGGTTGGCCGCTGCTTCCTAAGGCGGGTGCTGTGCTTTTGCAAGAAAATGGTTTGCAATTTGTTTTGCTTAAGTTTGCTTTAAGAATTGATTGGTATTAGTGTAACACCCCGTTCCGCTCAAGCGGACTGCCGTCTCAATCGGCAATCGTGCAGCTGTCCCGACCTGCTTTGCCTCGATCAAGAAGCAAAGGATATCCAGACTTGTCCCTACAGGAATCCGGCTTGGACTTTCAGAGGCTCGCTCAGACGTATCGCTCTACCGAGGCGAATCATCGCTAAGGTGGGTGGCTACGGTGAACTTGTCTTTGCTTAGCCAGCACACATAAAAATCTGGAATATTCATGCTAGTCGCTAGGTGATAACCTCCTGCATGCTAATAAATCCAACGCACCTAGCTAAGGGAATAATCCCAACTTGTACTGCTTGCTAGAAAATAGAAAATGAAATACTGCTTATATTCAGACCCTCGCATGCTAAGTCCCTTAACGGTTTCAACTCTCGGCTTACCTTCGGGTCCGAGCAACGTGCCTGCTTACGTTCCTTAGAAACGCATGCTTGTCTGTTTGTATATTACCGTGTTTTCATCCAAACCTCGGAAGACTACTACGTAGTCGTTCCGTGCCTGAACGAACCTGCAAGTATCCGGGACCGTTAGGTCACCAAGGCAGCCCCGAACCAGGGGAATGCATCAAGACAAGTTATTGTACAGAACCAAGATTCAAGTATCCCGTATACTCGTGTACTCGTGTTCCCGTGCACTCGTGTTCTCGTATTCTCGTGTTCTAGTACACGCGTGTTCTCGTGTATCTCGTGTAATCGTGTTGCCTGAGATTGGTTAAATCGTGTTGCCTGAGATTGGTTAAATCGTGTTGCCTGAGATTGGTTAACCCTGACTTGCATGTCGCGGACAACTCGAAAACGAGGTATAGTTCCACGGACGGTCATCGGGGCACTGGGACCGATCCGATCCGGATGGAACTCACGTTATTGTACAGTCCATTGTGCTGGACGGGATGGCATGTAGTGCCCCTTGTTCTTTCGCTGCATACATTCTCTCCAGTGACTGAACCGTATTGTATAGTCCATTGTGCTGGACGGAATGGCATGTAGCGCCCCTTGTACTATTGCTGCATACCATTACCGCCAGTGACTATTGTCCTTTATGGCTATGCCAGCGACTCCTGTTCATATAGATAAGTCATCCTCGCTTAGCGGCTATCCGCGTGCGAGTCACTGCATCGCATCGACTGAACACCTGAACGATCATGTTAAAACGACCCTCCTGTTTGCATATGCTTGCCTCCTGAATGCTTATACTTGCCCGTGCTTGAATTAATATGTTTGCCTCAATGTTTGCCTTGGACAGGGAAGGAGATGGTAAGTTGGTAAGTCTCGCCGTGTTTTCTCTAACATCGCACGACGCACTGCCCGACACGTTAGGCAATTCAATGTTTGCATGAAACTGATCCTAAGGCAACTAGAAAGACAACTTAATAGTTGTGCACGGAACCTGTATTACGTGTTTGGATTTGTCGAGCGGGCGAGTAGCTTCCCCACCAGTGCATTCAATGTACTGATAATCCACCAGTTTGATATGCAGGGTGCGGGAGAACCTCGTGCGGTGCGGACGCCTCCTTCGTACGTGCTAAGGCCAGGAGTTCCCTCTGAAGCCTTGCAACGGTGCATCCGGGACTGAAGCACATATACAAGACATAAGTTGTGAACATCGCCTGACCATCGCCTGTACAATCATTCCAAATTGTAGCCACTTGGCACGCTTTTACTGTTTCAGAGAGAGAGGCTTGAACGACTTGTAATCTCGGCTATACGCCGCCTGTAACACTTGTTCATATCAATAAAGAGATTACTTTACTTGTTTCTATGCTTCCGCTATGTTTGTTGACTCAGTGAACCTGTTACTGATCGCCTATGCGTTCATGACTCTGCTGCACTCGGACAATCTGTGCGACTCTGTGGCTTAGAACTCTAACCGCCAGCCAATGAACCATGGCCTTGCACGGGCGTGGCTCACGCTCGTGCGGCATCACGCCCGGATGGGTTAAGCGATCGTTCCGCGGGAGCGCTGGCGAGGGTGATTCCCGCCTAGCGGGAACGGCCGATTGCCTGCGGGAGATCGGGGCGTGACAGGTTGGTATCAGAGCCTGGCTTCTACGCCTTTGGACTTCGATTCGATATCTCTGTTTTGAAAGCTCGTTCGTGGGTTATGTGCACGCTCTCTCTCAATGCCTCGATGGGATGTTCCAACAATAAGTCTAAATACTTTCAAAATACGTTTTGAATGATATGCTTGCTTGTCTGGTTGTATGCTGCGAGTGGCCTTTGTGCCAACCTGTGCGAACCCTTGAGAGTATCGCTAGTAGCTTGTCCGATTTTTACTAACCCTAAGTTTGGTTGAATGCATCTATTCGAGGGACACCTTGAACTAGTGCACCATCCAAGACTTAAGAAAAGGTGAAACTCGAGTGCTAAGACTTCGCTATCACTGAGCTGGTTGACGTGTTCACACTAGAAATGCATGTCGAAGGTGCGCACGATCCAGTCTAAGCGATATGCTGATTTCGAAGCTTGTGCAAGTGAAGATCCAAATGAACAAGTACAAACGACTTGTCTAGGATTGCCTCAACCCTAGATTACTGCTTATCCTTAGTAAGTCTCGAGGACGAGACTTTTTCTAAGTTGGGTAGGATATAACACCCCGTTCCGCTTAAGCGGACTGCCGTCTCAATCGGCAATCGTGCAGCTGTCCCGACCTGCTTTGCCTCGATCAAGAAGCAAAGGATATCCAGACTTGTCCCTACAGGAATCCAGCTTGGACTTTCAGAGGCTCGCTCAGACGTATCGCTCTACCGAGGCGAATCATCGCTAAGGTGGGTGGCTACGGTGAACTTGTCTTTGCTTAGCCAGCACACATAAAAATCTGGAATATTCATGCTAGTCGCTAGGTGATAACCTCCTGCATGCTAATAAATCCAACGCACCTAGCTAAGGGAATAATCCCAACTTGTACTGCTTGCTAGAAAATAGAAAATGAAATACTGCTTATATTCAGACCCTCGCATGCTAAGTCCCTTAACGGTTTCAACTCTCGGCTTACCTTCGGGTCCGAGCAACGTGCCTGCTTACGTTCCTTAGAAATGCATGCTTGTCTGTTTGTATATTACCGTATTTTCATCCAAACCTCGGAAGACTACTACGTAGTCGTTCCGTGCCTGAACGAACCTGCAAGTATCCGGGACCGTTAGGTCACCAAGGCAGCCCCGAACCAGGGGAATGCATCAAGACAAGTTATTGTACAGAACCAAGATTCAAGTATCCCGTATACTCGTGTACTCGTGTTCCCGTGCACTCGTGTTCTCGTGTTCTCGTGTTCTAGTGCACGCGTGTTCTCGTGTATCTCGTGTAATCGTGTTGCCTGAGATTGGTTAAATCGTGTTGCCTGAGATTGGTTAAATCGTGTTGCCTGAGATTGGTTAACCCTGACTTGCATGTCGCGGACAACTCGGAAATGAGGTATAGTTCCACGGACGGTCACCGGGGCACTGGGACCGATCCGATCCGGATGGAACTCACGTTATTGTATAGTCCATTGTGCTGGACGGGATGGCATGTAGCGCCCCTTGTTCTTTCGCTGCATACATTCTCTCCAGTGACTGAACCGTATTGTATAGTCCATTGTGCTGGACGGAATGGCATGTAGCGCCCCTTGTACTATTGCTGCATACTATTACCGCCAGTGACTATTGTCCTTTATGGCTATGCCAGCGACTCCTGTTCATATAGATAAGTCATCCTCGCTTAGCGGCTATCCACGTGCGAGTCACTGTATCGCATCGACTGAACACCTGAACGATCATGTTAAAATGACCCTCCTGTTTGCATATGCTTGCCTCCTGAATGCTTATACTTGCCCGTGCTTGAATTAACATGTTTGCCTCAATGTTTGCCTTGGACAGGGAAGGAGATGGTAAGTTGGTAAGTCTCGCCGTGTTTCCTCTAACATCGCACTGCACACTGCCCGACACGTTAGGCTATTCAATGTTTGCATGAAACTGATCCTAAGGCAACTAGAAAGATAACTTAATAGTTGTGCACGGAACCTGTATTACGTGTTTGGATTTGTCGAGCGGGCGAGTAGCTTCCCCACCAGTGCATTCAATGTACTGATAATCCACCAGTTTGATATGCAGGGTGCGGGAGAACCTCGTGCGGTGCGGACGCCTCCTTCGTACGTGCTAAGGCCAGGAGTTCCCTCTGAAGCCTTGCAACGGTGCGTCCGGGACTGAAGCACATATACAAGACATAAGTTGTGAACATCGCCTGACCATCGCCTGTACAATCATTCCAAATTGTAGCCACTTGGCACGCTTTTACTGTTTCAGAGAGAGAGGCTTGAGCGACTTGTAATCTCGGCTATACGCCGCCTGTAATACTTGTTCATATCAATAAAGAGATTACTTTACTTGTTTCTATGCTTCCGCTATGTTTGTCGACTCAGTGAACCTGTTACCGATTGCCTATGCGTTCATGACTCTGCTGCACTCGGACAATCTGTGCGACTCTGTGGCTTAGAACTCTAACCGCCAGCCAATGAACCATGGCCTTGCACGGGCGTGGCTCACGCTCGTGCGGCATCACGCCCGGATGGGTTAAGCGATCGTTCCGCGGGAGCGCTGGCGAGGGTGATTCCCGCCTAGCGGGAACGGCCGATTGCCTGCGGGAGATCGGGGCGTGACAATTAGTTTATATTATTATTAGTTTATTATTTTCTTTTC
Organism: Iris macrosiphon; assembly: GCA_036927795.1. Taxonomy (NCBI): domain Eukaryota; kingdom Viridiplantae; phylum Streptophyta; class Magnoliopsida; order Asparagales; family Iridaceae; genus Iris; species Iris macrosiphon. The sequence continues at coordinate 62,876,730 of JAYESA010000003.1, read as the reverse complement.
TTTTCTTTTTTTTTCTTTTTCTTTTTCTTTATATATATATATATATATATATATATATATATATATACTCATAAGAAAAATTCTTGATTATAATAATGCACACCGTTAAGCTAGCAACTGCTCATGGGGTCTCCTACATGGAATAAATTCCGAAAAATTCCTAATGGTCCCATAAATCCTCTAAGTGCCCGAACACCTAAAATAAAAATTATTAAAAATCTATTTCTCCTAATTAGTCACTAATTACTACAATTAAATTAATAATTAATAATTAAAAAGGGGTATATACGATTTCTAGGAATAGGGATTTTACCCTCTCCCCATGACGATATAGAACCTATAGCACAAAAATTCTTGGAAGCTATAGATTCCTATCATCCGTATGTGTGGGAAGTAGCGTCATCATCTAATGTCATCACGACATATGGGCCACATAAGGATTATATCTTTATTGTCCCGCCTACTCGCAGCAGTCAGCGTCCAATAGTCTTCAGTCGCATACTCAATAAACCGACTGTACAAGAGGATTCTCCCGATGACGATGCTGGTAAAATGTAGGTTCACAGATATAGCCCGCAAGCTTTGAAGATTATACAAAGTATGGGTTATGACTTGAAGCTGGAACCAGGTCTTAACTATGGGAAAGGCAGACGAATGACGTTGCACGGTGATCCCTACTGCCAACGAACTCGTTTTGGGTTAGGGTATACCACCTCCCTTGCAACTTTTGAGTTAAATGAGGATATCTTTTCCTCTTCTCAAGATGGCTCGTCGCCCTCCGGCTTATATGATGCTCTCGAACGAGCATTATCAGTAAATACGATATAGGCAGATTCCCTCGAAGTAGACGAACAAGAATCTGAATCGTTTGAGAATGACTCTTGGGCTCAGGAAATGGATACACAGTGGAAACTCCGGTTCGAGCAGAGAGAACCCCCCACTGAAGATAAAGTTATCCAAATTGACGTTGGGGGTGAACTTTCGCTAAAGCCGATATTTATCAGTAACAATCTTTCCGAAGAAGAAAGGGAAGAAATAATCCAGCTGATAAAAGAATATATCGATGTCTTTGCGTGGAATTATGAGGATATGCCAGGTCTTGATCCTAAAGTGGCTACTCATAAGCTCAACATATTTCCCAATTCGAAGCCTGTGAAGCAACATCAGCGCCGATTTCGTCCAGATATGATGGACACCATCGAAGCTGAAATCAAGAAGTTGATAGCCTGTGGCTTCATCCGGGAAGAACAACATCCTGACTGGGTCGCCAATGTTGTCCCAGTCATGAAGAAAAGTGGAAAAGTCCGTGTCTGCATCGATTACCGAGATCTGAATGTAGCCTGCCCCAAGGATGAGTTTCCTCTTCCCATTACGCACGTCATGATCGATAATACCTGCGGGTTTGAACGCATGTCTTTCATGGACGGATTTTCAAGATACAATCAAATTAAGATGCATCCTGAAGACGAGATGCATACTGCCTTTCGAACACCATTCGGGGTATATTGCTATACGGTCATGCCCTTCGGACTGAAGAATGCCGGGGCTACGTACCAACGAGCTATGAGTAACATATTCCATGAGCATTTATGCAAAACAGTAGAATGTTACATGGATGATATAGCTGTCAAAAGCTGCCTCAAGGATAATCACATCAAAGACTTGAAGACAGTGTTTGAGTTGATGCGCCAATATCAACTCAAAATGAATCCTACAAAGTCCTTTCTTGGTGTATCCAGTGGCAAATTCCTATGGTATGACGTACTTGGTAAAGCAAGCACAAAAATATAGGATCGAGATATCAACTCTCTAAGTGACGTTACACGACTCCGCGTACGGCGTCGACACCCGAATATTATTCGGAAGTTAAGCAACATCTCACGGTCCTAGGTTGAGCAGATACATCACAGAAATAAATCAAGCAAATAATATTAAGGCAATTATGGCAAGTTTGGCAAGGTACACTTGCCTGGGGTTTGAACTCCTTCAATCGCTCCGGTAACAGCAAAATCTTCATGTACGCCTTCGAATGCTGAAATAAACATTATCATTACTCTCAGAAGACATAAATTAGCTAGGATTAACTACCCATAAGTCCAATTTGGACACAGGGCCAGAATTGACAGTTTCTAGTCAAAGTGGGGTCCACATGTGGCCCATTTCGCACTAAAAAATGTACCAGAGATAAAGTTCTCCAAAATTGTCAAAATTAGTGTCCACGAGTTCAAAACGATGATACGAACCTAACAGAACGTCCATAACTGGATTCCGATGAGCCGGTCACAAAATTGCCCGTCAAGTAGAGCCGTGGGGTCAACAAAAATGGGGTTTTGTCAATGTTCTCAGAATTTAGCCAAACTTGGGTTAGAGGACCAGCATAATGCTATGAATCTGATGGCGCAAGTTTTGTTACGAAACGACAAGCATATATAAAATTATGATGAGTGTCAGAATAGGGCCGATACGGGGTTTTTCGGCAGACACGCGTTGATTCCGGTGTGCACGCACATCCAAATTAACTTTTTCAAAATTCTATACGTCTGCATTGACGATACACACCTTTTGATGTAATTCACACACGACAAAATTATCTCGTTTAGCGGAACACACCCAGTTTCAGGAAATTTAGGGTTTTGAAAACCAAGTTTTTAGTCAACTTTAACCGCGAAATAAACACAACATATATTAAATTAAAATAAACTAATTAAAGGGGTTAAAACTTGTTTATATTATCTAATTTACTGTTCAATTGGAATTTAGAATTATTAACTAGGTTAGGAGAAAAATGGCCATGAACATAGGGCTTCGGGACAGTTTCCAGAACCAGAAATTGGGTTATCTTTTCCTGTCGCGGTTTGCGACCGACACATGACACGATATCCCGAACTAATTGTACAGGGTTCGAGAGGGTCATGCTGCGATCATAACGCAATAGGCCAATCAAAAATTAATGCAACGAGGAGGAAGTTAACTCACTCGAAACAGGGGGTTCAAAACTGCGTTGCTGCGCTTGGACGGTGGCTGGGCGGCATTGCACTGTCGTCGTCGGGGCCGGGTTTGTCGGCTGCTACTGCGTTTGCTGTGGTGGTGGTCGTGGGTCATGGTGGTGCTGGTAGTGGCGGCAGGTCATCATCGTCACCGGAGTCGGCGAGGTCGTCGTCGGGGTAAGGTGGCCGGAGTCGGTGACGGCGGTGGTCTGATGATGATGGTGGTAGCGGCTGGGGGGTTTTATAGGGGTTGTGGCCGCGGCGGTTACGGGAAGGGGGACCGGAGAGGTCGCCGGCGGGTACGGAATAGGAACCAAGGGGTCGTCGGCTGTTGGGTCATGGCGGCGGGGAGATGAATGGCCGGCGGCAAAAACGGTCGGGGGATTTAAAACTTCCGGTTACTATAGATAAGGTTTAACGGGTCGGGTCGGGTTATGGGTTCGTGTATGGATCCAAATCCATTAGGCTTGGGTTAGTTCGGTTAGGTTCAGTTTGGTTTGGTTTGGTTCGGTTCAAGTTGTTTCAGTCTGGTTTATTTTGGTTTATTTAAAAATAATACTTTTTAGCTATTTAAAAATAGTTTTTTAGCCCAATAAATTTCAGAAAAAATACACAATATCCAATTATTAATTATACGCTCAAAAATATAATTTTTATAATATTTTAATAGTTAATTTAATTCACAAAAATATTAATCCCAGAAGAACATTTATTTTAATTAATAAAAATACAGAAAAAATCCCAAAATTTTATATTTAAAAATTTAAAAATTTAGGTGTTTACAATATATCCACCTTAAAATAATTGCGTCCTCGCAATTAAGAAAATAAGATATAACCGGTCAGAAGAGATGACGCAGTTGTAAAACATGTTTGAAGCACGACACAAAAGATAAAGAACCATGAACAAGGAGAAATCGAGAGGAAGTGTGAGGGTTTTGTTCAAGCAGAACATGTAGGAAAGGAATAAAAATATTTTCTTAGGCAATAAGAGATAAGTAACTCAAGAGTAAAGGAGCCTGGTTAGAACGAAGATCAACTACAGCTTATGAAAACTTGGGTACCAGTTACTAATCTAGACTAACAAGTTCATGCTATCATAATACTATGCTTAGGCTAGGGAATGGAACTAATAGGCACATGCTAAAGCATTACTAGGAATAGATAGCTATGATAAAACTTAAATCTTACTCATATTCGCTACTCCTCGAGTCTGTGCCTCCTCCACTGTCATTGCAAAAGCCTGTCCACGTCCTTGCGGTGGTGCCCTCTGCTGTTGCTGGGCCTGCTGGAAGAGTGTTGCCCGTGGTGCCAAAGGTGGCCTCGGCTGATATCCTTCCGGTGCTGGTAAAGCTTGTCGGTTTACTATTGATGCTCTTTTTCGACACTCAGGACAATCCCTTACTGAATGTTGACTGGATCCGCAAGCTAAACATAATCCCAATTTAAGTCTACACTCCCTCTCAATATTGCCTACCTTGCCACAGTAGTGACAAGTAGGAAGGGTTAAGGATTATGATACAGCTCTCTGTGGTGGTTTTATCTGGGGTCGCTTTGCAGACTCCCCATGTAATACTTTGGTTGGTGCTGATATGAACGGTCGTTTCAGGCTGGACTCTCTTCTGGTGACGTGCTCCATGCGTCGGGCTGTCGCAAGGACGTCCGAGTAAGAAGTAAGTGCAATGGAGCCGATTAATCTCTGTAGCTCAAAGCTGAGTCCGTCGAAGAACTTCTCAGCCTTCTCTTCTTCTGTCAGAATTAGTATAGGTACGAAGCGGCTCAAACAGATGAACTCCGCATTGTACTCTTCCACTGTCATATTATCTTGAGTAAGGCAATTGAACTTGTTCCGAAGTTTCGATCGAGCAATAGATGGAATGTATATCTCCTGAAAGAGTCTAGAGAACTCCTCCCAAGTGATCAGTCTTGTCCGAGCCATCTCTCCTCAGATAGCCACCAATGATGTGCATTGCCCGTCAACTGCATCCGAACGGCAGTCATCCAATGCTCCCTTTGAAGCTCAGCTGCTTCCAATTGGTGTTGAGTGTTTGTGAGCCACTCATGAACTTTAGTGGGCTCCTTCTTGCCTAAAAAGGTACGGGACTTCAGTTGGCAAAAATTGGTGATAGATCTCGTTGATGGCCGTCTAGCTGGTGGGTTCGCCTGCTCCAGTGCGGTCACTATACTGTTTCTCAGGTTCTCTGCCTCGTGACGCTGAGTCTCTTGATGAATCTGTTGTTGGGCATGCATCATTGCGTAGAACAATTGGAATATCTGTTGACCATCCATAGGCTATCCTGGTAAAAAAAATAGGCATCGGTGGAGTAAACTACGGTGGTGGTGTAATGTCGTCTCGCTGGAACCTTGAGGCATGCTAACATGCTTGACTGTTTTGGTGAGTGGAGCAATCTTCACTTAATGGCATCACTCCATCGTCGTAGGTGACCACAGCACCCGGTGGTGTACCTACGGGAGTCTCATCGCTGGCTCGTGGATCCATTACTCTGCATCCAAAGTAAACTATGAGAGGCGCACAGAGGAACCAAGGCATGATGCAAGTCAAGAAATTATTTTGAAGTCGATATAGAGGTCAAGAACGAATCAATTAAGTGGATGAGATCCTATAACTTATCCTATCCTTATCGCAGGCTTGCTCGGTTCCTTAGTTGAAACTAAAACAATATAGTCGTTGACCTGCATGGGCCACCACAAAAACTATGTCACGCCCCAGTCCCAAAATACCGAGGGACTAGCCACGTGGCAATGGCCAACAGCACACTCCAATGGGCAAATCCAATTTAATGGACCCGTTAGAGTGTACTTAAGCTGTAAAACAAATATAATGGACTACGATACATGTCACAGTCTAATTTTAATCTCATCCACAGAAGGTAAACATAATTCAAAATGCCAGACTAATCAAAAGAGAAATATAACAAGTCTCAATAAAATGTCTAGGGGAATAACTCGATAATGAGTTTAGTACAGTAATCCAAGAGACAGGAAATAGAGTATCTAAAAACAGATATAACTGAGTATATAACAAATACTCAGAAGAAATCCTCTGGCAACATCTCGTCCTCTGGTGCTGGTACTGCTCTAGTGTCTATTCATATCCTGTATACCTTAGGGTAGATCTCCTTTGCTATACCTGGGGACATAATCCGGATCCAGGTCCTCAGGGGACATAATAAGGTAAAAGAATAACTCAAGCCAAATAAAATGTAGTATATAAAAATATATCAACAGGGCACACTATGTACCATCTATGTGAAATGCAAATGAGAGCATTAATCATACTCAGGCTAAAACTACTATAGGCTCTGTGTCGGGGAAACCTATAGCAACATGTATTATCTCGAAGGGCCAGTACGTGTGCTAAAGCTCTGGTCAGAGTCTAAGGCACACCCAGTAATAATATATATATATATATATATATATATATATATATATATATATATATATATATATATATATATATATATATATAACATAATTAGTCTTTAGTTTGGTAAGACTCTTCCCACCCAATGTAACCTTACGTCTCATGTCCATAACACGCAAGATCATGACCTCTAACTATTACAGCGAGTCATAATGATATCTATGTATATGCAAGTCTTATGTCACAAATCCTGTAAGCCTATACAGAATCACCATGAATAACTCAGGAAAGATTATGTCACATGAATAGTGTCAAGTGTCCTATGGTATGACGTACTTGGTAAAGCAAGCACGAAAATATAGGATCGAGATATCAACGCTCTAAGTGATGCTACACGACTCAGCGTAGGCGTCGACACCCGAATATTATTCGAACGTTAAGCAACATCTCACGGTCCTAGGTTTAGAAAATACATCACAGAAATAAATTAAGCAAATAATAATAAGACAATTACTGTAAGTTTGGTAAGGTACACTTGCCTGGGGTTTGAACTCCTTCACTTGCTTCGGTAACAGCAAAATCTTTAGGTAGGCCTCCGGATGCTGAAATAACTATTACCATCACTCTCAGAAGACATGAAATAGCTAGAATTGACTATCCATAAGTCCAATTTAGACATAGGGGCAGAATTGACAGTTTCAGGTCAAAGCCGGGTCCACATGTAGCCCACTTTGCACCGAAAAATGTTCCAGAGACAAAGTTCTTCAAATTAATCAAACTTAGTGTCTACGAGTCCAGAATGATGATACGAACCCAATAGGATATCCAGAACTGGATTCTGATGAGCCGATCACAAAATTGTCCGTCAAGTGGAGCCGTGGGGCCCACGAAAATAGGATTTCGTCAACGTTCTCAGAATCGAACCAAACTTGGGTCACAGGACCAGCATAACGCTATGAATCCGATGGCGCAAGGTTTGTTGTAAAACGACAAGCACACACAAAATTATGACGAGTGTCAAAACATGCCTGATACGGGGCTTTTCGGCGGATATGCGTTGATTCCGGTGTGCAAGCACATCCAAATCAACTTCCACAAAATCCCACACGTCTGTATTGACGATAAGCGCCTTTCAAAATAATTCATACACGACAAAGTTGCCTCGTTTAGCGGGACGCACCCAGTTTCGAGAAATTTTAGTTTTTAAAAACCAAGTTTTTGGTCAACTTTAACCGCGAAATAAACACAGCATATATTAAATTAAAATAAAATAATTAAAGGGGTTAAAACTTGTTTATATTGTCTAATTTACTATTCAATTAGAATTTAGAATTATTAACTAGGTTGGGAGAAAAATGGCCATGAACATGGGGCTTCGGAACAGTTTCCAGAACCAGAAATTGGGTTATTTTTCCTTGTTTTGCGTTGCAGTTTACGACCGATACAGGACATGATACCCCGAACTAATTGTACAGGGTTCGAGAGGGTCATGCTGCAATCATAACGCAATAGGCCGATCGAAAATTGATGCAACGAGGAGGATGTTAACTCACTCGAAACAGGGGGTTCAAAACCGCGTTGCTGCGCTTGGACGGCGGCGGTGCACTATCGTCGTCGGGTCCGGGTTCGTCGGCTGCTGCTGCGGCTGCTGTGGTGGTGGTCATGGGTCGTGGTGGTGCTGGTAGTGGCGGCGGGTCATCGTCGTCGTCGGAGTCGGCGAGGTCGTCGTCGGGGTGAGGTGGCCGGAGTCGGTTACGGCGGTGCTCTGATGATGGTAGTGGTAGCGGTTGGGGTTTATTTATAGGGGTTGTGGCCACGGCGGTTACGGAGAGGTGGACCAAAGAGGTCGTCGGCGGGTAGGGGAGAGGAACCTAGGGGTCGTCGGCGGTTGGGTCGCGGCGGCGGGGAGGTGAATAGCCAACGACGGAAACGGTCGGAGGATTTAAACTTTCGGTTACTGTAGCTAAGGGTTAACGGGTTGGGTTATGGGTTCGGATATGGATCCAAATCCATTAGGGTTGGGTTGGTTCGGTTGGGTTCAGTTTGGTTTGATTTGGTTCGGTTCAAGTTGGTCCAGTCTGGTTTATTTTGGTTTATTTAAAAATAATACTTTTTAGCTATTTAAAAATAGTTTTTGAGCCCAATAAATTTCAAAAAATTACACAATATGTAATTATTAATTATACACTCAAAAATATAATTTTTATAATATTTTAATATTTAATTCACAAAAATATTAATCCATGAAGAACATTTATTTTAATTAATAAAAAATACAGAAAAAGATCCCAAAAATTTATATTAAAAAATTTAAAAATCTGGGTGTTTACATCACGGAAAAGTTTTGGACGGAGGTATTCAAAATACTTGGGTCAGACCTACACTTCTCGACCAGTTTCCACCCGTAGACGAACGGTAATAGTATTTTACGCACCCAACAACATTGACCCATCAATACGATTCTCAATCAACCATCGCCTCTTCGTACAAAGTGCCAACCAGCAGGATTTGGTGCAACACTTGGACATCGCCCAGTTCTGCTACAATCTCCAAAGGATCAAGTCATCTCACAGTAGTCCATTCGAGTTGGTAATGGGTCGACAATCGCTCGCCCCGCACACGCTGAGTACGAGGACGTCAACCAAAAGCCCTACGGCTCACCAGTTTGCCTCGGACTTCAGGGAGAAGGCGGATATTGCCAAGGTATTTCTGGAGAAGGTCGTATACAAGATGAAGAAATAGGCCAACACCAAGCGAAGGCATGTTGAGTACAAGGAAGGAAACTTGGTGATGGTCAAGCTTCAACCACAGCAGTTCAAGGTGTTCCACAAGGTGCACAAGGGACTGATTCGCAAGTATGAGGGCCCCTTCCCAGTCCTTAAAAAGGTAGACAAAGTTTCCTACTAGCTCGAGTTCCCCGTCAAGATAAAGATCCATCCCGTCTTCCATGCAAGCTGCCTCAAGCCTTATCATGCAGACTTGGAGGACCCTCAGCGAGGAGTTTCGAAGTGGCCCACGGCGACCATGACTATGTTATTTGACAAAGAAGTGGACGTCGTGCTTGACTCGAGGACCATTCTACAAAGAGGTATTTTCATATATGTGGTGTATTTCATCAAGTGTAAGGGAATGTCTGTCACGCCCCGATTTCGCCCAAACGATAATCGTCCTCCGGGCGTGATGCCGTGCACGCGTAGGGCACGCGTGCACAAGGCCTAGGCATAATGATGATCTTTAGAACATAAGCAACAGAGTACGCAAATAAGATAACACACATTGAGGCATAGAAAAGTTTTCTCTTTATTGATAATGAACATCTGTTTACAAACTCTTGACCCAAAACGATAAGGATGCCACACAGGCTTACAACTTGGATACAAAATGAGATAGCCGTTCCATATATTACACCCTTTACTAGAATTCAAAACACATAACACCTTGGGTGCGAGTCAACACCATCATCTTGTGGCTTCCCAAAAGTGAGAGCGAGCTCCTTGCTTCTTACGTACTGGAGCTACCAAAAGTCACGTCACGAAAGCGTCTTGATTTAGAAAGGGGGTTGGAGAAAGCTTCAGCTCCTCGCCGCGTCGCCTTGGCTAGGGGAACCTGCTGCAACGAGGGTCAGTACTTCAAAAAGTACCGGTGAGGGCGAGCTAACCCAACTTAACCAAAATCTACATCGAGTTCATATGAGCATGCAATATTTATTTTTATGTGATCTATCTACCTTGGCTTAGATAAATTCTTCGCATAAGATAGAGTAAAATAACATAACCAAATGTGCCACCGCTCGGTGACTTTACCTGTACCGTCTGAGCCACCTGTACAAAACTTACCATGACCTTCCCTGCCACGAAGACATAGTTAGTATGCACAGTTTAAATATACATAACAATCACTTGGTTGGACTTGGGATGGGTCGGCTGTCATTCTGCCTCGGGTAGCTAGCCCTTAGCGAACGCACGGACCCATCCAAATGCTAGGACTACACTAGCAAATAGTTCTACCCGGGGCGAAGCGGTCCCGGTGCCCCGGCGACCGTTCGTAGAATGATATCCCTTGTATACAAGTTGTCCAAAACCATACCACCGCAACCAACTAAGTTATCACATGAAACACATATCCAAGCAAATACAAGCAAGTGAACATAGTGTAGTTTTCCATAGTCTATGCTACTTGTGTAAGGATCATATTTTCCTTCCCCTTTTGCACCATACCATGAATAGTTATAGATAAATGATTCTAACTACAACTTAACATAGAAATGGTTATGATATATGACGGGCATGCACGCTATAGTGTGATCGTTCAGAACAATTTCCATATAATAAGCATTATTGGTGTTTCAAGCCTACTTCTTTTCTATTTTGACTCAGTCATATGTGTTTTAGTATCGTTTGATCAGGATGAACAATGAGTCAATCTATTTAGAATGCAGACTTGGAAGAAGGAAGCTAATCGAAATAAAGCCACTCACAAGTTAGGAAAGTAGGAGAGAAAGGAAGAACTTTAAGACTCCGCACGAGCGTCGTCTACCCGATCACCTACACGCACCAACAGATGATCAATATCCCCTGCTTCGTTCTCCGAGGTTCGATATGAAATTGTGAGATCCTAAGAACGAAAACAATGAAATCCATCGAAACCATTCAAGAAAACGCAAGTCATAAAACCAATAAAAAGCAACCAAGCGGCACGAAACGGGCAAGAAACCAACGCAACAGAAAGGCCCCTCTCGACTCTGCCGTCGAGTCCATCCTTGAGGCACGATCCGTTGAATATGGGACCTAATTCCTAAGAAACTAATCCATAACGAGGAAAGGATCTTGATTCAATCTGTCCCGTTAGGACGGTCTTAAGTGTTTCTTGGCCGCGCTCCCCGAATAGGGGGAACGGGGCATTACATCATAACCATCCAAAAGAAAGTTTCGTCCCGAAACTTAGGAATAGAACCTACCCCTAAGGAATAATGAAGGAAACCTTTCCCTCATATCAGATTCGATTTCCCACGTCTATTCTTCGATCGCGTGGTTCCGCCACAGAACGCGCACTAACGATACTGCCCGATTCCGTAACTGCTTTTCCTTACGTTCCAATATCTGCACGGGTTCTTCGGCGTACGACAAGTCCGCCTGCAGATCTAACTGACCCAAGTCTACCACATGGTTCGGATCGTGCACATACTTCCTTAGCTGAGACACATGAAAAATATCGTGCACATCTGACAGGGCTGGCGGCAAAGCAATTTGATAAGCAACTGAAGTGACTCGTTTGAGAATTTCGAACGGGCCAACAAATCTTGGACTTAACTTCCCTTTTATCCTGAATCTCGTCACACCACGCATGAGAGAGACTTTTAGGAATACATGGTCCCCCTCTAGGAATTCAAGAGGGCGGCGACGAATATCGGCATAGCTCTTTTGCCGACTTTGTGCTACTTTTAACCGTTCTCGAATCAGCCGAACCTTTTGTACTGTTTGTTCAACCAGTTCTGGCCCCAGGATTTGCCTTTTCCCAACTTTATCCCAGCAGATCGGAGACCTACACTTCCGCCCATACAATGCCTCATACGGAGCCATCTGGATGCTAGACTGATAACTGTTGTTGTAAGCAAATTCGGCTAGCGGCAGGTTGACGTCCCAACTTGACTTGGAATCGATTACGCAGAGGCGCAGCATATCTTCTAGTACCTGATTCACCCATTCTGTCTGGCCATCGGTTTGAGGATGGTAGGCTGAACTGAATTTTAACTTGGTCCCCATCGACGACTGAAGGCTTTTCCAGAAATGTGAGACGAACCGTCCGTCCCGATCTGATACTATAGAAACTGGCACTCCGTACAGCCGGACTATCTCGTCAAGGTAGGTCTGGGCAAGGCGATCGGCGCCCCAAGTACTTTTAATGGCAATAAAGTGTGCAGACTTGGTTAACCGGTCGACGATAACCCAGATTGCGTCGTTCCTCCGTTGCGTCCTTGGAAGACCAACAATAAAGTCCATGCTGATGTGCTCCCACTTTTATTCCGGGATAGCAAGATTTTGCATTTCTCCGCCTGGCCTCTGATGCTCTGCTTTCACCCTCTGACAGTTTATGCATTGGGACACAAAGAGTGCTACATCCTTCTTTATGTCGTGCCACCAGAAGACCGTATGAAGGTTCTTATACATTTTCGTGCTCCCGGGATGGATCGCATAGGCTGCATAATGTGCTTCGATGAGGATTTCCTTTCTGAGTTCTGAATCATTGGGGACGCATAGCCTTCCCTTCACTCGCAACACCCCATTCTCATCTACTGCAAAGTCTTTCGCCTTCCCCACTTGGACCTGCTCTCGCATTTTCCGGAGGAATGGATCGTCTCTTTGAGTAGATGTGACTCTCTCTATCAGATTGGGTACAAATCGCATCTGAGCAACCCGCGCGCCACGATAACGAATTCTGAGTTCGATGCCCATTTCTTCTAACTCCCTTCGTAACCTGCGATCGATGGACAAAGATCCCGCAAAGACCCGACTCAATGCATCTGCTACCACATTTCCCTTACCAGGTGTGTAGTCTATCGTCAAGTCGTAATCCTTTATCAATTCTAGCCAGCGCCGCTGTCGAAGGTTTAGATCTGCTTGGGTGAACAAGTACTTTAAACTTTTGTGGTCGGTATAAATTCGGCAAGGCACCCCATAAAGGTAGTGTCGCCACAATTTCAACCCGAACACAATTGCTGCCAGTTCCAGATCATGCATGGGATAATTCTTCTCATGCTTTCTCAGCTGTCTGGATGCATAGGCTATCACTCAGTCTCGCTGTATAAGTACACACCCTAAGCCCTGCCCTGAAGCGTCACTGAAGATTTGGAATCCCGAAGTCTCGTCCGGCAGTACAAGTAACGGGGCAGAAGTGAGACGTTGCTTTAACTCAGCAAACGATGCTTCGCAGTCGGCGGACCACTCAAACGCGACTCCCTTCTGAGTGAGGCGAGTCAGAGGCGAGGCAAGCTTGGAAAAATCCTTTATGAACCGTCTGTAGTATCCCGCTAACCCGAGAAAGCTTTGAATTTCACTAACGGATGCAGGTCATTTTCACTCGACAATGGCCTCTACCTTCTTCGGGTCAACTGAAATGCCTCCTGCAGAAATGATATGCCCTAGGAACGATACACTGCTTAGCCAAAATTCGCACTTACTCAGCTTCGCATACAACTTATTGTCTCGAAGGGTTTGTAGCACGGTCCGCAAGTGCTCTGCATGCTCCGCCCTGTTCTTCGAGTACACCAAGATATCATCAATGAACACTACTACAAATCGATCGAGGTACGGCCGAAACACTTGGTTCATCAAACCCATAAAGGCGGCTGGGGCATTGGTCAAACCGAACGACATTACTAAAAACTCATAATGGCCGTAGCGAGTGCGAAAGGCTGACTTCGGTACATCGTCCGGCCTAATTTTGAGCTGATGGTAACCCGAACGGAGATTAATTTTTGAGAATACTATGGCAGCTTGTAACTGATCAAAAAGATCATCTATCCTGGGGAGGGGATATTTGTTCCGAACAGTAGCTTTGTTTAATTCCCGATAGTCGATGCAGAGTCGCATCGAACCATCCTTCTTCTTAACGAACAGTACCGGTGCCCCCCACGGAGACACACTAGGCCGGATGTACCCACGATCAAGCAATTCTTGTAGCTGAATTTTTAACTCTTTTAGTTCTGCCGGAGCCATTCGATACGAAGGTTTGGAAATGGATTGGGTTCCTGGAAATGTGTCGATGGTGAACTCTGTCTCTCGATCGGGCGGCATACCAGGCAACTCGTCGGGGAACACATCAGGAAAATCTGTCACAACGGGAATGGACTCAACGTTTGCGCAATCTAGCCGAGTGTCTCGAACGAAAGCCAAGTACCCTACGCAGCCGGAGTGAATCATCCGTCGAGCAGACATCGCTGATATCACCATGCAGGCATTTGACGCTTCTGACTGTGGACTGCACGAATAGCAAAATTCGATCTCGCCAGGAAGACAAAATACGACTTTCTTCTCCGCACAATCGATAGTAGCAGAACAAGCGCCAAGCCAATTCATTCCCAGAATGATGTCATAGTCCCCTATGTCTAGGACTATCGCATCAAGTGACAATTTCCTTCCTCCGATGCAAATGTAGCCGTCACGACAAACTGAATCTGCAGGCAAGCTTGTGCCTGACGGTGTACTGACGCTAAGCCTTAGGCCTAACGGGGTTTGAATGAATTTGTGTTCGCTAGCAAAGTTTGTTGACACAAAACTATGTGTTGCACCAGAATCAAACAATACTCGAGCAGGTACATCATTAAAGAGTAATATACCTGACACCGTCGTGTTTGATGCGAGTTCCTCATCCCGAGTCAGAGCATAGACTCAGTCTTGAGCGTTCTGCTGTGTCGTCTGATTTGCTCGAGGTACTTGCCCCTGGTCCTGAGGCGTACGGTTTTGTTGTTGTTGCTGGTTAGGTCCACCTACCTGACAGTTTGCTGCCATATGCCCCTGACGACCGCACTTAAAGCACGATCCGTTGAATACTCGACAGTTCCGAGCGATGTGTCCAATACGATTACATTGGTGACAAACAAGCTCGCCACCCTTACCCTGATTTGCACCCTTGTTACCGCCGTTATTGGAGTGCTTAGGCGCATTATTACCCCCTGTGTTGCTAGGACGCTTGTGATTAGAATTTTGCACAGCATCGGTGCGAACTGGTGGGTACTACGGTTCAAGGGAGAGTGCATGGTTTAGGGTCTCACGCATGGTGCGGTATTGGGAAACGACGACGTGAGCACGAATTGAAGGTCGTAGTCCTATCTCAAATCTTCGTGCACGTGTCTCTGCATCACTAATATGAGACTTAGCAAACTTAGCAAGTATGTTGAATTCTGAAGCGTATTATCGTACGGACATGTCCTTCTGCTGCAGATGGGTAAACTCGTCTTCCTTCTCGTGGCGGATGGCGGATGGAAGATACTCCTCTTCGAAGGCCTTACGGAACACTGACCAAGAGATAATCGTTGTGCCCCCTTCGCTCAATAAAGCTTGTTTGTGTACATCCCACCAATCTTGGGCATTTAAACGGAGCTGAAGTTGGGCACAAGCGATTCTCCTGGTTTCGTCCATACGGAGCACTTCAAAGTGGTCTTCTAACTCGACCAGCCAGTCCAACGCCACGGAAGGGTCTTCGGTCCCCTTAAAAGTAGTATGGCACATTTTCTTAAATTCTAATATTTGTAGGATGGACCCCTTATCATCTGAAAGTGAAGGTTCCGGAGAGCCCTGAGGTCCCGAAATATCAGCTACAACTGGCGCTGCCACGGCGACCGCAGATGCAGAATGATTGCTGGCGAATAGCGTCATCACAATCATTTGCAAGGTATCAATTTGCTTCTGCTGCGTCTCAACCTAAGTCTGTTGCGCCAGAAATTGTGCTTCTATTCGAGACTCAAATTGACTATGTCGCAGTTCGGCTTGTCTCTGTTGCGTTTCCATCGTACGCATCATTCGTTCGAACGGATCAACAGAGGGCACGGCAGCCGGGCTCCCTGAGCTGCCTGATGTACCATAACTACTCCCTTGCACTTGTGCCACCATCTGCGCTTGTGCACCCGGCTCGGAGGTCGTTCCTTCAAGGAAAAGTAACTTGTATCAGTCTCAAAGTATATTATGGACTCACTATATGGAACGCATCTCATTTTGCACCAATTGATTTCAAGAGTTTTCTCGGACGGGACAGGGTCATTTTTTTAGGAAAACTTTCCGACTTGAGATCAAAGGATCTGAAGCTATGCTCTGATACCACTATGTCATGCCCCGATTTCGTCCAAACGATAATCGTCCCCCGGGCGTGATGCCGTGCACGCGTAGGGCGCACGTGCACAAGGCCTAGGCATAATGATGATCTTTAGAACATAAGCAACAGAGTACGCAAATAAGATAACACACATTGAGGCATAGAAAAGTTTTCTCTTTATTGATAATGAACATCTGTTTACAGACTCTTGACCCAAAACGATAAGGATGCCACACAGGCTTACAACTTGGATACAAAATGAGATAGTCGTTCCATATAGTATATCCTTTACTAGAATTCAAAACACATAACACCTTGGGTGCGAGTCAACACCATCGTCTTGTGGCTTCCCAAAAGTGAGAGCGAGCTCCTTGCTTCTTACGTACTGGAGCTACCAAAAGTCACGTCACGAAAGCGTCTTGATTTAGAAAGGGGGTTGGAGAAAGCTTTAGCTCCTCGCCGCGTCGCCTTGGCTCGGGGAACCTGCTGCAACGAGGGTCAGTACTTTGAAAAGTACCGGTGAGGGCGAGCTAATCCAACTTAACCAAAATCTACAACGAGTTCATATGAGCGTGCAATATTTATTTTCATGTGATCTATCTACCTTGTCTTAGATAAATTCTTCGCATAAGATAGAGTAAAATAATATAACCAAATGTGCCACCGCTCGGTGACTTTACCTGTACCGTCTGAGCCACTTGTACAAAACTTACCATGACCTTCCCTGCCACGAAGACATAGTTAGTCTGCACAGTTTAAATATACATAACAATCACTTGGTTGGACTTGGGATGGGTCGGCTGTCGTTCTGCCTCGGGTAGCTAGCCCTTAGCGGACGCACGGACCCATCCAAATGCTAGGAATACACTAGCAAATAGTTCTACCCGGGGAGAAGCGGTCCCGGTGCCCCGGCGACCGTTCGTAGAACGATATCCCTTGTATACAAGTTGTCCAAAACCATACCACCACAACCAACTAAGTTATCACATGAAACACATATCCAAGCAAATACAAGCAAGTGAACATAGTGTAGTTTTCCATAGTCTATGCTACTTGTGTAAGGATCACATTTTCCTTCCTCTTTTGCACTATACCATGAATAGTTATAGATAAATGAATCTAAATACAACTTAACATAGAAATGGTTATGATATATGACGGGCATGCACGTTATAGTGTGATCGTTCAGAACAATTTCCATATGACAAGCATTATTGGTGTTTCAAGCCTACTTCTTTTCTATTTTGACTCAGTCATATGTGTTTTAGTATCGTTTAATCGGGATGAACAATGAGTCAATCTATTTAGAATGCAGACTTGGAAGAAGGGAGCTAATCGAAATAAAGCCACTCACAAGTTAGGGAAGTAGGAGAGAAAGGAAGAACTTTAAGACTCCGCACGAGCGTCGTCTACCCGATCACCTGCACGCACCAACAGATGATCAATATTCCCTGCTTCGGTCTTCGAGATTCGATATGAAATTGCGAGATCCTAAGAGCAAAAATAATGAAATCCATCGAAACCGTTCAAGAAAACGCAAGTCATAAAACCAACAAAAAGCAACCAAGCGGCACGAAACGGGTAAGAAACCAACGCAACGGAAAGGCCCCTCTCGACTCTGCCGTCGAGTCCATCCTTGAGGCACGATCCGTTGAATATGGGACCTGATTCTGAAGAAACCAATCCATAACGAGGAAAGGATATTGATTCAATCTGTCCCGTTCGGACGGTCTTAAGTGTTTCTTGGTCGCGCTCCCCGAATAGGGGGAACGGGGCATTACAATGCCGCACAGCGAATCCAGCTGGGAATGCACTGACACATTGAATCAGTTCGTGGACCAGATCCAAGCATTTCTCAGTCGGCGTATGTGATAGGGACGTCAACATAATAGGTGGGGGAGAATGTCACGCATAATTAATTGTGGCCCCACCGAGATTAAATGCCCTATCGACATATTTGTAAATATTTTAAATATTTTGGTAGCTATAATTATGTAAGGAATATTCTTAGGATATAGAATAATTTTTAGCATATTTTCGAGAATAATCTCTTGAATATTCTCATTCTAGAAGGTTCCTGTAAGCCTTTGAGGCAATATAAATAGGGGGAGACATATTTGCTCCTCACCACCAAAACTTGTAAACTTTTCTTATATTAATAAAAAGTCTTCAAGTTCCAATATTGCTCCACTTCTCTCTCTATCATTTTAGCATTCCCACTAGGATCATTCGGGAAGGCTTGCACGAGTATTCGAGGAGAAAGCTTGTACGCCGTACGAGTCAAAGTGAAGAAAAAATTATTAAGTCCGTGACACGCTGCTTCTAACTCTGAATAGTCTATTTTGTTAATGGTGGCAAATATTTCATTGATGATGGCAAATATTTCATTGATCATTTTATTGATTGAGAGATATGTTATTGATCACAAGTTTTATCGATTGATGATGGTGAGGGATAAGGACTATCGATGATATAGATATCGTAAGTTTCTTCTTAAGTTTCGAGTACAAAATATTTTTTTGGTGGATAATTATGTAGTGCCTTGCTCCACGATGGCATTAGATAGTTTGAGTTATTTGTTTGCTTTTTTGAGAGGAAGCCTTCACGAAGAGCTTCCTTGTTGGGACAGAGATGATAGATAGATCATGGTGAGTGGGCAGAACTTTACTTTTTGATTCTTTCACGCTTAATAAAGAATAATAACAAATGTATGTTTGTCTCTAAGAAGATTAATGTTCATAAAAAAGAATGATAGAACATGACAATGTATACTTAAATATAAGAACTTGCTTGCTTGTATAATATAAAGAAGAACCCTTGTCATGCTAAGTCAAGTAAAGAATATTGCATTGCTAAAGTTATACTGTCACTGCTATAAAACGAACCGCTGCCATGCTAATAAAAAAAGAGTAAAAGAATGCCTGAACAAGTCCTTATTTGCCATTAAAATTGTCCTTGTTCAATAACAAACAAAATGTACAAAAAGGTCCTGAATAGACAATCTAAGTACAATATTTAGTCTAGGTAGTGTGGCGGTGGAGATCGAGCGCTATGGCAGCTCCTTCTCTTATCCTATATCTCTCTTGAGTGAGTGAGGGGTGATCTCTTCTCTTATTTCTCTCTTGAGCTTGTGTGCACATACGTAGCTTTCTTGGAGGGTATGGTCTCTCTCTGAAGCAGAAAAGGTCAGCCTTTGGGACATCCAATTTGTTCCTATTTATAGCCATCATGTTGATGGACTATAGGTGCCGCATATCCTTCTGTTTGGTGGTCGCAGGGGACTCCTTCAATAGAATATGGTTGTAATTGTGGGCACATAGTATGGGTTGAGTCCAAGGCAGGCTTCCACATAGATATTTTGTTAGGATTTGCTGTTACCGGAGATCCTGACGGTTCTCATCTTCTGTTTGCATGACTTGGTCAGCTTGACACGTTGTCGTATTTAGTTAGAGAGAATCACTTCAGTCACTACAGGAAGATTTTGTCGCATGTGACGCATGGTGTCTGGGTCTAGGGGGCCAGAGACGTATGGAACGCATGGAGTCTAGAACGCAGAAGGCCAAAGACGTATGGAACGCATGGAGTCTGGGACGCATGGGAACATAGACGTATAGGCTCTGGGACGTATGTGGCCTCATACATATGGCACTAAATGCTTGTCAGAAGTCATTATTAGTCTGATGAGAGCTTCTTGTCGCTTAGTGTGCTCACATTTTTTGAAGTGCTCAGAAAAGTCTTTTTTAGGATTCTGTGTCAGACAAAATTAGGTCTTAATGCGGCCAATATTTGGGGTACAATGATGCAGCTTTTTCTCTGTGGCATGGTCATCCTACGGCCTAGTTTCTTTTGAGTTGAAGGTGGGCGCATGGTTGTTGGATGCATGGATCCAGATTTTTTATGCTTCTACAAGACCCCCTTCGAAGTTTTCAAACTAATAAGTTTGGGATACTTTAAATAAGAAACATGGAGGAGATAACTTTGGTCCGTATGGATGGCGGGTAGCATGGACAAGTCTTTGCCAAGCTATCAAATCTCTATTTAATGCAAGATTTGGCTCGATCCTCGAGTGGATTTCTTGGGATTCTGAGCCGACGGCCATTTCCGAGGAGATAATTGTGGATCACGCAAATTGCGACATTAGGTTCATTCTCATAACTATCTGGTTCATCGTCTCGATCTTTTTACGCATCCCAGGAGCCTATAAATAGGCGAGCTAGGGAGGAGGAAAGAGAACTCTCGTCTCTCGATTTCCTCCCTCTCTTTGCTAGAGAATATGTCGAGGTCTACAGTTTATCTTGCCGAGGAGTTTGTCAGGAGTGGCGTCGATCCGTGGCCTCCTGATGCTGGCGTTCTCCTTGGAGGTAAGAGTGTGTTGCAATGGCAGGGATACAGAAACACACACGGCCTCGCAGCATAGATGAGAGATCATCTAGAACACGCTTATGCCCCAGAATCCTATCGCGTAGCTGTGCAGCCATCTGCAACATGCTCGCACAGCCTATCAGTGGCTTGGCCGCATGGATGAGAACTTGGTCCATTTGCGGCTTGGTCACATGGGTGTGAATTTTTCTTGCTCGTGCGTGCTGACTCTGGCTATCTCGAGATGTCCACTCCTGTACGTGGCTGCGACTTGTGAGCGGCATGCGGCCACTATACACTTTTGTAACCTTTGTTGAGACTGACATGTGTTCTCTTTATACAGGTTTTACCACCTTTCGCGATGCCCAAGATGGAGCATGGAAGGATATCATAGAACCCGTCATTCGAAGCGAATGTCCCCATTATACGGCGGTTCCCCGTCAAGAACTGATCCAGGAGACTAGGATGGTTCGCCAAGAACTGATCTAGGAGACGAGGACGAACATCCTGCGTCATGCGCGGAGCTGTCCTTGTCCATGCAGCGTGCTAGCTGTGTTTCTCCCCTTTATGCGGCTTGCTATCGGTCGGGGGCTTGCGACGTCGATGACATGATTTGGATTAATTGTCATTCTTGTCTTCGTTCTTCTTGTACGGTTGTAGAGCGCCTGCTCCTGCTCCTCCCTTGCTATCCATCAGTATGGAGTCTTTTCTATATACTGAGGTTTATATTATGGAGGGATGATCCAGAAAGCATTGAGCTTTACTACTGGGTCCACTTGTGTCAGTAGCAACGACAACATAAAGGCACGCCTGGATGGAGAAAGCTCTTATTGTAGAATTTTCTATCGCATGTACTCATGATCTTGAATATTAATAAAAATCCTTAAAATGTAATAGATTTCCACCGTATGTACTCATGATCTTGAATATTAATAAAAAATTTATCTTTTTCCAGAACTTCTCTTTTGTACTTGCCTTATTGCATGTTGTGGACCTTGGGTATTATGCTAAAGGTAGTATGGACGTAACACAATATCGTAGTTGTTAGGGATATCCCACTGGGGGATCTTTGGTGGACCTATTACTTCTTATGCACTAGAGTGCAAGTAACAAATTCGAGACAAGCCCTGCCAGAGGTGATATGGACATGACAGGTTTTGTGGACTTAATACCGTTGGCGTACTTAAAATTAAGTACGGGTGATAAGTTTAGACGACGACCGATATCAGAGGTAATATGGACGTGATAATCGGTAGTCAAGTAGGGTGGTTTTCTCAGAGGTACAAAAGATATGGCAATCTTTACTGGGGAGGATATAAAAATGGTAGCTTAGAGGTAAAGTAGACGTGAGCTAATCGATAGTCATACCGATAGGTTAGACACGATCCCGGTATTCTTGGTAGAAGAAAAAGGAAATAAGCCAGAGGTAATATAGACGTGGCTATTTTCTTTGGGTGGGTAACATTGGAAGCTCATAGTTCAGAGGTAATATGGACGTGAACTGTTTGCTTCCATTGAGGACATCCAACTGGGGGGTCTTTGGTGGACTTATTACTTCTTGCGTATGAGAGTGCAAGTAATAAGTTTGAGATAAAATCCTATCAGAGGTAATATGAACGTGATATATTTTGTTGACCCATTACTTCTTACGCACCTGAGTTCAAGCAATAGGTTCGAGACAAGCCCTGTCAGAGGTAATATAAATGTGGCAGGTTTTGTGGACTTAACACCACTGGCATACTTAGAGTTAAGTACGGATGATAAGTTGAGATGACAACTGATATCAGAGGTAATATGGATGTGATAATCGATAGCCAATGCACAGAGATAATATGGATATGGCAAACTCGGCCGGGAGAGATGTTAGGACAGTAGTTCAGAGGTAATATGGACGTGAACCAATATCCGAGAAACTCACTAAGGAGTAGTTTACTGAGTGTGGTCTATCTAAAAATATAAATAGACCTGAGGGTTACTCCACTGGAGAGATTGTTAGGCTGATAGCTCAGAGGTAATATGAACGTGAACTAGCATCTAATGAGACTGAATTTTTTTTTGGTTGGTCCATGCGAGAGTGTGCAGGTGGACCTGGGACTGCTCCGCTGGAGAGATTTTGAGGTTCTATTATCCGTTGCGTATCCAGGACTCCTGAAAACCGATAATGGCTTCTTGAGGAAAGATAATGTTGTACACAGGCACTTACTAGGGAAGAACAACAAAGAGTGGGAGCACCATACATATTTGTTTTCATGTCGGGGACAAAGAAAAGTACAAGCCTAACCTTAGACATAGTATTTTTTCAGGAACTTGTTGTTGATGGTCATCATGAGCAAGTCGTCATTAGGTTTTGCCAGTCAGTAGGCACTATTGGAGAATATCGATTCTACGATGAAAGGGCCTTCCATTTGGGTTGGAACTTGCCGGCCATTTTGTGGGTCATGACCATCGGCCTTCTTACTGTCAAGACGAGGTCACCTACTTGGTAAGTCCTCTTCTTGACCCATTTTTTGAAGGCTCCTGAGAGGCGCGTTTGGTACAGCTCAATGCGTTGTTGATCTAAGAGTTGCTTCTCGTCGAGTGCTTCTAACTCTTGTAGCCGTTATCGGTGATTGTCGACAACGGTTAGCCGGTTGGAGAGAGCTACTTGGAGCAAGGGAATTTGGACCTCGAGGGGAGGACTGCATTGCTCCCGTAGACCAATGGCGTGCTGCTAGTAGGTGTCTGGACCGTTGTGAGGTAGGCCCAAAGATATTCATCCAGCTTCTCATTCCAGTCGCGCTTGTTGGATGACACGAACTTCTTGAGTAGCTTTATGATGGTCATGTTGAAATCTTCAGCCAGACCATTTGCTGCTGGGTTGTAGGCAGTTGAGCCCACATTCTAGATTCAGTTTTTGTCATAAAATCAATAAAAAGTATGACTTACAAACTGTGGACCATTGTCATGGATGATCCTTCGTGGCAAGCCGAAGTGGTATATGACGTAATGCTTAACAAAGCTGATCACGTTTGACATTTTAACTTTAGCGAGTGGTACGGCTTCTGTTCGCTTGGAGAAGTAGTCGGTAATGAGGAGAATGGACCAATATCCTTTAGACGAAGGTGGACTGGTCAGTCATATGATATCCATGCCCCAGGCTTCGAACGACCAAGATGCAACGGTCGAGTGTAGGAACTCCGAGGGTTATTAGATGAAGTCATTATAGATTTGGCACATCCAACACTTCCTTCCATAGTCGACAGCATACGCGACCATTATCGGCTAATAGTAACCCATTCTCCGGAGACGGCCCTGTAGCTTGGGTTTGGGTTGATGGGCACCACAAACCCCCCATCGTGAGCATCGTGGAGAGCCTGCTTCACTTCAATATTCGATAGGCATCATAATATAAGGCCATCATAGGAACGACGATACAGCATTTGGGTAGTCGTATCATAATAAAACCGGAGGGAACGTCTTCTAATGGAAGTGGCTTCCTTTAGGTTCTCAAAAAGAATTCCATAGACTGCGTAGTCGATGAATGAAAGTCTCCAGTCTTGTAAGTCGGTGCTCGTCTCTACTGAGTAGCTTAGGCACAGACAGAGGTTGTTCTTTGGGCAAACCAGCTCTTGACCGACCATGGTGATCAATTCATGAGTGTTGACCAGGACAGCTAGAGAGGCTGCGAGATCGACAAGGGCGTCAGCCTCGATGTTTTACAATCGAGGGACATGCTCTACAAAGAAACCCTCGAGGGTATAGGTTATTCCAAACGTGGCTTGGTGGTAGGAAATTAAGTCTTCATTCTGGACTTTGTACTCACCTCGGATTTGATAGACTATCAGCTTGGAATCGCCATAGGCTTTCAGGTAGTCTACTCCCACTTGTTTAGCGAGTTAGAGTCCAATAACGAGGGTGTTGTACTCTGCTATATTGTTAGAGCATGGCTCTGTGAGGGAGTAAGCGCGATTGATGACCAGATCGTATAGGAAAATCAGTACTATCCCAACGCCAGCGACGATATCGCCTTTGGACCCTGTTCTTGAAGCACCATCAAAGAACATTCTTTAAACGACTTTTGTACTTGTGGTCATATTTGAATCCGCTACCTCGTCTGGGATCTCCTCGTAGAGCCTTGAGGTTTTTGGTATAGGGTGGGCTACAAGAAAATTTGCCAATATTTGGCCTTTGACAACCTTTTAGGGGACGATACCATGTCATATGGCGACAACAGTATAGCCCATATGTAGCTAGGCAGAAATTGAGTGCTCCGAGTTTAGTCATGAGAACTCTGAGAGGATTAACTTGCGAGATCACATGGATAGTTTATCCTACCACGTAATATCGGGTCTTCTGAATGGCGAAGATCGAAGCGAGGCACTCCTTCTCGATGGGGTTATATTTGTGCTCTGCGCTGGCCATCATCCTGTTGAGGTAATAGATAGCATGTTCGTGACCTACATCGCTTGTCTGGACTAACAGAGCCCCGAACAAGGGAGTGATCCATTTCCCACACATATAGCAAGAAGGGTCTTCCCATCACGGGGCTACCAATATTGGGGGGTTCATGAGATACTCCTTGATGTCGCCAAAGGCGCATTGGCATTCTTCGTTCCAAACAAAGAAGACCCCCTTTTTCATGAGTTGGGTGAACGACTGACAACGTCTAGAGAGGTTTTATATGAACCTCCTGATGTATGTCAGTCTCCCTTAAAGGCCACAAAGTTCTCTGAGGTTCTTCGGTGGGCGCATTTCAAGGATTGCTTTAGTCTTGTTGGGGTCCACGTGGATACCCTTCGAAGTTATGACAAAACCCAAAAATTTGCCGCTGGAGACTCCCAGGAAGGATTTGGTCAAATTTATCTTGAGCTGGTGTGCACGCATCAGGTCGAACACAGTCTTCAAGTCTCCGAGGTGACCATCTTTAAAGCAACTCTTGACATTGATGTCATCAACGTAACACTCTATTGTCTTGCTTAGATGTTCATAGAAGATGGTGCTCATAGCTCACTGGTATGCAGCACCTATGTTCTTCAGACCGAATGGCATAACTGTGTGGCAGTATACTCCTATCGGCGTTCGGAATGATGTATGCTTCTGTTGTCAGGAAATATCTTGATTTAATTATAGCCTAAGAATCCGTCCATGAAGGAAATGCGCTCGAATCCACAAGTATTTTCGATCATTATATATGTGATCGGAAGGGAAAACTCTTCCATAGGGCATGCCGCATTCAGATCGTAAAAATTAATGCAGATTCAGATCTTTCTATTCTTTTTGATGATGGGTATAATATTGGCCACCCAATCCGGATGTTGTTACTCGCAGATGAAGCCACTAGCTATCAGTTTGTTGACTTCAGCTTCGATGACATTCAGGATGTCCCGCCGAAACTGTCGTTGTTGCTACTTGACTGGCTTAGCATTCGACAAGATGTTGATTTTGTAGATCATAATTTGGGGGTCCAATCCCTGCATATCTTCATAACTCCAGGCAAAGAGATCAATGTATTCCCTGACGAACAATAGCAGGGATTCCCGATCCTTGTTGGACAGACTCTTGCTGATGAAGATATGTTTAGGGAAGGATTCGTCGCCCAGATTGACTTGTACGACTTTATCCTCAGTAGGAGGTTCTCGTTGCTCAAACTGCATCTTCCATCATGCTTTTAGGCATTGGGCCCACGGCTCTACTTGAAAGAGTTTATGTGGATCCTTGTCGTCAACCTCAGGGTCAGCTGACACCATGTTGGCAGACAATGTTTGTTAGAGCATCTCCACGATACTGATGTCGGAGTCCCCAGAGGAAGATTCTCAAGAGTGAGAGTGTAACTCATCTTCTTCATTCGAGCCTTCGACGGTTGTGGGAGATGTGACGTACCCTAAGCCATGCTTGGTTTTATGGTAGTAATCACCAGACTTGTATACAGAAGCCTGCAGATGTAGAGGCAGTCGTTGTCCTTTGCCATAGTTCAATCCTCTAGCGACTTTCAGATCGTACCATATCTTCTGGATGAGGTGCTTGGTTCAAGAACTGTACCAGTAAAATGGTATATTTTCGGTATCGAGCTTTGGCTTGAGTTCCTCTGGGATGAAGGATTGGGGAATTTCTACTCTGCCTAAGATGATGAGTTTGTCTCCCCTCTTTCTTGCTGGAACTATAAAGTAGGAGTTCTGACTGGCAAAAATCCAGTTACTGCATAGGTGGTAGTGACATGTGTATGCAGGTGCAGGCCCATACCGTGCTCAAGAGAATATTGCACGTTGAGATATGCAACATCCGAGTAGTTTAAAGAAGCCCTTTATTGATAAAATAAGATATCTCGTCTTCCAAAATTACATCGTCGAGAGAAGGGACGTTCGCATGAGCGACTATGTACTCCTCCAGTTCGTCTTTCCCGAGCTCTACCCAGTGCAAGCGATGGCTTCGGAGGTTTTCTGTATAGTTTTACCATAAGAGGTTCGAAATTCGTAGTAGGTGCCGGACTTTCCTTCAACGATCGACTCGGTCTATGGAGGCGAACGACCAGAGGCTCAGGTGCTTTCCTGGGCAGTTTTACCCTAAGGGGAGTAACTGTGTCAGAAGCACGTGCTTTGAGATGGACTTTTAAGGGCTCGTCTGATCTTATCCCAGTATCTGTCTCATCATCGGCATCATTGCCACCTTCATCTTAGTGGGCTTGCTTGTAGAGGATCGAGTCAGAGTAATAGGTTTCGACCCCCTTAAATGGATTAACATCGGCAAATTCAGTCTTGACGATGTCGTTATCGTCCACATACTTCAAGTACTGGTGCAAGTTTGATGGTACGATCATGTATTAATGTATCCATGGATGTTCCAACAGGATGTTATAGGATACATCTGCGTCTATGACATAGAAGGTGACCTCTGTTTTTAGATCGCCGATCTGGAACTTCAGGAGAATCTTGCCCAAAGGGAAGCTCCTCCCTGCGTTGAAGCCACTAATGGCAGTATTGGTTATTGCCAGGCGATGCATCAGGATGCCCAAGGTCTGAAGCAGACTCTGTGGGATGATGTTGATTGACTAACCTGGGTCGATGTGCATCCGGTCCACTTTGATGGCGCCGATGTACCATGTGTAATACAGAGGATGATCATGTCGATTGTTTTTTAGCAACATGTATTATTGCGAGAACGTGATATTGGGTATCGCCTCCATCACATTATTGCAGTGGTCGCATAAGATAGGATCCTTAACTGGCGGCTTGACTTGCGCCAGGTAGGTGTCGGCATTCTACAATGCCTCACTCAGAGAAACCCGAGTGTCTTTGGACAGTCAGAGAAGCTCGAATAGAGACAACTTCGATGGAGTGTTGGCGAGCTAGGCCATGATGTAGAAGTTGTAGGGCTTCTCTAGCCCTTGAGCTGAATCTTTGCACAGCGGTTTATCGAAGCAAGTTTTTTTCTGCTTGGACTTGTCCGCTGCTGGAAACGAAGATGGACCCGGATCAGATGTTGCATGTGTGACAATTGGGAACACACCATCATCAGGGATGTTGTACTCTCGTTGGTACACTAGGCTTGACCTTATTGTTCCTGCTATAGCTTCTTCGGACGAAATAGAAACCATGTAGCAAGATTTAGAATTTTTGCCCTTAGTCTTGGTGGCAGAGGGTATCGCTTTCTGCATCAAGTCAGGAGCGAGGTCTGGATGAACCAACATGACCTTCCCATGCAGCATGGTGAGAGGTATCAGCCCAGCTGTTTGGTCATGATACGACGGAAGATTGACAACCTCCATTGTTGTCCGGGAATCGGGATTACTCTGTCCTGGGCTTCCGTTGCCGAGAAGTCACCGAACTGGAGGGATACCATATTAATGGCAATTTTTTTGTCATCAAAATCCAAGGTGAGGGCCTTGGTGTCGAGCAGATGCTGGATGTACCGCTTCAGGGTGTAGCAATCACGTGTCGCATGGTGGACGTAACGATGGTAATGACAGTACTTCAGATTATTTATCCCGACTTTCTCAACATAATGCTTGACGTCAGGGAGCCGAAGCTTGTTTTCCTTCATCAGTACGTCATATATTGCCA
The DNA here is from genome assembly GCA_036927795.1 of Iris macrosiphon. NCBI lineage: Eukaryota > Viridiplantae > Streptophyta > Magnoliopsida > Asparagales > Iridaceae > Iris > Iris macrosiphon. The sequence goes on along the minus strand of JAYESA010000003.1, from coordinate 62,848,157 downwards.
TGATGTCATCATCTCTAAAGGAATAGGCTTCCTTCGATTTTGGATCCTCTGTAGGCTTTTGCTTTGGCTTCTTGGTTATGTTGGTAACAAGAGCCTGCTTCCCCTTGCCATCCCGGACGTTATTTCCACTGTTGTTGTTGCCGTTGTAAGAGTGTTTTCCCCTATCATCAGCAATGGGGGTATGTATCCCCAGGAGACGGGCGTCATTCACCTTCTTCTCAGTACCGACAGCATTTATGATGAACGTTGTCCAATCTTTAAACTAGGAGTCACCCATCCAGAGCCTAACGGTGGGAAGTAGATTTCTTCGGCATGTGTCCATCAGTGTGGACTCATAATTATTGAGGTGTAACTTTAATGCTTCTTTCTTGTACCGCTCGATGTAGTCTCGTACAGACTATTTCTTCCTTTATGTGATATCTATTAAAGAGGACATCGTCATGTCATTTTCTCCGTCGTAGAATCGAGCGAGCAAAAGGCCTTTGAGTTTATCGAATGACCAGATACAATTATCCTGGAGGTTGCAGAACCAATCAAAGGATATTCAAGACAATGCCCCAACAAAGAGCTTAGTTAAGAGGGCATCATTGCGAGGCAGATGCCCAGTTACCGTCTCAAAGTAACTCATGAATTGACGGAAGGATGTATTTCCATTAAATGGAGTCAAGTTGAAGGATTTATACTTTGGCGGGTACGGTACTTCTCTCTACTCAAGGGGATACGGTTGTTGAATTCTGAGCTCGCACAGTGAGTCCCGATTGCCCATTGAGTCTAGGCGGGCCCTGAGTTCTCGTACCTCTCATATTGCTTCCCGAGCTTCATCAACTGTAGAAGGAGAAGATAATCTGGGCAGGGGATTATTGCCGCCCGCGGGTGGAGCGGTTGCATTTGAATCCCCATTTGTCTCGGGGTCTAGGCTTGCTTGGCCAGAGGCCCTTGCTGGTTGTGATGTTATGTTTGTCTTAATCTCCAGCATTGTCTGGGTCAAGGACTGCATTGACGCACTCATGGTCTGCATCATGGTTTCTAGGATCTCGAGGCATTTTCGATCGTTGGGGCCCTCGTGATCGTCCCCTACCATGTATGATATTCTTACATGGGAAGAAACAGATAGGATAGTGGACGTCGCACTTTCTGCCTTGAACTCTTGTCGTGAAGAGTCATCTGGAAGGTTGGTAGTGCCTTATCTTCTTTGGACTCGGAGGGAACAGTACCCCCTGCGTAGGAAGCTGCATCCTCTGGCCGGGGGTGGCTACTCCCAGGGATCTCAGCATCTGTTCCTTAGGAATCATTATCTTATTGAAATGCTAGGTTGTTGTGGAGTTCTGAAGGATCATAATCTCCAGCTTTGTAGCCCCCTGGGGTCATGAGGAAGAACTACCCCCAGTGGTTGACAGCTTCTTCTTTGAGTGCATACCCATGATCACTCCTTCTGTGGGCACCGCTGCTTGCCTATGGTTCCTCGACACGCTGGTTGAGAGTGTAGGATTAGAGTTGCTAGACTTTTGACCTCCCCTCGCAGCAGAAGATCTCCGAGCTGAGTAACATGAGGCAAAGGATAGCTCCTCCTCTGGTGTTTGTACCTGCTCTCCAGGATGCTGTCGGATGGGTGCTCTTGGTTGCAGTTGCCGGAATGCCGACTGTCTGTCTGCAGGTAATAAAACTTTGGCACAGCAACAATTGATGATAATATTGGCACAGTGGTGTCCTGGGGAGGATACTTCATATGTCGAAGTTGATTCTCTCGCTTGCGCTTGTGGTTGATTATGTTGTGCAAATCAAGCGAGGGCTGATTCACCTTAGCACCCTTCTTATGAGCCCGGGTAGACCGAGCACATGGGTGTGTAGGTGTTGATTTTGCTAACTGACCTGAGGTTCGTACAAGAACTTGCCCCAAGTTATTTATGGAAGACTCTTTAGACCGATCCTGTCCGATTATCGCTGCGGGCTGGACGCATGGACAAGTTTTGTACAACTTTCCGTCAGGGGCACGTATAGTTAGCGGCACCTGCCGACGGTCGTTCGAATGAATATTTGCTTGAGCTTGGCGAGCTCGCATTGCCCTAGACTTCTTTGTCCTAGCACGTGCCGGTGCGTAGTACGAAGAGTCCAAGTTCATATCTTCCCTTTCTCAGCAAGGTGCATGGAGTCAGCACTGTGTAAGATTCAATCAAAGACAAAACTTCTACTACTGTGCTGGATGTTGCCTGTGGCCACCAACTGGTGCCGCATTTGGACATTCGTATGTGGCTACCGACTTATGCGACTTCTGATCTAGCCGCATAGAACACGCTTTAGTACTCGAACTTCTGGCATCGTAGTATTTTTCTTTGCCAGAGCTCAGGTGATGAGCACTTTCTTTGTCGGAAGAGGCTGTCGCATGGGAGGTGAACTCATAATATGCGGTCCCTGCGGCATAGATTGAGACGGGGAGCGTATACTCCGCAGTTGGGTGAGGCACAACGGCCTTTGCAACCCATGTCCTGCGGGTCTTCTGATGCTTGCCAAAAGAGGTTGCCGTATGAGAGACGGACAAATAATGTGCGGTCCCTACGGCAGAGAGAGACGGGGAGCGCATGCTCCTCAGTTGGGTGAGGCACATCGGCCTTTGCAATCCATGCCCTGCGGGTCTTCTTAGGCTTTGTCAGCCTTGGAGAAGTACTGCCCTCAGAGAACATTTCCTCGTAGGCTTGTTGGTCGAAGCATACAACCAGCATCCTCTGGGTCGAACCCAGCATCGACGCATCGGACTGCGCCACAACCTTCTCATCAGAGGAGAAGTTTGTCCCCAGTAGAGTCGCTACCTTGTTTGCCATTAAAATTGTCCTCGTTCAATAATAAACAAAAAGTACAAAGAGGTCCTAAACAGATAATCTAAGTACAATATTTAATCTAGGTAGTGTGGTGTCACGACCCGCACCCGGAAATTGGACATGAGTCGTGGGTACGTCCAGCCTACGCCGCAGCATCGGCGGTAGAACGCTGTCTAGGTCTCAACATATAATATATCCTGACAATAGTCTCAACTCCGCACGGAGGACAATGATAATAATCCACAATTCTATGATATACTCAATCACAAGCTAATAGAAATAATAGCACGATGAGAATAGAAAAGAGTTCTAATAAAAACCAACCACAATAATCCAACTCAAATCCTGGGTCTAAATGACCTCACAAAGTCACAAAATAATAAATACAACTCAGTCTCAGTCTAAAACAATAAATGCAGAAAAATAATCTAAGAACAGCCAGGTAAAATCTCCTCTAGGCTAGGCAACTCCTCTGGGGTTTCTGGAGTGAAATCACCCTCTAATCCTGGGCCGTAATGAGTGGGGCACAAGCTCTCCAGGTCCTCTGAAAAATGTTATCCAGTCAGGATTGGAGCGAAGCACAAGCACTAACAGCAGTTTCATTAAATTGACAAAATCTATAAACAATGTAAGAAATACAAGATGGAAAATAAATGCTGGAAATGTAAGTACTGGAGAAAATGGAAATAGGCAATAGAGCATCTAGCAATGAACAATAAATAGTGAATGCTAGACAATAAGTAGTGAATGCTGGAACAGGTAAATCTGAATAAAGTAGACATCTAGCTAAGTGTTTGAAATATTAGTTTATTATGTGATCGGCTTGGGACTAGATCAGGCTGGTTATATATGATTAACTATGATTCTTGTAGGTCAGGCTAACCATATGGTTAGCTATGATGCATGTAGTGGTCAGGTTAATCATATATAACAGCTATGATGCATGTAAGATGGTCAGGCCGCACCCAACGTGAGAAGTGGGGTGAGCTATGATGCATGTAAAGGATTTGGATATGATCACATAATCTACTAATAGTTCTCCATCCCCCAGCTAGCACGATGGATTCCAATCACGACTCCTCATGATGGGGATCTAGGGTGCTAACCCGTGTATCCATAGTGTCAGAATTAAGTATGTAATACACTACAATTTATAGAAGTAATCAACAATAAAAACTGTCAGAGAATGTACTCGCCTGTGGTCCTGAGCAATGAGTGAGGATCGATGTCCAAAGTGGGATTACAATGACCTATTTATGGAATATTAATGTCAGAAACTGAATTAAAGGAAAGCATGTTTAACTAATTAAATGCGAGGCTTCTAGGTCTTACCAAGGTCTATTGGTCAATACTAGTCTCATACTAGCTAATTAACCATACTAAGAACATCTAGCTAATACTAGTTGATAATTTAACTAGTAACTTAATACCTAATACCTATTTGGTATCTATCCTTACCTACTATACATGATACCAATTTAACCAATACCAAATACTAATGATTTATACACATAGGTACTCACTTAGTGATACATAAGTTGCACACCCATACACACTGTCACACATAGCTCACTGAATACCTACACACAGACAACTCACACAACTACTCAGGTTCTGAAATCTGGAGGAACCTAGGATACACACTGAATTGCTCCCAGACTTTCTCCCCACACATACTGACACAGTTCTCAGTTTGAAGTTGTTTGGTTTCACACCTACATGGCTTAAACCTTGAGACAACAAAAATAGGTAGGTCTGAACCTGTTCAATTCACAGGCATGGCCTAAACTTCTGAGACAAGCTTATGGCTACTGGCAGGATCACCCAGCTAGTTGACTTTGTTCACTGATACACACAGTTTCCCCCCACAGTGAATCTGATACTCCTACAATTTACACAGGTACACACATATTGTCCTTACCTAACTGATACACACTGGTACAAATAGGTTCACATTGACACTTGGGAATTTATCACTCACACAGTTCCCCAATATTTCACTGATGTTTCAGCACAGGGACACACACATGTGTATACACACAGGTGCATTCCTCTCAAAATTACCCACAGCCATATACACTCAGAGACATAACTCCTACACACACACTGAAGTTTACTGATACATAAGCAGTTACTGATACATAAGACCTGTACACAGTGATTCACAAAATAAAACACACTGCACTCTCAGCTCACTGGCACACACACATAAATCAATACACTGACCTACTCCTCTCTCTCACACTCATACAACATACTCTCTCAAATTATACACTCAACACACTGATAAACACACCCTTACACACAGTCACTCACACAAGTAACTGCACAGCTGCACATCTCAGGCTCACTGATACATGGACACAGGGATGCACACACACACAATACAATGTCACAGTCAGTCCTATGCATACACACTGGTACTGGTCCTCACACATACACACATTTCCTGTTTTCCCCCTTACTGAGAACACAGTCACACTACTGAATTCATATTGAAACATCACAGTTCTATTTCTAACTAAGACACATAGATAGGAACACGCTGCTCAAACACAGTTTACTTACTGCACAGTTCAGGAACCAACTGACCCTCTATGCTCTGTACCTTACCCAATTGTTCACTCACCCCTTAACTATTTTACTAGTGCACAGGCATTAATACTCATGCTAGTACACACAGGTAATACTAGTGAAAAATCCCTCTGCCCCTCAGTCACATTAGAACTACACACATACTGCTACCCATAGGCACTCCTAATGCCTAGACATGTTGGGATACATAGGTTCTAATTTCCTAACTGATACACCTACTATTACTCACACACACCACATACAGGCACACTGTCACCTAGGATCACTAGATATATAAGGAATATCAGAACTCAAGGTATGTACACAGTTGGTTTTAAATGAATTTATACTGTGCTCACTCACAGTTCACATAACTCTAAAACCCGACTGTACAGGGAAGATCCCCCCCACAGTGCGCACAGCACAGTAAAGACCCCGACTGTGCACAGGAATTCTTCCCATCGATGTATTCTCTCTCCAAATCACACACACATCTACAAACATAGACATATATATAAACACACATCAAATTGGGTGAAGTAGAGTAGATTAGATGGGTAATTCCTCCTGTGAAGCATTTCATCAAACACATGATGTGCAAAAACGGGTTCCACATCAAGAACTCCAAAATCCTCAACCAAAAACCCTAAAATTTGAGATCCAATCTATATGTATGTGATATGATTAGCCTACATGCAAACCCTTATGATCTAGGGTTCACGAATTTGGGGAAAACCCTCATTGGAACACCAAAACCCTAGTTTCTCCTAAATCTCCATGTAGAAACCCTAAAATCAAAATCTAAACAATAGGGTGGGTTCCTAATGGGCATTAACATCAGAAAACAGAAATTAAATGAGTAAAAATAGGGTTTTACCTGCAGGAATGGTTTCTCCAATGGAAGTTCTTCTTCCCCAAGGCTTCTTGACCCAAGTTCCTTGCTTTCCTTGCTTTGGAGGAGGAGAATGGGATCTCTAGGGCTAGATTTCGAATTCTGGAGTGGGGATATAGCTTTCTCTTGATGGAGGCTAGGGTTTCTTCTTTCTACATGAAGAAAGAGAGGGTTCCCTTTTATATTAAGGCCAAGTTAGGGTTTCTAATGCATAGTCTAGGTTTAACCCCCAGGTTAGGTCAATAGGAACTTAACTAACTAAGGTTTAGTCAGTCTAGGATTTGAGGTTCCACCCTAAAATTTGAATTCTAGGGTTTCACTAGAACTGGGTCTTCTAATTAGGGTTTGGTCATTAGGGTTGTCCTAATGAGTTCTAGGGTTGACCTAAAACCAAATATTATTAACAACATATAATTACTTTATAAAACTCAGCAAGTTAAATTAATACATATTCATTCAAAATAGTAAAATTACACAAATGCCCTTATCTGGAAATATGGTAGTGACAAGTCTACCCTCCTAAAAGAAATTTCGTCCTCGAAATTGGACTGAACTAGAACAAGAATGAAATCAAAAGAAAATATACCTCAAGTCTAGAAGAGATAAGGGTATTGCTCGCGCATTTCATCCTCTCTCTCCCAGGTCGACTCCCCTGGAGAGTGATGTCTCCATGCAACACGAACCAAGGGAATAGTTTGGTTCCGCAACACCTTCTCTCTGCGGTCCAAGATCTCTACGGGCTGCTCAGGGTAGCTGAGCGACGGACCAACCTCAATCTCCGAGTGATCAAGTACGTGACTAGGGTCTGCCACGTACTGTCTCAGCTGCGACACGTGGAACACATCATGCACTCCTTCTAATACAGGCGGCAAGTCTAGTCTATACGCCACCGCACCTATCTTCGCAAGAATACCGAAGGGTCCGATGTAGCGTGGGCTAAGCTTCCCGCCTCCGCCAAAACGAATTGTGCCACGCGTCGGAGAAATCAGTAGGAATACTAGATCGCCAACCTAAAACAAAATAGTCTCAACACGCAGTCTAAACAAACAAACACAAGCCAGAAAATAACAATCTATACCTGAAACTCAAGGGGTCTACGGTGGCTGTCGGCCCAATGCCGCTGTCTGTCCTGCGCCACCCGCAGTCTGTCTCTGATGAGTTTCACCTTTTCTGCTGCATCCACGACCATTTCTGGTCCTAGCAAGGCTCTCTCTCCAACGTCGTCCCAAGATAACGGTGTACGACACCTCCGTCCATAAAGAGCCTCAAATGGTGACATCTCGATGCTGGCCTGGTAGCTGTTGTTGTAAGCAAACTCTACCAGGTGCAGATGATTCTCCCAAGAACCTCTGAAATCTAAAACACAAGTGCGTAGCATATCCTCGAGAGTCTGAATAGTCCTTTCAGACTGCCCGTCTGTCTGGGGGTGATATGAGGTACTGAACTTGAGCAGAGTGCCCAAGCTAGCCTGCAGACTCCTCCAGAAGTGGGAAGTGAAATGACTATCCTGATCTGAGATGATGCTCACAGGAACTCCATAAAGCCTAACAATCTGTCGCACGTACATCTCTGCTAGCCTCTCTGTCGACGTGCCCACCTTGAAAGGTAAGAAATGGGCTGATTTGGTCAACCTGTCCACGATGACCCAAATCGCGTCCTTCCCTCCTGGAGAACGTGGAAGCCCTGAAACGAAATCCATGGTCACGTGCTCCCATTTCCACTCTGGGATCGGTAAAGGTTGAAGCAAACCACCTGGCCTCTGCCGGTCTGCCTTTACCTGCTGGCACACTAGACACCGAGATACGAAGCGTGCTACCTCGCGCTTCATTCCATACCACGATACGTGCTCCCTCAAGTCTCGATACATCTTGTTGGCACCGGGATGCATCGAGTACTGAGAGCGGTGTGCCTCCTGCAAAATCTTCTCGCGCAGCTTCCCGCTCGGCACACATATCCTCGTGTCGTGCCGTAAGGAACCATCATCTGCGATAGTAAAGTCGTCCGACAATCCTGCCTGAACCTGTGCTCTGATACTCCTCAAGGCCTCATCATCATACTGCGCCGCTCTGATCCTGTCCATCAGCTCGGACTGTATCTGCAATCCCCATATCTGAATCTCTGTACCGAAAACTAACACCTCAATCTCCAAGCTCTCCAAATCAGCCAACAAATGTCTATCTGTCGTCAAGTACATAGCCATCAGATACCTGCTCAAGGCATCGGCGACTACGTTGGCCTTCCCTGGGTGGTACTGCAATAAGATGTCAAAGTCCTTCATCAACTCTAACCACCTCCTCTGTCTCATGTTCAGCTCCTTCTGTGTGAATACGTACTTCAAGCTCTTGTGGTCTGTAAAGATCTCCACACGCTCTCCGTACAGGTAATGTTTCCACAGCTTTAGAGCGAAGATAACTGCTGCCAACTCTAAATCGTGGGTGGGGTAGTTCTTTTCATGAGGGCGTAACTGCCTGGAAGCATAGGCAATCACCTTCCCGTGCTGCTGGAGAACACATCCCAGCCCTTTCCCTGAAGCATCACTGTAGGTGGTGAAACCACCTGTCCCTGCTGGCAACGTCAAAATTGGAGCTGTCGTCAACCTCTTCTTCAGCTCGTCAAATGTGGCCTGGCACTCTTCTGTCCAGACAAAATCCACATCCTTCCTAGTCAATCTGGTCATCGGCGCTGCAATCTTGGAGAAGTCTTGTACAAACCTCCTGTAGTATCCTGCTAGCCCGAGAAAACTCCTGATCTCAGCTACCGAACTGGGGGTAGCCCACGACTCCACTGCCTCGATCTTCTTTGGGTTTACCGAGATTCCGTCACCCGATACCACATGCCCAAGAAATTCGACCTTGTCAAGGAAGAATTCACACTTAGAGAGTTTCCCGTACAGCTTCTCCCTCCTGAGAGTCTCTAAGACCAACCTCAGGTGCTCTTCGTGCTCCTCCGGGATCTTGGAATACATAAGAATATCGTCGATGAACACTACTACGAACTTGTCAAGGTACTGGTGGAATACCTTGTTCATCAAGTTCATGAATACTGTCGGTGCATTGGTTAAACCAAATGGCATCACCATGAACTCAAACTGGCCGTATCTGGTCCGAAAAGCTGTCTTTGACGTGTCCTCCCTCTTCACCTTCACCTGGTAATAGCCTGATCTCAAATCTATCTTTGAAAATACCCTCGACCCGCTCAACTGATCGAAAAGATCATCTATCCTCGGCAGCGGGTACTTGTTCTTGATAGTGATATTGTTCAAAGCTCTATAATCAATGCACATGCGCACCGTGCCGTCCTTCTTCGGTACGAACAATACCGGAGCTCCCCATGGTGATGAACTGGATTTGATGAAGCCTTTGTCCTGCAGCTCCTCAACTTGCTTCTTCAGTTCTGCCAGCTCGCTGTTGTTGACTCTATAGACATGTTGCGAAATGGGCTCCGCTCCTGGAACCAAGTCTATAGAGAATTCAACATCTCTGTCTGGCGGCAAGCCTGGCAACTCCTCTGGAAATACATCCAGGAACTCCGCTATCAGAGGATGTGGCAACTCCTCTTCTTCTGCCCTGGCTCCGCAAAATGTGCTCCTGCTCTGTTCCGCTGCTCCTCTGACAACCTCAAACTCCGGCTCTCCTGGTGGTCTAAATAATACTCTGCCTCTAAAATAATCTATAGTAGCATGATGCCTACTCAACCAGTCCATTCCGAGCACGATATCTTACCCCGGAAGTGGCATGACAAGTAAGCTCACGCTCAACTCTCGGCCTCCTACTGACACTCTCCGGTCCTTGCAGTGATCACGGACTAGGATAATACCACCACCAGTCGTGATCTTGCAAGTCCTAGCTAATGGTTCTGTGTCTAAATGATGTCGAAGTGCATAAGATACAGACACAAAACTATGGGAAGCGCCAGAGTCGAATAAGGTAAATGCGGGAATACAATCGAGAAGAACTGAACCTGTGATCAAGTCTCCTGCTGGCTCGATCTCCTCGACTGCCATGGCGTAGGCTCGCCCCTGGGGTACACCTCTCTGCTGCTGGTGCTGGGCAAACTTCTGATGTTGTGGTGGAAGTGGTCCCCTCTGTTGTTGGCCTCCTGGTACGGTAGGTACCCTGTCTGGTCCTCTCTGGGCGGCTGCTCCACCCTGACCTGAACGAAAGGTAGGACAATCCTTCAGCTGGTGTATCGTCGATCCGCAGGACAGACATGAGCCCAATCTCTTCCTGCAGATATCTCTAGTATGTCCCATCTTCCCGCAGTACGCACACTGGATGGCGGGCTGGTTCTGTCTCTGTTGCTGCTGCTGGACCTGCCCTCGGGCTGGTGCCTGATGCTGCTGCTGAAAGGGTCTCTGCTGTTGCTGCTGAAAGTGTGGACGCTTGCCCGGTCCCACACTACTGTTTGCTCCTCCGAAACCATCGCATCCTCTCTTGGGCCTGAGGCCCAAGTCGTCCTCGGCTATCTGGGCATCCATCAATATGCCCTCGTAGGTAGCTGTGCGACGTCCCGACGTGCGAGACTTGATCTCCCTTGTCAGCCCCTTTCTGAACTTCCGGGCCCTGTCCCCCGGATCTCTAGTCATCGACGGCGCGAAGCAGCTCAGACGGGAAAACTCTGCGGCATACTCGTCGACGGACGAGCTCCCTTGGGCTAAGTCATGGAACTGACTCTCCAAAGCTCCCAGGGCAACATCAGGAAAGAACTTCTCCTTGAAGAGCTCCTTGAAATCCTCCCAAGTGAGTCCCCTGCGCAAGAGTCTCGGCTCTGTGCGAAACCACGTCAAGGCAATATCGAACATCTGGCTGCCAGCGGCCTCGATCTGAAGGGCCTCCGGAAGCTGTGCCAAGCGCAAGTTCCTCTCGATGTCCTCTAGCCAATCATCGGCGTAAAGTATCCCTTCTGTCCCCTTGAATTCCCGAGACATCATCCTCTTGAAATCCATAATAGTGCCCGGCCTCTGGTGGTGCTGATCAGGACGCTGCTGCTGAGTAACTCTCTCCACAGCCTGGAGAGCCACTTGATGAGCATTCTCCATGTTCACCCTCATCATCTCTGTCTGGGCCTGATGTGCCTCAGCCTGCACTCTCTGGGCCTCTGCCGACGTCCTCTGGGCATCGACCATGCCCTGAATCAAGGCGAACATCTGTGCCCTATCTACGGGCACACCTCCTGGATGCTGAACTGGTGGTGGTGGAGGTGGTGGTGCCGTCGTAGCTATGGGGACCCTCTGAACAGGTGGTGGAGGACCCCCGAATGCTGCAGACACTCCCACATGTACTGGAGATGTAGGAGGTGCTGCGGATGTCTGTCCGGCAGGGCGAGAGGTGGCAGACCTCTCTGAATCTGCTGCTCCAAGCCTCTGGGACCTCCTCGGCGGCATCCTGAAGACAGATCGAAAGATTAAATTAAGGCAATAGATACGATATCATCAAGGAAGGACAGTAAATTTCTAAGGGAAAATCATTAAGAGTAGTATTATAAGAATCGGAATTTCCTAATTGTGATTGAGCATATCCTCGGCCTAATTCTTATTCCTAAAACAGGCTCGTAGTAGTACAACTAAGTTGTCGCACTACCACGACATCGCACAACTTGCGAAGCTAGACCTGCATGGGCCACCACTAAAACGTGTCACGACCCGCACCCGGAAATTGGGCATGAGTCGTGGGTACGTCCAGCCTACGCCGCAGCATCGGCGGTAGAACGCTGTCTAGGTCTCAACATATAATATATCCTGACAATAGTCTCAACTCCGCACGGAGGACAATGATAATAATCCACAATTCTATGATATACTCAATCACAAGCTAATAGAAATAATAGCACGATGAGAATAGAAAAGAGTTCTAATAAAAACCAATCACAATAATCCAACTCAAATCCTGGGTCTAAATGACCTCACAAAGTCACAAAATAATAAATACAACTCAGTCTCAGTCTAAAACAATAAATGCAGAAAAATAATCTAAGAACAGCCAGGTAAAATCTCCTCTAGGCTAGGCAACTCCTCTGGGGTTTCTGGAGTAAAATTACCCTCTAATCCTGGGCCGTAATGAGTGGGGCACAAGCGCTCCAGGTCCTCTGAAAAATGTTATCCAGTCAGGATTGGAGCGAAGCACAAGCACTAACAGCAGTTTCATTAAATTGACAAAATCTATAAACAGTGTAAGAAATACAAGATGAAAAATAAATGCTGGAAATATAAGTACTGGAGAAAATGGAAATAGGCAATAGAGCATCTAGCAATGAACAATAAATAGTGAATGCTAGACAATAAGTAGTGAATGCTGGAACAGGTGAATCTGAATAAAATAGACATCTAGCTAAGTGTTTGAAATATTAGTTTATTATGTGATCGGCTTGGGACTAGATCAGGCTGGTTATATATGATTAACTATGATTCTTGTAGGTCAGGCTAACCATATGGTTAGCTATGATGCATGTAGTGGTCAGGTTAATCATATATAACAGCTATGATGCATGTAAGATGGTCAGGCCGCACCCAACGTGAGAAGTGGGGTGAGCTATGATGCATGTAAAAGATTTGGATATGATCACATAATCTACTAATAGTTCCCCATCCCCCAGCTAGCACGATGGATTCCAATCACGACTCCTCATGATGGGGATCTAGGGTGCTAACCCGTGTATCCATAGTGTCGGAATCAAGTATGTAATACACTACAATTTATAGAAGTAATCAACAATGGAAACTGTCAGAGAATGTACTCGCCTGTGGTCCTGAGCAATGAGTGAGGATCGATGTCCAAAGTGGGATTACAATGACCTATTTATGGAATATTAATGTCAAAAACTGAATTAAAGGAAAGCATGTTTAACTAATTAAATACGAGGCTTCTAGGTCTTACCAAGGTCTATTGGTCAATACTAGTCTCATACTAGCTAATTAACCATACTAAGAACATCTAGCTAATACTAGTTGATAATTTAACTAGTAACTTAATACCTAATACCTATTTGGTATCTATCCTTACCTACTATATATGATACCAATTTAACCAATACCAAATACTAATGATTTATACACATAGGTACTCACTTAGTGATACATAAGTTGCACACCCATACACACTGTCACACATAGCTCACTGAACACCTACACACAGACGACTCACACAACTACTCAGGTTCTGAAATCTGGAGGAACCTAGGATACACACTGAATTGCTCCCAGACTTTCTCCCTACACATACTGACACAGTTCTCAGTTTGAAGTTGTTTGGTTTCACACCTACATGGCTTAAACCTTGAGACAACAAAAATAGGTAGGTCTGAACCTGTTCAATTCACAGGCATGGCCTAAACTTCTGAGACAAGCTTATGGCTACTGGCAGGATCACCCAGCTAGTTGACTTTGTTCACTGATACACACAGTTTCCCCCCACAGTGAATCTGATACTCCTACAATTTACACAGGTACACACATATTGTCCTTACCTAACTGATACACACTGGTACAAATAGGTTCACATTGACACTTGGGAATTTATCACTCACACAGTTCCCCAATATTTCACTGATGTTTCAGCACAGGGACACACACATGTGTATACACACAGGTGCATTCCTCTCAAAATTACCCACAGCCATATACACTCAGAGACATAACTCCTACACACACACTGAAGTTTACTGATACATAAGCAGTTACTGATACATAAGACCTGTACACAGTGATTCACAAAACAAAACACACTGCACTCTCAGCTCACTGGCACACACACATAAATCAATACACTGACCCACTCCTCTCTCTCACACTCATACAACATACTCTCTCAAATTATACACTCAACACACTGATAAACACACCCTTACACACAGTCACTCACACAAGTAACTGTACAGCTGCACATCTCAGGCTCACTGATACATGGACACAGGGATGCACACACACACAATACAATGTCACAGTCAGTCCTATGCATACACACTGGTACTGGTCCTCACACATACAAACATTTCCTGTTTTCCCCCTTACCGAGAACACAGTCACACTACTGAATTCATATTGAAACATCATAGTTCTATTTCTAACTAAGACACATAGATAGGAACACGCTGCTCAAACACAGTTTCCTCACTGCACAGTTCAGGAACCTACTGACCCTCTATGCTCTGTACCTTACCCAATTGTTCACTCACTCCTTAACTATTTTACTAGTGCACAGGCATTAATACTCATGCTAGTACACACAGGTAATACTAGTGAAAAATCCCTCTGCCCCTCAGTCACATTAGAACTACACACATACTGCTACCCATAGGCACTCCTAATGCCTAGACATGTTGGGATACATAGGTTCTAATTTCCTAACTGATACACCTACTATTACTCACACACACCACATACAGGCACACTGTCACCTAGGATCACTAGATACATAAGGAATATCAGAACTCAAGGTATGTACACAGTTGGTTTTAAATGAATTTATACTGTGCTCACTCACAGTTCACATAACTCTAAAACCCGACTGTACAGGGAAGATCCCCCCCACAGTGCGCACAGCACAGTAAAGACCCCGACTGTGCACAGGAATTCTTCCCATCGATGTATTCCCTCTCCAAATCACACACACATCTACAAACATAGACATATATATAAACACACATCAAATTGGGTGAAGTAGAGTAGATTAGATGGGTAATTCCTCCTGTGAAGCATTTCATCAAACACATGATGTGCAAAAACGGGTTCCACATCAAGAACTCCAAAATCCTCAACCAAAAACCCTAAAATTTGAGATCCAATCTATATGTATGTGATATGATTAGCCTACATGCAAACCCTTATGATCTAGGGTTCACGAATTTGGGGAAAACCCTCATTGGAACACCAAAACCCTAGTTTCTCCTAAATCTCCATGTAGAAACTCTAAAATCAAAATCTAAACAATAGGGTGGGTTCCTAATGGGCATTAACATCAGAAAACAGAAATTAAATGAGTAAAAATAGGGTTTTACCTGCAGGGATGGTTTCTTCAATGGAAGTTCTTCTTCCCCAAGGCTTCTTGACCCAAGTTCCTTGCTTTCCTTGCTTTGGAGGAGGAGAATGGGATCTCTAGGGCTAGATTTCGAATTCTGGAGTGGGGAGATGGCTTTCTCTTGATGGAGGCTAGGGTTTCTTCTTTCTACATGAAGAAAGAGAGGGTTCCCTTTTATATTAAGGCCAAGTTAGGGTTTCTAATGCATAGTCTAGGTTTAACCCCCAGGTTAGGTCAATAGGAACTTAACTAACTAAGGTTTAGTCAGTCTAGGGTTTGAGGTTCCACCCTAAAATTTGAATTCTAGGGTTTCACTAGAACTGGGTCTTCTAATTAGGGTTTGGTCATTAGGGTTGTCCTAATGAGTTCTAGGGTTGACCTAAAACCAAATATTATTAACAACATATAATTACTTTATAAAACTCAGCAAGTTAAATTAATACATATTTATTTAAAATAGTGAAATTATACAAATGCCCTTATCTGAAAATATGGTAGTGACAAGTCTACCCTCCTAAAAGAAATTTCGTCCTCAAAATTGGACTGAACTAGAATAAGAATGAAATCAAAAGAAAATATACCTCAAGTCTAGAAGAGATACGGGTATTGCTCGCGCATTTCATCCTCTCTCTCCCAGGTCAACTCCCCTGGAGAGTGATGTCTCCATGCAACACGAACCAAGGGAATAGTTTGGTTCCGCAACACCTTCTCTCTGCGGTCCAAGATCTCTACGGGCTGCTCAGGGTAGCTGAGCGACGGACCAACCTCAATCTCCGAGTGATCAAGTACGTGACTAGGGTCTGCCACGTACCGTCTCAGCTGCGACACGTGGAACACATCATGCACTCCTTCTAATGCAGGCGGCAAGTCTAGTCTATACGCCACCGCACCTATCTTCGCAAGAATACCGAAGGGTCCGATGTAGCGTGGGCTAAGCTTCCCGCCTCCGCCAAAACGAATTGTGCCACGCGTCGGAGAAATCAGTAGGAATACTAGATCGCCAACCTAAAACAAAACAGTCTCAACACGCAGTCTAAACAAACAAACACAAGCCAGAAAATAACAATCTATACCTGAAACTCAAGGGGTCTACGGTGGCTGTCGGCCCAATGCCGCTGTCTGTCCTGCGCCACCCGCAGTCTGTCTCTGATGAGTTTCACCTTTTCTGCTGCATCCACGACCATTTCTGGTCCTAGCAAGGCTCTCTCTCCAACGTCGTCCCAAGATAACGGTGTACGACACCTCCGTCCATAAAGAGCCTCAAATGGTGACATCTCGATGCTGGCCTGGTAGCTGTTGTTGTAAGCAAACTCTACCAGGTGCAGATGATTCTCCCAAGAACCTCCGAAATCTAAAACACAAGTGCGTAGCATATCCTCGAGAGTCTGAATAGTCCTTTCAGACTGCCCGTCTGTCTGGGGGTGATATGCGGTACTGAACTTGAGCTGAGTGCCCAAGCTAGCCTGCAGACTCCTCCAGAAGTGGGAAGTGAAACGACTATCCCGATCTGAGATGATGCTCACAGGAACTCCATGAAGCCTAACAATCTGTCGCACGTACATCTCTGCTAGCCTCTCTGTCGACGTGCTACCTCGCGCTTTATTCCATACCACCATACGTGCTCCCTCAAGTCTCGATACATCTTGTTGGCACCGGGATGCATCGAGTACTGAGAGCGGTGTGCCTCCTGCAAAACCTCCTCGCGCAGCTCCCCGCTCGGCACACATATCCTCGTGTCGTGCCGTAAGGAACCATCATCTGCGATAGTAAAGTCGTCCGACAATCCTGCCTGAACATGTGCTCTGATACTCCTCAAGGCCTCATCATCATACTGCGCCGCTCTGATCCTGTCCATCAGCTCGGACTGTATCTGCAATCCCCACATCTGAATCTCTGTACCGGGAACTAACACCTCAATCTCCAAGCTATCCAAATCAGCCAACAAATATCTATCTGTCGTCAAGTACATAGCCATCGGATACCTGCTCAAGGCATCGGCGACTACGTTGGCCTTCCCTGGGTGGTACTGCAATGAGATGTCAAAGTCCTTCATCAACTCTAACCACCTCCTCTGCCTCATGTTCAGCTCCTTCTGTGTGAATACGTACTTCAAGCTCTTGTGGTCTATAAAGATCTCCACACGCTCTCCGTACAGGTAATATTTCCACAGCTTTAGAGCGAAGATAACTGCTGCCAACTCTAAATCGTGGGTGAGGTAGTTCTTTTCATGAGGGTGTAACTGCCTGGGCTTCCGTTGCCGAGAAGTCACCGAACTGGAGGGTATAGGTTATTCCAAACGTGGCTTGGTGGTAGGAAATTAAGTCTTCATTCTGGACTTTGTACTCACCTCGGATTTGATAGACTATCAGCTTGGAATCGCCATAGGCTTTCAGGTAGTCTACTCCCACTTGTTTAGCGAGTTAGAGTCCAATAACGAGGGTGTTGTACTCTGCTATATTGTTGGAGCATGGCTCTGTGAGGGAGTAAGCGCGATTGATGACCAGATCGTATAGGAAAATCAGTACTATCCCAACGGCAGCGACGATATCGCCTTTGGACCCTGTTCTTGAAGCACCATCAAAGAACATTCTTTAAACGACTTTTGTACTTGTGGTCATATTTGAATCCGCTACCTCGTCTGGGATCTCCTCGTAGAGCCTTGAGGTTTTTGGTATAGGGTGGGCTACAAGAAAATTTGCCAATGTTTGGCCTTTGACAACCTTTTAGGGGACGATACCATGTCATATGGCGACAACAGTATAGCCCATGT
Organism: Iris macrosiphon; assembly: GCA_036927795.1. NCBI lineage: Eukaryota > Viridiplantae > Streptophyta > Magnoliopsida > Asparagales > Iridaceae > Iris > Iris macrosiphon. Next base: position 62,830,097 of record JAYESA010000003.1, on the reverse strand, counting down.
AGCTAGGCAGAAATTGAGTGCTCCGAGTTTAGTCATGAGAACTCTGAGAGGATTAACTCGTGAGATCACATGGATAGTTTATCCTACCACGTAATGTCGGGTCTTCTGAATGGCGAAGATCGAAGCGAGGCACTCCTTCTCGATGGGGTTATATTTGTGCTCTGCGCTGGCCATCATCCTGTTGAGGTAATAGATAGCATGTTTGTGACCTACATCGCTTGTCTGGACTAACAGAGCCCCGATCAAGGGAGTGATCCATTTCCCACACATATAGCAAGAAGGGTCTTCCCATCACGGGGCTATCAATATTGGGGGGTTCATGAGATACTCCTTGATGTCGCCAAAGGCGCATTGGCATTCTTCGTTCCAAACAAAGAAGACCCCCTTTTTCATGAGCTGGGTGAACGACTGACAACGTCTAGAGAGATTTTATATGAACCTCCTGATGTATGTCAGTCTCCCTTGAAGGCCACAAAGTTCTCTGAGGTTCTTCGGTGGGCGCATTTCAAGGATTGCTTTAGTCTTGTTGGGGTCCACGTGGATACCCTTCGAAGTTATGACAAAACCCAAAAATTTGCCGCTGGAGACTCCCAGGAAGGATTTGGTCAAATTTATCTTGAGCTGGTGTGCACGCATCAGGTCGAACACAGTCTTCAAGTCTCCGAGGTGACCATCTTTAAAGCAACTCTTGACATTGATGTCATCAACGTAATACTCTATTGTCTTGCTTAGATGTTCATAGAAGATGGTGCTCATAGCTCACTGGTATGCAGCACCTATGTTCTTCAGACCGAATGGCATAACTGTGTGGTAGTATACTCCTATCGGCGTTCGGAATGATGTATGCTTCTGTTGTCAGGAAATATCTTGATTTAATTATAGCCTAAGAATCCGTCCATGAAGGAAATGCGCTCGAATCCACAAGTATTTTCGATCATTATATATGTGATCGAAAGGGAAAACTCTTCCATAGGGCATGCCGCATTCAGATCGTAAAAATTAATGCAGATTCAGATCTTTCTATTCTTTTTGATGACAGGTATGATATTGGCCACCCAATCCGGATGTTGTTACTCGCAGATGAAGCCACTAGCTATCAGTTTGTTGACTTCAGCTTCGATGACATTCAGGATATCCGGCCGAAACTATCGTTGTTGCTACTTGACTGGCTTAGCGTTCGACAAGATGTTGATTTTGTAGATCATAATTTGGGGGTCCAATCCCTGCATATCTTCATAACTCCAGGCAAAGAGATCAATGTATTCCCTGACGAACAATAGCAGGGATTCCCGATCCTTGTTGGACAGACTCTTGCTGATGAAGATATGTTTAGGGAAGGATTCGTCGCCCAGATTGACTTGTACGATTTTATCCTCAGTAGGAGGTTCTCATTGCTTGAACTGCATCTTCCATCATGCTTTTAGGCATTGGGCCCACGGCTCTACTTGAAAGAGTTTATGTGGATCCTTGTCGTCAACCTCAGGGTCAGCTGACACCATGTTGGCAGACAATGTTTGTTAGAGCATCTCCACGATACTGATGTCGGAGTCCCCAGAGGAAGATTCTCAAGAGTGAGAGTGTAACTCATCTTCTTCATCCGAGCCTTCGGGGGTTGTGGAAGATGTGACGTACCCTAAGCCATGCTTGGTTTTATGGTAGTAATCACCAGACTTGTATACAGGAGCCTGCAGATGTAGAGGCAGTCGTTGTCCTTTGCCATAGTTCAATCCTCTAGCGACTTTCAGATCGTACCACATCTTCTGGATGAGGTGCTTGGTTCAAGAACTGTACCAGTAAAATGGTATATTTTCGGTATCGAGCTTTGGCTTGAGTTCCTCTGGGATGAAGGATTGGGGAATTTCTACTCTGCCTAAGATGATGAGTTTGTCTCCCCTCTTTCTTGCTGGAACTATAAAGTAGGAGTTCTGACTGGCAAAAATCCAGTTACTGCATAGGTGGTAGTGACATGTGTATGCAGGTGTAGGCCCATACCGTGCTCAAGAGAATATAGCGCGTTAAGATATGCAACATCCGAGTAGTTTAAAGAAGCCCTTTATTGATAAAATAAGATATCTCGTCTTCCAAAATTACATCGTCGAGAGAAGGGACGTTCGCATGAGCGACTATGTACTCCTCCAGTTCGTCTTTCCCGAGCTCTACCCAGTGCAAGCGATGGCTTCGGAGGTTTTCTGTATAGTTTTACCATAAGAGGTTCGAAATTCGTAGTAGGTGCCGGACTTTCCTTCAACGATCGACTCGGTCTATGGAGGCGAACGACCAGAGGCTCAGGTGCTTTCCTGGGCAGTTTTACCCTAAGGGGAGGAACTGTGTCAGAAGCACGTGCTTTGAGATGGACTTTTAAGGGCTCGTCTGATCTTATCCCAGTATCTGTCTCATCATCGGCATCATTGCCACCTTCATCTTAGTGGGCTTGCTTGTAGAGGATCGAGTCAGAGTAATAGGTTTCGACCCCCTTAAATGGATTAACATCGGCAAATTCAGTCTTGACGATGTCGTTATCGTCCACATACTTCAAGTACTGGTGCAAGTTTGATGGTACGATCATGTATTAATGTATCCATGGATGTTCCAACAGGATGTTATAGGATACATCTGCGTCTATGACATAGCAGGTGACCTCTGTTTTCAGATCATCGATCTGGAACTTCAGGAGAATCTTGCCCAGAGGGTAGCTCCTCCCTGCGTTGAAGCCACTAATGGCAGTATTGGTTATTGCCAGGCGATGCATCGGGATGCCCAAGGTCTGAAGCAGACTCTGTGGGATGATGTTGATTGACTAACCTGGGTCGATGTGCATCCGGTCCACTTTGATGGCGCTGATGTACCATGTGTAATACAGAGGATGATCATGTCGATTGTTTTTTAGCAACATGTATTATTGCGAGAACGTGATATTGGGTATCGCCTCCATCACATTATTGCAGTGGTCGCATAAGATAGGATCCTTAACTGGCGGCTTGACTTGCGCCAGGTAGGTGTCGGCATTCTACAATGCCTCACTCAGAGAAACCCGAGTGTCTTTGGACAGTCAGAGAAGCTCGAATAGAGACAACTTCGCTGGAGTGTTGGCGAGCTAGGCCATGATGTAGAAGTTGTAGGGCTTCTCTAGCCCTTGAGCTGAATCTTTGCACAGCGGTTTATCGAAGCAAGTTTTTTTCTGCTTGGACTTGTCCGCTGCTGGAAACGGAGATGGACCCGGATCAGATGTTGCATGTGTGACAATTGGGAACGCACCATCATCAGGGATGTTGTACTCTCGTTGATACACTAGGCTTGACCTTATTGTTCCTGCTATAGCTTCTTCGGACGAAATAGAAACCATGTAGCAAGATTTAGAATTTTTGCCCTTAGTCTTGGTGGCAGAGGGTATCGCTTTCTACATCAAGTCAGGAGCGAGGTCTGGATGAACCAACATGACCTTCCCATGCGGCATGGTGAGAGGTATCAGCCCAGCTGTTTGGTCATGATACGGCGGAAGATTGACAACCTCCATTGTTGTCCGGGAATCGGGATTACTCTGTCCTGGGCTTCCGTTGCCGAGAAGTCACCGAACTGGAGGGATACCATATTAATGACAATTTTTTTGTCATCAAAATCCAAGGTGAGGGCCTTGGTGTCGAGCAGATGCTGGATGTACCGCTTCAGGGTGTAGCAATCACGTGTCGCATGGTGGACGTAACGATGGTAATGACAGTACTTCAGATTATTTATCCCGACTTTCTCAACATAATGCTTGACGTCAGGGAGCCGAAGCTTGTTTTCCTTCATCAGTACGTCATATATTGCCATGATGTCATCATCTTCGAAGGAATAGGCTTCCTTCGATTTTGGATCCTCTGTAGGCTTTTGCTTTGGCTTCTTGGTTATGTTGGTAACAAGAGCCTGCTTCCCCTTGCCATCCCGGACGTTATTTCCACTGTTGTTGTTGCCGTTGTAAGAGTGTTTTCCCCTATCATCAGCAATGGGGGTATGTATCCCCAGGAGACGGGCGTCATTCACCTTCTTCTCAGCACCGACAACATTTATGATGAACGTTGTCCAATCTTTAAACTAGGAGTCACCCATCCAGAGCCTAACGGTGGGAAGTAGATTTCTTCGGCATGTGTCCATCAGTGTGGACTCATAATTATTGAGGTATAACTTTAATGCTTCTTTCTTGTACCGCTCGATGTAGTCTCGTACAGACTATTTCTTCCTTTATGTGATATCCATTAAAGAGGACATCGTCATGTCGTTTTCTCCGTCGTAGAATCGAGCGAGCAAAAGGCCTTTGAGTTTATCGAATGACGAGATATAATTATCCTGGAGGTTGCAGAACCAATCAAAGGATATTCAAGACAATGCCCCAACAAAGAGCTTAGTTAAGAGGGCATCATTGCGAGGCAGATGCCCAGTTACCGTCTCAAAGTAACTCATGAATTGACGGAAGGATGTATTTCCATTAAATGGAGTCAAGTTGAAGGATTTATACTTTGGCGGGTACGGTACTTCTCTCTACTCAAGGGGATACGGTTGTTGAATTCTGAGCTCGCACAGTGAGTCCCGATTGCCCATTGAGTCTAGGCGGGCCCTGAGTTCTCGTACCTCTCACATTGCTTCCCGAGCTTCATCAACTGTAGAAGGAGAAGATAATCTGGGCAGGGGATTATTGCCGCCCGCGGGTGGAGCGGTTGCATTTGAATCCCCATTTGTCTCGGGGTCTAGGCTTGCTTGGCCAGAGGCCCTTGCTGGTTGTGATGTTATGTTTGTCTTAATCTCCAGCATTGTCTGGGTCAAGGACTGCATTGACGCACTCATGGTCTGCATCATGGTTTCTAGGATCTCGAGGCATTTTCGATCGTTGGGGCCCTCGTGATCGTCCCCTACCATGTATGATATTCTTACATGGGGAGAAACAGATAGGATAGTGGACGTCGCACTTTCTGCCTTGAACTCTTGTCGTGAAGAGTCATCTGGAAGGTTGGTAGTGCCTTATCTTCTTTGGACTCGGAGGGAACAGTACCCCCTGCGTAGGAAGCTGCATCCTCTGGCCGGGGGTGGCTACTCCCAGGGATCTCAGCATCTGTTCCTTAGGAATCATTGTCTTATTGAAATGCTAGGTTGTTGTGGAGTTCTGAAGGATCATAATCTCCAGCTTTTGTAGCCCCTTGGGGTCATGAGGAAGAACTACCCCCAGTGGTTGACAGCTTCTTCTTTGAGTGCATACCCATGATCACTCCTTCTGTGGGCACCGCTGCTTGCCTATGGTTCCTCGACACGCTGGTTGAGAGTGTAGGATTAGAGTTGCTAGACTTTTGACCTCCCCTCGTAGCAGAAGATCTCCGAGCTGAGTAACATGAGGCAAAGGATAGCTCCTCCTCTGGTGTTTGTACCTGCTCTCCAGGATGCTGCCGGATGGGTGCTCTTGGTTGCAGTTACCGGAATGCCGACTGTCTGTCTGCAGGTAATAAAACTTTGGCACAGCAACAATTGATGATAATATTGGCACAGTGGTGTCCTGGGGAGGATACTTCATATGCCGCAGTTGATTCTCTCGCTTGCGCTTGTGGTTGATTACGTTGCGCAACTCAAGCGAGGGCTGATTCACCTTAGCACCCTTCTTATGAGCCCGGGTAGACCGAGCACATGGGTGTGTAGGTGTTGATTTTGCTAACTGACCTGAGGTTCGTACAAGAACTTGCCCCAGGTTATTTATGGAAGACTCTTTAGACCGATCCTGTCCGATTATCGCTGCGGGCTGGACGCATGGACAAGTTTTGTACGACTTTCCGTCAGGGGCACGCATAGTTAGCGGCACCTGCCGACGGTCGTTCGAATGAATATTTGCTTGTGCTTGGCGAGCTCGCATTGCCCTAGACTTCTTCGTCCTAGCACGTGCCTGTGCGTAGTACGAAGAGTCCAAGTTCATATCTTCCCTTTCTCAGCAAGGTGCATGGAGTCAGCACTGTGTAAGATTCAGTCAAAGACAAAACTTCTACTACTGTGCTGGATGTTGCCTGTGGCCACCAACTGGTGCCGTATTTGGACATTCGTATGTGGCTGCCGACTTATGCGACTTCTGATCTGGCCGTATAGAACACGCTTTAGTACTCGAACTTCTGGCATCGTAATATTTTTCTTTGCCAGAGCTCAGGTGATGAGCACTTTCTTTGTCGGAAGAGGCTGTCGCATGGGAGGTGAACTCATAATATGCGGTCCCTGCGGCATAGATTGAGACGGGGAGCGCATACTCCGCAGTTGGGTGAGGCACAACGGCCTTTGCAACCCATGTCCTGCGGGTCTTCTGATGCTTGCCAAAAGAGGTTGCCGTATGAGAGACGGACAAATAATGTGCGGTCCCTACGGCAGAGAGAGACGGGGAGCGCATGCTCCTCAGTTGGGTGAGGCACATCGGCCTTTGCAATCCATGCCCTGCGGGTCTTCTTAGGCTTTGCCAGCCTTGGAGAAGTACTGCCCTCAGAGAGCATTTCCTCGTAGGCTTGTTGGTCGAAGCATACAACCAGCATCCTCTGGGTCGAACCCAGCATCGACGCATCGGACTGCGCCACAACCTTCTCATCAGAGGAGAAGTTTGTCCCCAGTAGAGTCGCTACCTTGTTTGCCATTAAAATTGTCCTCGTTCAATAATAAACAAAAAGTACAAAGAGGTCCTAAACAGACAATCTAAGTACAATATTTAATCTAGGTAGTGTGGCGGTGGAGATCGAGCGCTATGGCGGCTCCTTTACTCCGTTGATGTCCGACAAGTGAGTGAGGGGTGCTCTCTTCTCTTATCTCTCTCTTGAGCTTGTGTGCACATACGTAGCTCTCTGGGAGGGTATGGTCTCTCTGAAGCAGAAAAAAGCCAGCCTTTGGAACATCCAATTTGTTCATATTTATAGCCATCATGCTGATGAGCTATAGGTTCCACATGTCCTTCTGTTTGGTGGAGACTCCTTCAACAGAATGTGGTTGCAACTGTGGGTGCATAATATGGGTTGAGTCCAGGACAGGCTGCCACGTGGACGTTTTGTTGGGATTTACTGTTGTCGGGGATCCTGGAGGTTCTCGTCTTCTGTTTATGTGACTTGGTCATCTTGACACGTGGCACACATTTAGTTGGAGAGAATCTCTTCATTCGTAACAGGAAGATTTTATCGTATGTGACGCATGGTGTCTGGAATGCAGGGGACAAGAGACACATGGAACGCATGGAGTCTGGAACGCAGGGGGCCAGAGACGCATGAAACGTATGGAGTCTGGGACACATGGGAATAGAGACGCATAGGCTCTGGGACGCATGTGGCCTCGTACACGTGGCGTTGCACGCTTGTTAGAAGTCATTATTAGTCCGACGAGAGCTTATTGTCGCTTAGTGTGATCATATTTTCTGAAGCGCTCAGAATTATTTTTTGTCAGGATTCTGTGTCAGACATAATCCTTGTGTCAGGCCTTTATGCGGCCAATATTTGGGGTGCAAGGATGCAGCTTTTTCTCTGCGGCATGGTCATCATGCGGCCTGGTTTCTTCTGAGTCGAAGGTGGGGCACATGGTTGTTGGACGCATGGATCCAGAATTTCCATGCTTCTACAGTCCCTATTGTATGTTATCAAAGAGTAGAACTACATGCTTAGTTACATGAGATAGAAGAACTATTTCCCCAGTTGGTGCTCCGAAAAGAGAGTGAAAGATTCATAGGAGGATACATCTTCTCCATAGGGTGGAAATATTATATCGTGGAAGTCGAAGAAGCAGACTTTGCTCTCTCACTCATCTATAGAATATAACTTCTATGATCTGGTGGCTGTAACGGATGAAGCATAATGGCTTCAATGGTTAGAAGAGAATTGTGCGACTTTGTCACATAGTATTGAATGAGCGCATCAAGGATGGCATTATTGGACCGATAAGTCACCAGTGGACGTGATATCGTGCAAGCCTAAGTTGCGCTTGCACAAGGCCATGACTTGTGTAATAACAAAATAGATTATTCAGAGTTAGAAGCAGCGACAAAGTATTGCAGAAAACTGAATGAACACAATGGTATAAGAAAATGATCACTTTGTTGATAACTTTGCGATGATTATAAGGCTTTCAATAGCCGATTGATACATGTCAATTTGGCTTACATCTCTCTTGAACTATACATAATTATAATGATATTGTTCCATACATTACATCCCTTTATACAAAAAAAATCTCAAAGCATCTCAAGGCATGTTCTTCTTCTAATTTTTGGCACCTGAGGATGTGGATCTGCTATCGCTTCGGACAATCCAGCAGGACACCCAGCACCTACAAACAAACTGGTGGGGGCTCAACACTTTGGAGGAAGTACTGGTGAGGAACAAAAATATTCTCTGAAACAATCACTAAGTAATTATGTGAAAAATATTGCATTATTAGTGATCTTGCCATCTTTTTACCTACGTTTATTTCATGCCAAGTACAGCTCGAGTTAGATTACATTTTTTGAAAATATCTTTGAATCCAAATTTCATATTTCATTCTAGCATACAATAGGGACAGTTTCAATGCACGATATTGAATTCATTTATATCTTAATGTGCGCAACGTGTTACGTGAGCCATAATCAATTACTTTAAGGGACTGAATAGCATCTTATCATTTGATACTCCTTCTTCTCGTGAACAATTAGCAGCATTACATGTGAACATGATGGCAATATTTCATTGTATACAATTCTTTCTATGAACAGGATATTATCGTTTCTTATAAGGCAACTTCTTTTTTTAGAGAAGTTATGATAAAGAACATAAGAAATATAAACCATCACTTATTCAGTGATTCTTACCCACAACCGAACGGTTATCCCCAAAATAGATAAGCGTTAGAACAGTTTATAATTTCATAAGTTTCATTTTCGTCCCTGCGTCAAATAGTTAGGCTTGCAAGAAAAAAATCCTAACATGCGACCTAGCTACATGATGGTCCATGAAAAATCTATTATTACAAGCAGTTGGGATGTACAAGCCCATCCCACTAATAGACTGACACACCCCTGATCGCGAGGACTTCTAGCCTTAGGGAGTCATATCCCCTTCTAGGTCGAGCAATTCTCGGTGCCCCAGGAACCGTCAACGGGTTACACCCTTACGCACAAGTTTGTCCAGACCGATGCATGAGTGCAACTTCTATCAAATAAAACTCTATAATACATAATTGATGTAATAATATACTTTTCCATCTATTCTCTTCTTTTCGAACAGTCGATAAAGTCAATAGCTATTTCTCTTCTATCTATACGGACAAGCCGTCATCTCTTTTCTCTATACGGACAAGTCGTCGTCTCTTTGCAACAGTTCAAGTATTTCATACAGTTCTATCTTTGCAGCAAACGATAGGGAAACATGTAATCAATCTTTATGTACGAAAATATGGCGTCACAGAAACCATCTACTACAGCTGGATAATTATTGTTAATCCTATGTGATGTTGGGATAAAAGAAGTAGGAGATAAGAGGAGGTTATGACAGTTTTAGATTACTTTGCAAATTTGAATTAGTAGGCGAGTAAATGACTTTTTATTCATAAATAATTACAATTAGGCAAAACAATATTACACTTAAAATTAGTGATATCCTTTGGATATTAGTATAGATAATGACCAATCTGTAGAAGAAAAATCTACCATCACCAATAGGGTGAGCACTATTCGGTTTTGCACCGAGAATCGAACCTGACTGAATAAGAGATTCAGTTCAATTTGAATTTTTTTTGGTTCGGATTTGGTTGTGAAAATACTAAAATTCGTTATTCTATTTCAATTTTGGGTTTACCATTTTGGTCAAAAATCGAAAACTGAACAAAACTTATGAAATTATATAAATACCCTCAACTCTATAAATATTTTAAAAATGTGTAGATAGTTTTGTTTATTTTAAAAATAGCAATTCTATGTATATTTTTTGGAGGCCAATATTGATAATTTAACAATTAATCAAACTTAGGACCCAAATTTGAAATACACAATTATATGATAGAAATCATATTCTTTTTAATATAACTTAACCATAATTTTAACTTTTGGTGCAGTCTATTAACTAATAAAAATATTTTAACCTAACAAATCTAATAAACTATTATATCGGTTCAATTTTCGTTATGACTAATTTCAGGTTGATTTGGGTATGAAATTGAGTTTGAATTTAAAATTTCTGGTTTTTTCGATTTTAGGTATTTCGGATGAAGTTTTTTTTTGAGTAAAAAAAACATATTCATTCAAACTTAAAAAGAGTTTTTACAAACCATATCACATCTGATATGGTGTAGAACACATGAAGGAGCCTTTTCATACATAAATGAAACAGGGAAATGAGAAAGAACAGAGTTGGTTGCTAGAGCATTTGCAACTCCATTGGCTGGGAATGAATGAAAAACTGATTCCATGATGGCTTTGAAGGAGATCTCGACATTCATCAATGGATTGCCTAGCCTTCCATAATGAGTAGTCTTTGGAATATATTGCATCTATTAAAGATTTGCACTCTCCTTCAATAATGATGGCATTGTAATAACTGGTTCCTTTGCAGAGTTCTAGAGCAAGTTTCAGTCCGAGGCTCTCCGCTTGTAGTGGGGATCCTCTGTTCAGAACAGAGGACAGTCGGAAAATGCCATTGTATCACGCATAATCGCTGCACCCGCCATTTTTTCGTCCAGATAAGCGCCATCAAAGTTTATTTTCACTGAGCCAAGCTGAGGAGGAGATCAATGTAATCTTGGATTATGATGAATTTGGGATGTAGTCGTCTCTAATGAATCGTGATTGTAGCCTTTATAAGAGTCTCGTAGTCTTGTTATTTCGGATGAAGTCGAATAAAAGGAGAAATTATACAGGCACTACAATAGTTATTTAGAACAGTTTATTACTTCATGACAGTTCAGATTTTTATAACTTTTACTTAGGACATCCCAAAATTTATTCGGGACAATCCAATCTCCAAAACTTTCCGAAAATCCTTCATTCTAAATTTCTACTCTTTTTTTTCAAATTCTCAAATTCCCAAACCCAAACCCTAGCCCTAACCCTAACCCCAACACCAACCGCCGGAGGAGGAGGAGCAGGCGGAGGCACGGGTGCGAGAGGCTGCGTGCTGCGGAGACACGCGCTCGCGGGGGGATACGCGTTGTGGAGGTCGACATCTTGACGACGGAGAAGCTGATTCTCCAGTGGGACCCCACCGCGCACGCGCCTCTGTCCCTCGTTGCCGCCCCCGCCCGCGTCCGCCCCTCTCGCCGCAGCCTCGCGCTGCCAGTGCCCGTCCGCCTCCGCTCGCAGCAACTCCATCTGCAAGGCAGTAGCAAGAGCAGCCCCCGAGCGCACGCCTCCGCCCCGCACCGTCGCCAGCATCCGCCCCGCTCCCCGCACCTCCGCCCCCGCTCGCCGCAGCACCGCACCACCGTCCGCCATCACACCTGATGCTACTGCTGCTGCTTCTTCTTCTTTTTCTCTTTGTTAGGACTGTAAACAAAATTGTCAGTCCTTCCAATAGGAAGGATTATCAAATTTTTTTACAGTCCTACAATTTTTTTTATATTTTTAATTATTTAGGACTGTCACAATGTTGACAGTCCTTCCTCCAATTAGAAGTATTGTCAGGAAGGACTGTCAACATTGTGACAGTCTTGGAAAAAAAATTAGACTGAAAATTAGAAGTTATTGACTTTTATATGATAATTTGGAATGCTCTCAAGTAAAAAAAAAAATTGCATAACAAACTTATAAATAAACTAAAATAAATTGGGCTCCTAAGCAATTTATGTAGTGTTTGTAAAAATCCATTCATTGGCGGACCCGAAATATCTCTTCAATCGGATTTTGAAAATCCCGCTATAAAGCCGGGGGCCACTTGCCTTCTTCTACACTCTCGCCGAAGTGTAGACTTCTTAGGGAAGAAAACCTAGTAAAAAAGAACAAAAAAAGCAGCAAAAAGGGATAGGGTTTGTTTACAATCGCTAGGAAAATGTCTGGAGCCGGTCAAGAGGAGGACAAAAAGCCCGATCAGGGAGCGCACATCAACCTCAAGGTCAAGGGACAGGTATAATCTATCTCAAATTCATCTTCTTTTGGTGCGATTCTGTGAAAAATTGTTAATTTGGGAACGAGATTGATGTTCGTATCGTGTACTGTATGGATCTGGAACGATGATCGAGTGGTGGAAATTGGTTTGTGGTTGGGGTTGGGCTTTGGTGAGGGTTTTGTGATGGAGGAGTTCTTGTGTGGTTTGATTCTCTTTGTTCGCTCTAATTTTGTTTGCGATGTTTTTAGAGAGAGAAATTGTAGTTTTGCGAATAATTTTGATTTTGGGAAGGGAGTGAGTGTGAATTTGGTGGAATACATTGATTTGAATTTGGAACGGGTGTTGGGACTTTGAGATTATATAGGGATTTATGATGATATGTTCTGTACCAAAATTTCTAACATGGTAGTTGTGTGTTATAGTCTTGGAAGAGATTGATGATTTTATTTTAAAAGAATCTTTGATGAAAGAAGTAAAAATTGAAGTATTTTTCTTATTTTAGGGTTCAGAAACAAGCATTTTGCAGAATCTGCTTCGAGATCTCTATTATTATTTAGGGTTTATGATACTTTGCAGAATCTGCATACTAAATTTATGATTTATGATGATATGTTCAAGTGACTAATGATCTTATTTTGAAAGAAGTTTTGATGAAATGAAAGTGCAAATTGAAGTATTTTTTCTTATTTTAGGGCTGTGAAAAGTATTTTACAGATTCTCCAACTAATTTAGGGATTTATGATGAGATATTTTCTGTGATTTGATTATATTCGTATAATATAATTTGGTTGTCATAATGTGTACCAATTTTTTTCAACATGCAATAAAAATTACTGATCACATACCAATGAGAGTTACTGATCACATGCTAGTTGTGTATATTCTTTGGATGAAAACATGTTATCTTATTTTTAGTAAGAAATTTTGAGAGAACAAAGTTTGAAGTGTTCTCATATTAGGGCTAGGAAACAACTACTTCCTGGAATTATGGTGCCATTTTCACTGGAAGAAGGGTTTAGATACTTGTCTAGAATAATATTTTGTTCCACATGACTCGTGGATCTGTCATTTGTGATTACGAGGCTTAGCATGTAGAACAATAGCACTACTAATAGTTCAAAAATGGTGACTTCGTTTAAAGAAACATAATTAAGAGGGCAGTCATAGGGTTGTACTGGATTCATTGTTCTTATTTCTTCAGACTTCAAAATAGTGATTGAAGTATTTTATCCATTAATTATTACTTTCTCTTCTTCCATCTACTGGTTCCTACCAGTTCATTATTTATTACTCTTTTGTGAAACTTTTGTCTTGAACAATGAAAGCATGGTTGAATGCAATCAACAACATTAGGACATAAAATGTAAGGAAAAAAAAAGTACCTATAAATGTGGGGGAGCCGAATCATGTTGATATTTGGTGATTCTGATATGTCAGAATGTATGCTCAATTTATTGAAGGATTTGAAAATTGCAATGAACATACATGGAATAAGTTTTTTGTTAGTAAATGACTTACACTTTTAGTTTCGTTAGTAGTCTTTCTTCAGTATTGAATTTTGTACGCGACAAACAGTAGTTGATCCAGTGGAATATTATACTTCTTAACTTTGTTGAATCTATGAACCCCTTTGCATTCCACTTTTTGTGGACTACTTACGATCTCTTTTAGCATGTTCTATTTTGCATGGCCTCTGATTTGCTAGATAAGGCAGCCATAACACATTACTAGTTGTATATTATTACCTTTTATACATAGTGATTATAACAGCTGTTGCACCATACTGGCGAAGATACCTTAGATATGTTTCAGACCGTCTATGGATGCATCTGTGACATGTGACGATTTAGTCGGTTTTACCAATTTCTATGTATAAATGGACAGCTAATGATGTTCATAGTTATTGTTAGAGTCAATTGTCGTGAGCCTAATACTGTGAGGCTTTCCTCCTCCATCATCTTTTGATGAGCATAAAATGAAGACTTTCCGTGCAGAGACATTGGCTATCTTGTAAACTATACAAGTGCTCTGTTTTTTGATGTCACAGTTTGAAAGTTTATTTTCATGTAACAAATATCCCACCCCCCTCCCCCCCTCTCTCCTCATTTTCACATACCATTGTGTCTATCAAGTATCAATCAACTTTTTTAGCCCTGCATCTTCACGTCTTTAGTAAACATGCAAGGAAAAGTAGGATTATGTGGAAATAAAAAGAACATGACATGGCTATATATTTAGCATAGTTTGTAGTATCGGTACCGATACGATACTGCAGATACTGATATGGTTTGAGATGTCCTAATCTAATATCGATTAATATCGATTAATATCGATATTGACAGACACTGACGTTGGAGGTCCCCCAAAAATTTAGTAGAGATTATTGAACGAAAAAGACCAATCACAAGGGTGTAAAAGCATTGTAAGATTGTAAAAGTATGTAAATGAATTTTTTTATATTTATCACAGGTAAACCAATCAACAAACAAGGGTGACTATTGTTTCATTCAATTTCAAAACTACTAAGAAACAACACAAAAATACTTAAAATTTTGTTTAAATGTATAAAATATTTTTTTCTAAATTTTTATTAATTTATTAATAATTATTTGCTTTTTGATACCAAACAAACTGATACTTTGATCCAAAATCGCTAATACCGCCGATACCGATACTAATAGGAAGGATCAGATACCGATTCTGATACTATACTACGAACCTTGATATTTAGGCTAATTGTTTATTGAAAGAGGTTCACTGTTAGTTAATGAGTTTTCATGTTCATGCAATGCAAGATTCTTTTGATCTCTGTCTTTACATTACCATGTAGTTGATATCATTCAAGAGTGGTTTATTTAAGTTTTGTCCACTATTCAAAATTCATCCTAAGCGGCGCCTAGGCGTTAGGCGGCTATGCTCTGCCTAGAATTCCTTTGGAATCGGGCCTAGGCGGTGTAGAGTGGGCTGGCGGGCCCCGTCCTAGGTGGCGTTTTGCAATTTTTTCTCAGATCCGTGATTTTATTTTTTTAGAATTTCTTTGGTCGACTGCCTAGATCGAGGCGGCCGGTTAAGTGCTAGGCGTCTAGTGCTCGCCTGTCTAGTGACTAGTGCTTTTCATGGTAGTCAGGTGCGTCTTGTAGAAAGGCACAATAGTTGTGCCTCGTACCATACTAAGTGAGGTACCTTTATCTAGGCGCATCCAAGGCACGTCTAAGGCACGACTTTCAGCAAGGCGTGCCTGATGATTTTTATTTTTTATATACAAAAAACTTCCAGGCATGGGAATAACCCTTACCTCATACAAGTGGGACGAATGTAGCATTTTTCACGGTTATCAAAGTTGGTTACTGGAAAAATTATATTTTACTAAAAATGTGGTAGGTAGGTAGGATACAAACAAGGTAGGTAGGATACAAACTCTTGTTAGTTCTGTTGACGGCTAGTGCTATTACCGCTTTACTAGATCACTTGGTTATGTTTTAACATGTTTATTTTGGTTTTAATATGTTATTTGGTTTTATTTCTTAAATAATATAGCCTCGCTTCGCTCGGGCTTGTGCCTTTAGTTCACCTTGCATCTCGGGCTATGCGGTATGGACTATTTGCATCTCGAGTGCTCTTTTAACTGTACCTAGAAAGAATAAGCTTATATTATCTACAGTGCTTTTAAAATGTGAGAGATGACACATCCACAGAAAGCATGAAGCAGACATCCACTATCAATATATCAAATTCAAAATCTTCCAATAAAACAAATCCAGCTCTCTTGATGATTAAAAATCATTATGACAGTTGCATACTAATGGCAACCGAAGATAAAAGTAATAAGAGGAAACATGGAAAAAGAGAGTATATGTCGGCAGTAAAAGCCATAAAAATTCAACAAATCGTAGTTGGCGTTGTGAAGTTGAAACCTCTTCTGTCTTAGTCATGGCTTGCTCGCACTTTTGTGCTTCAACGCAGATTGTAGTCATGTCCCATCTTATATACTCAAATGTTGGTGATGAAAACATAGAAGTGACAGTGATCTCTAAACAAATCTCTGATGGACTGATTTGCTAGATGAGGTTATTTTAGTCTGTGCAAGGGTTTAAAAAACATCTCATGTGCTATAGATATTTGTTGGATGCTTCGAGTGTCTTTTAACAACACACACGAAGCCAGTGCACCATTATTTTTCCTGAAAGAAAGTTCAAATGGTATTTCTCTTAGAGGTTGCTAGGAAGTGAACGGCTACATCAGACCCTTCTTGTGTCCCTTTTTTTATTTGATTGTTCCCCTTCTTTGTCCCTAGTTTTGTTTATCAAACCCTCTTTGGCATTTTAGCT
Organism: Iris macrosiphon; assembly: GCA_036927795.1. NCBI lineage: Eukaryota > Viridiplantae > Streptophyta > Magnoliopsida > Asparagales > Iridaceae > Iris > Iris macrosiphon. The sequence goes on along the minus strand of JAYESA010000003.1, from coordinate 62,813,728 downwards.
TGCAAGTTCCTCAGATTTCTGCTGGCCATAATCGTCTTGCAATGCTGTCCTTAATTTTGAAATATACTTGATTAGATTTATACTTCTCATGTGATGGGTGTTATTTTGCTGCTTGTAGTTTACGAGGTATTGATGAATCTCTCCTTTGCACTGAATATCTTTAGATTTGATTTATTGGAATATTGCATATTCCTAAGGGACTTGTACGGCAAGTAGCTTTTGGAATGATAGTTAGTGAAGCTACTACTACAACTGTTGTGAGCAAAGAGGTAAGATATAGTTTTCAATACAACCTTCTTGTCATGCTTTTGTAGGAGGGAAATGAGGTGTTTTTCAGGATTAAGCGAAGTACCCAGCTGCGGAAGCTCATGAATGCATACTGTGATAGAAACTCTGTCGATTTCAACTCCATTGCTTTCCTTTTTGATGGGCGTAGGCTGCGGGGAGAGCAGACCCCTGATGAGGTTAGCTTTGTCAGGCTAATTGTTATTCTTTAGCTTTGCTATTTATATTTAGTTTGTATATAGCTGATTCAAATGTCCTTTTTTGGCAGCTGGAAATGGAAGATGGTGATGAGATTGATGCCATGCTGCATCAAACTGGTGGTTACTCATTTGGTGCTGCTTAGTGGTTCTACCATATCTAGGAACATTGCATTTTGTCTATGGATTATCTACTCTTGATTAGTAATGAATGAAAATTTTCCTTTATTATGTTTTAAGTCCAATTAATACCCCCCTTGTTTGCATTTGAAGTACTGATTGCTGAGAGGTTCAATGGTGTTGCTCCCTGTATGATCTGCATAATATATACATAATGGTGGTAAAACGATTGGAACTTCAGGGCAGAATATTTTGGTACGTCAAACCCTGTTGGTAATTCAGTTTTAGACCTTTTGAACTGCTCGTCTTCTGTTTACATGTGATGTTCAAAATAGCTAGCTCCCCCTCAAGCTGAGAAGAGCCAAATGACGTGGTGGTTGTCTTTTCTTTATGCTTAAGATTAGTGATTGACTGATTACTCCAGAAGTGTTCATATTTTCGTTTTACTTATAAAAATTGGGTAATTTCGTTTTATGGTATTGTATATAATATTATAAATTTGTATTTATAATTTTATATAGTCCAAAAGAGGGTTTGGACTTCGTTATAACGGTTTGGGTTTACCGTACAAAATTGATATATAAACGTAAAAATACTAAATGGCAATTCTTGGTTGACTTATTGCATGTAGTTGGCGCTCATGTTATACATTGTGTTAGTCACATCTATGTCCACAACAAGTAAGAGTCACGAGCGTGAATTTCTTCAGGCAGGTTCCTCCTGCCTGTCCACATCTACAAGAGTCACGAGCGTGAATTTCTTGAGATAGGTTCCTCCTGTCTGCGAGAAACACTCGTGAATTTAGCTGTGTAGCTCATCAACTGCATGGTAAGCTCATGTCCGATTATCTGGTCGAAGGGTGAACCGTATGGAGTTTCGGTCGCGTTGTTGAATGTTTACAACCCAAGAGTTTCAGAGGATTGTGTGGCTGCTGAGATCATTTTTTTTTTTTTTGGGAGATGTCTGACAGAACGCTGAGAACTTTGTGCATGTTGGATTGCATAACTATTGGGTCCATTCTTTTCAACTTCCACCACTTATAAATGAAGTAATAATACGTCTCATGACTCGATCCACCGATCTTCTACCACCTAGCCAGGGTTCGTATGTCTTTTTCTGGTAACCACAAGGGTCACTCGAGTTCAGCACTGAAGATCAAGATAGAAGCAAACAATAGTGTTATAAAGTCTTATTCTCGATTGATCATGACAAAACTAAATAACATAAGTCACGCAATCCTTACATATTTTCGTTTAGTCTTAGGTATATAATATTCAAAATTTACCTTTAGGTATCCAATTTCGACGACATCCTAAGTTGACCGTTAGGACTACCCAAACCATCTTCTCGACAATATGAAAAACTAAACACAAATTTTCAATATTATACGAGACCCTAAAACTAAATAATCCTATAAAAAATTATTTTCAGTAATTATGAATGTCCGGGTAAATAATTTGTCCACAAAACATTGGGAATAAGTGGATTTTTTTTTTTTCTTGTTCTTTCGTTCGTTCTAAAATATTTTTCATTGTTTTAAATTTTTTTTCTTCTTTTTGTTGTTTTGTTTTTTGGTTCTTTTTTTAAATGTTTTTTTAGTTTTTAGTTTTTTCCTTAAAAAAAAACTCTATTTTTGGGGGGGTTTTTTCATTCTTTTCCTTCTATTTTCCTTTTTTTTTTCAAAGAAAATCATTTACTTGTTTTTTCTATACATTTTTAAAGTTTTTTTGTTCGTTTTTTTTTGTTCTGTAAACTTTTTTCCATTTTTCAATTGTTTTTCTTTTTCTTTTTTCCTTTAAAATTTTTTGTTTGGTTATTTCAATTTCCCTTTTTTTTGTTAAAAAAAGTTCATTTTTTTGGATCAGGTACGTTTCACGTGAACGGGTTTGGGTTTCTATACTGATTAGATCGTAAAAATTAATTTACAAGTAAAAATTTTATGATGTCAAAAGGATTTGAACTATGTTCTCTTAAATACTAAAATATCATCTTAACAAACTATGCTATAAAAATCACAAACAAAAAATAACGACTATTAAATATATTTAATCATAAATAAATAATATTATATATATATTTTTTATATAAATTTTATATTCCTGAAAATATTTATAAAGTAACCAAACATGATAATATAATTTTTCAGAAAATTTGATTCATAATTATATTGTATTCTGCTTAGAGCATCCACAGTGGGAACACTCCAAACTCATACTCCAAATTATTAAAAATTATGTAAATTATTACTTTTCGAGTGTCCCTATGATATTGGTACACAATAGTACACTCCAAATTAATCCCTTCTTTTTTCCTTATTTTTCTTTCCTATTTGGTTAGATTTTTCCTCTTATCCATCTTTATTTTTCTTTTATGTTTGGTTACTTTTTTGGACGTAGCAATTAATATAGAGGAGTTAAGACACGTTACGAATTTGGAGTGTTGTAGCTTTCTAGCAATTTTCAAGTATGCACAAGTGTCCACTACAGCCTTTAAGTGCTACAAAATTTGACTACAGTCAAAATGTAGTACTTTTGTGGATGCTCTTACCAAAATTTGACTAAAGTGCGATAACTCAAATCAAAAGATTCGTGGAATATCTCAGGTATCTTCATGATCAAAATGTATTTTCAATGAGACCCTTCTTCTTCTAATCCTGACAAGAAGTTGTGTTGATACCATCTCGTCTAGAAAATTTGAAATCGTCAGTCAGTAGGGCAAGAAACTTGGACCTCATAGCCTCCAAAAGTGTTGTTCATGCATTCTTCATTTGGGCCCTATATTTGTGTATAACAGAATTTGCTGGAAGGAAACCACATTTATATTAGCTTGCAGGAAGCCAATTTCAGAGGATTTGATATGATATAAAATGTCCATATGTATTTTTTGACAAATAACATTTTACAGATATATTCTGTTTACATGAAAAGCACTAGCAGAATCAAATATTTGATGTTACAACTTACAAGCACCCTTTCTAGTGATAACCTAAAAAAGAATTCTGGATTCCTAATTTATCCAAATAATTTGTCCGGGACGAGGGCACGTTACATGCTAGATGCAGCTGCAGAAGGTCCATTGCCTGGAAGCAAATTATCTCAAGCTGGGAGCTGAAGCTTCACATTGTTCTTCCAGCTGAAACGTTAAAAAGGAAGATACTTGGTCAAAGCCAGCCATGTCGGACGTAAAGTTTCAGGTTAATTAATGGGTGGTGATCAGTTATTTTTACCTATTGAAGTAGTAGTAGAAGAAATCTGCATAAAGTAACGTCTGCACTAGACCAGATATCCATGCTGCAATCACAGTAAACACAGTATAATATGTAAATTCCAAAAGAAACTTGGATGTACTAAATAAATAGTAAAGCCAAGAAAAGGGAAAGTCTTCCATACTTATCCAATGAACATAATGCGGCTCAGTGAAATAACGGTAAATCCAGTTGAGGATGTAGAATGACCGGTACGCACTGCATGAGCAATCCAGTATGTTTATTATGAAAATTGTTGTATTTTAAAACAAAAGAATAAGATAAATGAGCTGTGTGGGAAAATATGCACAGTGTATACGATTACAGGCATAAACATAAGGTTGAAGAGGTGAAACTCAGCAATATCTTTAGGCACAGATAAGCTATATTTAAAAGACGTACATGACAACTGGAAGAACAAAAGAGGTATTATAATTAGTGAACATTACGGCGGAGTTTGTTTGGTTGGTGGGGAAGTTGGAAAGGGGAAAAAAAACTTCAACTATTTGGTTACAAGGGAAAAATAAAAAAATAGAAGAGAAAGAGAGAGCATCACTTATATTATAACCATCTTCCTTCCCATTTCTCTCCTTTTCACCTAGGGGGAACCATGTTCCTTCCTCTCCTGAGATCTAAAAGAAATTTTACTGGGTCTTCCTTCCCCACTCTGCCATTCGATCTTTACCTCTCCATTCTGTCCCTCCTTCGACCTTGACCATAGACTCTGACCTCCCTCCATTACTCTCTCTTTCCAATATCGTTTTTTTACGCAATTTTCTCCGTCATTTTCTTTTGAAATTTCCCTATTAACTAGACAAGCTTCTTTCTTTCTCATTTATGTTTCCTTTCCTTTCCCCACCTCCCCACCAACCAAACACAGCTTAAGGGTATCACTTTCTCATGATACACCTGGCAATTTGTACTGAGAGATCATCTCACCTGCGCATGTGGGAGCAAAATCATATTACAACTGTCTTTTACTAATTTCTCCTCTATAGGCATGACTCAAGTCTAATAGCGACTACTACTCGTCTAATAGCGACTACTACTCCCGACCAAGGTTCAAAGTATCGGTATCGGAATCGGTATCGGACCATTCCTATGAGTATCGGGATCGGCGGTATCGGTAGTATCGGCGATTTCGGATCGGAGTATCGGATTTTTTGGTATCGAAAAGCAAACAACTATTAGTAAATTATTAACATTTTCGAGAATATATTTTATACATTTATGCATAATTTAAAGTATTTCCAGTATTGTTTCTTAGTATTTTTGATATTGAATGAAATAGTAGTCATCATTGTCGATTGATTTATATGCGATAGATAAAATTTTCTCTTTTATATGTTTTTACAACCTTAGTATGCTTTTACACCCTTGCTAATTGATTTTTTAATTCAATATTTTTTGCCGAATTGACCGAAAAAGAGACCTCTTTAAACTATGCTCCCGACATTGTTTAAGCTGATAATCCAAGTCAATTGAGGTGCAAAAATTACAGATAGTACATACCATGAAAAGAAACATTTCTGATAAAAACAGAAACCACTCAATTATACTAAAATATACATATTAAAACTTCACGTGCTTCTGCAGTCCTAACAACTTAGCTATTTAAGAAGAAACAAAGTAGTTTTGTCCAAAGTTACAAAGTGATTTTGTCCAAAGTTAACTGTGCCTGATCACCTGCAGCTAAACCAGCTTGGTTGCATATCAATTAAGCATTTCCACAAGACTGAAATGGGAAAGGAGAAATGGAAGGTATAAGTCAATAAGATGCTCACTTGTTGGATAAAATAGATCCAAACAGAGAGTGAATTTTGGTAAAGGAGCAGTACAGGTTCACAGAAGTATATATGTGTCCATGTGATTTTAGTTTCAGCTTTTGCATTAGATCTTTGCAGGAGGGACCAGTTCGGTTGCGTTTCAAAAGACTGATGATGGGATAGGAGAAATGGAAGGTACAAGTCAATAATATACTTCTGTTATTGGATATAATAGATCCAACCAGCGAGTGAATATGGGTGAACCAGAAGATAGACTTTAAGCCCTGCAGCCATCATGTTGGGGCTTGTTGGAAACCAGTTGGTTTTCTTTACTGATTAGCTCTTCTAGAACAGGCCTACATCTTGCCTCACTTCACTTTTGATGCGATTTAATGCAATATTTCCAAAATAGGGTTGTTGTGGTGGACTTTCCACTTGTGTTCTCAGTCCCTGATTCCTGTCTCTTTAAGCTTATAATCTTTTCAAATACAAGTGGTCCCTCTGAAGAATGACATGACATGGTTATGTTTAAAAATATTCTATGGATTAGAATCCTAATTATGTACTTATTTGTAGGTAAACCTAGGTGTAAAGTTATGCATATAACAATCCTGGAGTACTTATCTTGCTTAATGCTCTTTTTGAATTTTGAAAGAAGAAAATTTGGCCAGTCATAAAACTGAATCGAGATATGAAAGCTCACCCTAAGAGAAAAACATATTGCCCAGTCAAGTTGTCAATATTCCTTGTTCTCTGTAGCAAAACTAGCTGAGGAAGTATCGCAACAGCCTCCAAATACAAGGAGAATGCCCACATCACCTGTTACAACAAACTGTAAGAACAATTGGGAGGGCCACTTCCACAGAAAAGCACCCCAAAAAAAAAACCATCATCATTATTTTCTCCTTTGAAATGAGTCCATATATGTGGGAGAACCACAAGTCAAGCCTCAAAATGGTGTCAAATTCTTGATCAAGCAGTTTTTGGTAAAAATGTTGCCCAGAGTACAAGCAAATCCGACCAGGTAGCAAAATAAGTAAAACTTCTCTTAAATTATTAGATACTCAAGTCATAACATGGTCAAGGAACATCAATTGCCTGCTGCATTTTGTTAGCAAAAATTAATGAAAGAGTTAAAAATAGTATCCACAAGAAAACACATCAGCCTACCTCCTTAAAAGTGAACCTCTCATTGATAAGCAACGCCAAAAGAAGACATGGCAGTATAAGAAAGAAATGACGAAAGGTATCCTGGTCCTTATCGTATGATCTACGCACAATCTTGTGGTACCTCATGTACCAAACAATTGAGAATGAGGTCCCCAAGAATACCAATTTCATTGTGGTATTATAAAGTGAGATGAAGTCTGTAAAAATATCCAAATACCGACAAGCAAAAACCAGAGCATAAAGCTCTTGAGTCTTCAAAGAAACACCTGCAAGGGAAAATAGAATCAGAAGAAATATATTGCATCGACAAGTTGAAGTATATGTTAAGGAAGAAAAGTGTACTGATTAACATTGCCAGAAGAAATGAAGTTTGATATGATTTATGTTTTTCTTTTAAGTAGTAGTCCACAAAAGATCAAGGGAAAAAACTACCACTTCTACTAGACGAGCATCACTACATACAATTACAATATTTAACAGGTGAAAGTAATGCCATATCCACCAAACTGGAATTGGTAATTAGGTTTTGCGTTAGGTTTGTTCTTATTCTTTAATGTTCAGAGTCTTCGTATAGCTTCTGTAAGAGAATGGTAGATGTGACAGGAAGGAATACTTTTTTTCAAGTAATGAATACAAAGGAAGAGTATGATGTTGTAAACCCCCTAATTTCTCAAATTATTAAATCTTGGATTTTTCCCAATTTTCTGGAATTTTCTGTGAATTTTCTGTAATTAAAATCAAGCTTTTCAATTAATGAATGATTTTTAATTAGCAATAAATAATATTAAAATATCATGAAAATAATATTTTTGGGTGTAAAATGAAAAATTGGACTTAGGGTAATTTTTCTGGATTTTTCTGGGCCCCAGAACTATTTTTAAATGCCTAAAAACAATTTTTTCTAATTAATTAGTTAATTAACTGTTTTAAATTATTATTATTATTATTATTATATTTTATTTATTTTTTTATATTTTTCTTTTGGGCCCGGCCCAGTCCAGCCCAGCAGCCCACCCGTTCTTATCGGGTCGGGTCGGGTCAGCCAAACCCGACCCGCCCGCAAATACCCGACCCGCCCGCACGACCCCGTCCCCCCCCCACGTTCCGCGTCCCTCGCCGGCCGCCGCGCGCAGCGCCGCGCATCCCGCGCCCCGCCCGCCGCGCTCCCCGCGCCACGTCGCCCCGCTCCGCCTTCCTCGGCCCCCCCGCAACCCCTATAAAACCCCGCCCTTTCTTCTCCTCCTCCGCCTCAGATCTCCCCCGCTCCGCCGTAATCCTAGCGCCCCGCCGCAGCCGCAGCTTCCTCGCCGTGCCCCGCCGACCATCGCCTCTCCCTCCGGCCCTAACCGTCTCCTCCTCCTCCCCCTCTCCTCGAGCTCCGCCGCACGCCGGCCCCGACGAGCAGAACAGCAGCAGCAGCAGCCTTGGAGCCGCCTCCCGTCGGCCTCCGGCGCCGCCCCGCCCGTCGACGGATCCGCCTCGCCCAGGCGAACCCTCCCCGACCACCACCGGCCAGCCAGCGCCGCCCAGGCCTCCGGCCGGCCGCCGCTGTCCCGAAACCCTAACCCTAAATCCCCTTTTCTTCGTGTCGTGTCCGACACGACACGGACACGATTTCGACCCTATTTTCGGGTCCCCTTCAGGTATGTGTAACTTTCGCCTCGTAGCTCCGTTTTCAATTCTGCAAATTGCGTTGTGAAGCCTGTATGACCCTCTCGGTGTCCGGACAAACTGTTCGGGGCACCGCGTCCTGTGGTGATCGCACACCGCGATCCAAAAACAGGAAAAACCAGACCCTGTTTCACCCCGGAACCGAGTACGTCCCGCCAAACGGGACGACTTGGTCGCGTGCGGTCTTCACAGATACGTGCGCAGCGTCGATACGGACGTGTGAGATTTCACGGAAGCTGATTCGGGTGTGCGTGCACACCGGAATCAACGCGTATCCGCGGACATCGCTCCGTATCCGCCTTTTCGGCAATTCGCCCTAACTTCGTGCACACTCGTCAGATCGAGACGAAACTTGCGCCATCGGACTCGTAGCGATACGCTGGTCCTGTGGGTCAAGTTTGGTTTGATTCTGAGAACGTTGACGAAATCGCGTGTCATGGGCCCCACAGGCCCCGCTCGACGGACGATTTTGTGTTCGGCTCATCGGAATCCAAATCTGGAAGTTCCGTTGGGTTCGTAGCAGCGTTCCTGACCTGTTGGCACTAAGTTTGATGAATTTGGAGACTTTTGACCCGGACACGTTTTTCGGTGCAAAGCGGGCCCAACGGCGGACCCCGTTTTGGCCCGAAACTGCCGTTTTTGCCCTTGTCTCCAAATTGGACCCAAGGACAGGCGTTTCTAGCTATTTGACATCTTCTGAGCATGATGGTAATGTCTATTTCAGCTTTTGGACTCATCTGTGGAAATTTCTCCCAAGAACCAAATTAAACAGATCCAAACAACAGGCAAGTACCTGCACTTCAAGTTAATCTTTATATTGTGATAATTAAATTCCCTGCTCTACTAGTACTCTTGCTGATTACACGTAGTGTTAGAATACTATATTTTCATGTCTTGAATATTTGGAATTCATGTCTTGTTTCTCATGTCGGGTGGGAGAATACTGAAAGGCATGTAGTTTACCCTTCCCCTTGCCGTGAATAATAGCTGTTGGTACACGACTGTCCTTCAGCCGGATCTCGATTATTCGTGACTAATAGCCGTTCATGACGGCCGGATTAGCCTTATAAACCCCTGCATGCCAACTAAGTATTCTAAAAACAAAACACAAGTTTCATACAGATAGTTCTAGTCATGTTATCTTTCTTGCTGACTGTGATAGTTTCACTCTGCTCATTTACTTCTGTTTTCTCATATTCCGGTTTATAGTTTTGACTCTGAAATATTAACATTCTTTATGCAGTTCCTTAACATGATATTCAATGTTTAATTGTCATAAATATTTAGTTTAACATTGTTGTGCACTGTGTACTTTGCTCCTTTCCTGACTGGATCTGTTGATTTAGGCGATGATGAGGACCTTGCCCCTACTTATTATGGTCCCTATGAGGGGACAGATGATACTTATGAAGAACCAGAACCTATCCAGGAGACCCCTGCTGCTGAGTAGCTTTTAGTAGCTATCTTTTATTTCTGTTCTTATCTTATTTAATCGGGTTTGTCCCCGATTTTATTTTGGAATTCCTGTACTAAACATTTGAATTGTTGTCTCATTCATTTCAGTTGCAAAATTTAAGTTTCTATTCTCATTATTATCTTGCCTATGTTAAATTGTGAATGAGTTAGATTAGTTAGATGGATTGACCTAGACAGCGTACTACCGCCGACTCTGCGGCGTAGGCTGGACGTACCCACGTACTCGTGCCCGAACTTCCGGGTGCGGGTCGTGACAGATGTTTTCGAGTATGACCTGCACTTCAAAAGAAAAAGGGACCTTTTCTTTTTGGTTAGAAAAATGGGCATAAGTTCAGAAGATCTGAAAGAAAATGGCGGCCCCAAAACTAATCTCTGGGAATTTATTTTAACCGACTTATTATATTTAAGAATCATACTAAGCAGTCAAATCAAAACACCTTCAAAGGTTCATATATTTATTTCTTCATGCTTTTATTTGTTGACGTTTCCACATTCTAGATTACTTCTATTATTTACGCCTCCTAAAATTGTCATCGTTATCATCAAGGCCTTCTACTATTAACAATGGGGTAGGTTGTGGAGCACAAATCAACTTTGAGACTCCATGAAATAATTGGCCAAATTTTTGTGACAGAATGATGTCAACACTCTAAGTTAGTGCCAAGTTTCTAGGCAGACCATCTATGAACAACAATACTAAAAGTCTCAAAAGATAGTTATTTCTATCAGAATCTGTATGGAATTCCCAGGATCTAAAAACAAGACTACACACTATATAGAATATTCTCCCAGACTCTAAAAGCAAGCCTAGGCATCACAGGAGACTTGCAGGGATTCTAGTTTGTCCTTCTGAGTAATGGACTTAGCCGACCTAACCCTCTTCTGCTGTCACTTTTCATTCGGCATCACCCTTCATTGGTTTATATCCATCCAGTCATGAGTACGGTCTGTGTAGTAGGAAAAGGGTGTTCTCCAACACAGAATGAAAAACAAGAAGATAGCACCTCTTAGTATATACATTGGCTCTCTACCATAAGATACTTTGTAGGAATAAGAGGGTTTGGTGGAGGGGAGATGGGAAGCTTGTTGGGTTTACTTCCAGTCTCTAAAAAAAAAATTGCAACCTGTTACCTCTCTATTTGTCAAAGTAGACAGCTGCCATACTCTTAAAGAACAAGAAAATTGATAGAATTCTGCAACCCCAGTTATATTAAAACAATGCCTTTGTTCGTTCAATATAGTAGCAGGCTGAGTTAGGGTTGGGCAGATCCCAAATCCTTTTTGTAAGGGTGAAACGAGTAACCGGTACTTGGCCATTAGACTTGTCTTAATAACTTAGAGCTAAACTTAGAGAGAGAGGAGCAATTTGTGGATAGGACAAATGGAACCTCTACTTTCAGTGATGTTACTTAACAGCCGCCCTTATCATCTCACAGCTTCCCACTCCTCCTGATCCTCCTTGTCCCACCCTTGAACCAGTGACCCATTCATAGCCATTCCTATGACCCAGCATTGGCGGAGCTAACGATCTACACTCACAAGAATAAGCGACCGTTCCGGCAGGATCCAGTAGTACCCCACCCTCTGCTGGGTTGTCTCTTCCAAATGAACTTGATGATCGCCCCACTGTGTTGCATAAGAAAGCACGTTCTTTTACTATGCATCCTCTTGGTAACTTTGTTTTACCAAGTCCCATCTTTGCTTCTCCTAGTCCTCTGTTTCTACTACTGTGCAATGAAAGAGCCATCCCTTCCTATTTGTTTATCTTGTCATATAGAAAGAAAATGAGACAAAAAAGAACCCCCTTCTTTACAATTACTATACTAAAGAGGGTGGGGTGAAGGCCCCATACAACCAAGACAAAGTGGTTTATGATTGAATCTCGGAGGCATTAGGAATGAACCAAGTAGGGAGAGTCGCGATAGAAAGTGAATCACTGCCACTTGCATTCTGGGACAGCTAAAAGTGCTAACAAAGATTTTTTTTTCTTCAATAGGAAATTGCTTTCATGATATCCTTCCATATTTTCACCTTTTATTTATGCTACTTGATTTGTGTGTGCTATTGACTAGGAGCAAGGTTCTAAACGGCGGTAGGCGGCTGCGCGGCGGAAAGAGTCTGCCTACAGCCTAGGCGGTTGATACACTTTGGATATTTTATCACAGTTTTTTGCATTATATACATATTTTAAGGATGAGTGTTTCATGCATAACTATGTTGTAGAACAAAAATTTATTAAGTTTTAGTCTTGTAAAAGTGAACCATAGGTCCATAATGCTTACAAAACCGTTTGACCAAAATATCTTGTTAGGTATTGCTCCGCCTAGACGCCCACCTACGCCGCCAAAGCTCCGTTGGCCACCTACTCCATCGCCTACTGAAAAGCGATGCGGAGAGATACCGCCTACCGCCTAGGCGCCGGCTAGACGGTCGAGGCGGCCGTCATTTAGAACACTGACTGGGAGTCGCACAACGAGTGGGTTTACAACCGCACAAGAAGATTGTTGGCATATAGTCAAGACAAATAATGAATAATCGAATTGAGGCGAACATAATGAGAAAGCGACTATTGCCTATAGAATTGAGATGCACGCCATTAAAGAAGACCGTCCCAAGGTGCTTGCGTCTCGATGCAAGTTTTTCTTCCAGTGACATAAGGAACCTTGTTGCCTTACCCCCAGGGCACTCATGTGTCTGTTGCACATGGGTATTCACCATCGAATATAATCCAAATTGTACTGTCAAACATATGGAAGCTTACCTTAATGTAAAAGGATTCACCTAGCGTTATGAAATGGACTACGAGGAAGCATTTCCTCTTGTGGCAAAGTTAAACATAGTTTGGGGTCTTCTTTCCTTGGCTATCAGATGCCAAATGGCAACTTCATAAGGTTGACATCAATAATGCATTTCTCCAGGAAGAGACGCAAATGGCAACTTCATAAGCTTAACATCAATAATGCATTTCTCCATAAAGACCTTTCTTGGACAATTTACATGCAACCTCTCAATAATGAATGCGCCAACAAACACCTAGTTCATTATTTTCGTAAGTTTATCTATGGACTCAAAAAGTCCCATTGGGATTGGGTTTGACAAGTTCAATTAAGTCGTTCAACAAGTTGGCTTCTCTTGGAGTGTCCAGCTCGTCTCTTTTTATTTACCGCCAACCCTAGGACGTGATCACTCTCCAAATCTATGTGGATGACATCATCATTAATAATGACTGTGCGAGAATCTCCAATTTAAAGTCATCTTTCCATTCACTTTCACACCAAGGACCTAGGTCGTCTTCGGTACTTTAGCATTGAATTTGCTTGTTAAAAAGAATTATTCTCTCAGGAAAAGTATTCCTTGTACTTATTTGAGGCAACTCGCTTTCTTGGTTTCTGTTAAGTATTAGTGTATTAGTCAAGTGGACTTTAGTCCTACATCGGATAAGAACAATAGAGAGGCTGACTCATCCCCTAACTCTAACCATGCACATCCATACCCAGCCACCATCTAACCCCAAACCCTAACCTAGCCGTCTTTCCAAAAAAAAAAACGTCGACGTTGAGTTCTTCAGAGGGTAGACTACGAAAGTTTGTTGAACCTCTGAACCTTGACAACGACTTCAGGAGTTAACATGGAATAAACAAGTTGCTTGTTTGTGTGAATCTTCGTTACCTTCATGGCACGATATCACATCAGGATCTAACAGAGAGCAACCTAGGTTGCGTGAATCTCTGTCCTAGTTTGTGTGATCCACATACGCTCTTTGGCAACATTTCGTGAGCCAGTTCTGGCAACATTGATTACGAATTGGCGGAGTTGATGTGAATAACGAATCGGGATGATCAAACGACAGTCGAATTGAGAAACATCAAAGGATGTCGAACAGTGAGACTACTAGCAGTGCTACCAACACCAGTACCGAAAATGCAGTGGCGGGGACACAAGGCACTGGGACGACGGTTTCATCAGTTCGACTTGTCGATCGAAGGTTGGACGGACCAAATTGTTATTCCACATAGACAAGAAGGTTGAGAAGACACTTCAGGGGATATGGTTGTCTAAACATCTGACTGACAACCCTCTACCAGTGACTGATTCCACATTTGAACAGTAGTATATACACAACTGATGAATTCGATGGAACCATCGTTCGAGGACATGGTTCAGAACACGGATTCAGGGAAGGACTTATGGTAAGTCCTAGCGACTGCGTTTGATGGCAAGCACGATTTATTTCGTATCTATGACTCGGTTGTTGGTATCTACTAAGCTGATTAAGGAGACTAAGTCATATAAGGACCACTTTCGTGCCCTTAAGGCTCTGACCGATGAAATGAATTGTGTGTTACCTCTAACAATGAATATCAATGAGGCGAGAACTCAACGACAACAGCTCTATGTCATGGCATACCTTGCCTCTCTCCGTCCTGATGCCGACTCTGCACGGTCTCAGATCATTGTTAGGATTGATGTTTCGTCTTTGATGGAAGCCCACTTTCGTGTCCTATGGGCAGCGAAGATTGTTGAGACTACTACGGGTGAGGCCCCTGCTGATAGGTCTGTCCTGGGTATGGCGCGTGGTGGATTCTGTAGAGGTCGTGGTGGTCGACGTGGTGACCGAAATGCTGGCCGCGATGGTGGACAGGACAATGACAGTCGTAATGGAGAAAGACCGTGTACATGCTTTAACTGTGGACAACAATGACACTTTCAGCGGCAGTGTCCCAAAGAACCTGCCGCCAACGCTGCATCAGACACTCGTGATAATAACGAACTATCAGTGCAGATGACGGCAAAAACCTATGTCGATTTTACCGACTTCCAAACTCAGCGTCGTGGTGAAGCTTCAACTTTTGGATCCATAACCGGATACTCAACGGCATGTATGGTAAAGTCGAAGCAGTAGATGATTGACTCTGGTGCGTTTGCTCACATGACATGCGACGCAAGTATATTGTGCAATTATGTATCGGTAGATCGTGTGAGCGATATTACTGTGACGAATGGTGGTTCACTGACTGTCCGTGGAAAAGGAAGTGTCCATCTTTCTTTCGAATTGTCACTTATTTCAGTATTACATACACCGGAAAATCTATTCAGTTTATTATCAATTAGTCAGATTACTCGCGATTTACAATTTTCGGTAACATTTTTTTCTGATGGTTGTGTTTTTAGTACCTAAAGACTGGAAAGACTGTTAGTTAGGGGCATATGGTTGGAGGCTTGTACCTGTTTGACATGAATTTTTCTGTTGCCTGTGTCGGCGTGAAACTCAATCCTTTTGAGTTGCACTATCGGTTAGGTCATCCATCTATCCAAGTTCTCCAAAAAATGTGTCCATCTTTATATGTTCAAGTTCATTTTCATTGTGTTCATTGTGAGTCGTATAGTTTTGCCAAACATCACCGAGTTCCCTATCCGGTGAGTCTAAATAAAGCTGCATCAGCTCATTTTGATTTAATGTATTCTGATGTATGGGTACCTTGTCCTGTTGAATCTATGATGGATTTCAAGTACTTTGTTTCTTTTGTTGATAACTACTCATGTGTTACATTTGTCTACTTAATAAAAAATTGTTCCGAATTATTTGATATTTGGTACAATTTTTATGCGAAAATCAAAACACAATTTGGTGTTCCTATTAAATGTTTGTGGAGTGACAATGGTCGTGAGTATCTCTCTCGTGAGCTCAATTCTCATCTGTCTAGACATGGCATCATCCACCAAACTTACTGCCCTCACCACAACAGAATGGTGTGATGAAAGCAAGAATCGCCATCTTTTGGAAACAACGCGTGCTCTTATGTTTCAAGCACGTACTCCCAAAAGATTTTGATCGGATGCAGTCCTTACAACTTGTTATCTGACCAATCGCATGCCATCTTCGGTTTTCAATGGCAATACTCACATTTCTCGGTTATATCCCAAACGAGAGCCGTTTTTTGTACCTCTAAAAATTTTTGGCTGCTTGTGTTATGTTCGAGATACTCGACCGACTTTGTCCAAGCTAGATCCGAAGGCTATCAAAGTTTATTTTTCTTGGGTATCCAAAAGATCATAAATTGTATCGTTATTTTTTTCCAACTCTGAAGAGGTATTTTATGACTCGAGATGTTATCTTTGTTGAAACCGAATTTCCTCCACTCCCACAAACTACAAATTATGTTCCCAAAGTTTATCCAGAAGAGAATTTTCTGATGTATCCAGTTCAAACACAACAGCCTCCCGTAAAGGTGCCCTTCCCTGCCAAACCACTCCCGATCCGAAGGTCCGCAAATACCGGCCCAATCAGAACCGACATCGCCAGTCTTACCAGTTCCAGCATCATCAATGGTGCCAACGGTCGTAGAGCCATCGTCCTCCTCAAGCTCCACTGATTCAACAACGTCTGATATATCGGCTCACCCCCATCGTGCATGTCGCAACCATCCTTTGTATGTGGACAACCACAAAGGACTCACGAATCAGACTCAAGTCTCTGGTGGCTACTATTGATGAGATTCAAATTTCCAATTCTGCAAAAGGAATCGAATATCCTGGTTGGCATGCCGCTATGGAAGAGGAGATGTGTGCGCTTCGGGAGAATCATACTTGGGACTTGGTGGATTTGCCTACGGGTAATAAGGCGGTTTGTTGCAAATGGATGTTTTCAATCAAGATGAAACCGGATGACACTCTTGGTCGTCTGAAAGCTTGGCTGGTGGCAAAAAGATACTCTCAGACGTATGAAGAAGATTATTTTGAAACATTCTTCCCACTTGCCAGGATGACTTATGTGCGTGTACTCCTAGCCCTAGTTGTTCGCTATGACTGGTCCATGCTTCAGTTGGATTTGAAGAATGCTTTTCTTCATGGAGAAATTGAGGAGGAAGTGTATGTGATGCAACCGCCTGGGTTCATTGCAAGGGAAGGTAAAGTATGCTATTTGCGGAAGGCCCTCTATGGTATCAAACAATCACCTCGTGCTTGGTTTGGTCAATTTACACATGTAGTTAGTTAGTTTGGCATGTGTCAATCAAAGATGGATTATTCGGTATTTTATCAATAGACATCAGCTGGAAAGATACTACTTGGCGTCTACGTTGATGACATTGTGATTATGGGAGATGACAGCCAGGGTATTGTAGGGCTGAAAAAATTTCTGGGTGAACATTTCAGACCAAGGATATGGGATCGTTGAAATACTTCTTGGGCATTGAAGTTACATGAGGTAAGCGAGATATTGTAATATCTCAGAGAAAATATGTGCTGGACATCCTAACTGATGAAGGAATGATGCAAGTTAAGGGAGCAACCTCGCCTATGGATTCAAGGGTAAAGAGTTACTTCCCGGTGAGGGGAAACGGATGACCAATCTGGACCAGTATCGTCGAGTGGTTGAAAAACTCAATTTGGAGGTCATGACTCGTCCAGACATTTCCTTTGTCGTGAGTGTCGCGAGTAGATTTATGGCTTCTCCACGAGTTCCGCATTGACAGACAGTTCTCATAATCTTATGCTATCTAGCCCAGAATCCGAAAAAATAAATTCGGATGGAGAATCAGGGACATACTCATCTCGACTGTTTTACAGATGCAAACTGGGGTACATGTCTTATAAATAGACGGTCTACATCTGTCTATTCAGTTTTTATTGGCAGTAATTTAGTGTCATGGAAGAGCAAGAAGCAGAGTGTGGTCTCGCGATCAAGTTCAGAAGCGGAGTACCGAGCTATTGCCCATGGCACAACAGAGGTGTTATATTTGTATCATCTTTTGAAGGAGCTGAAAGGAGAAGAAACAGGATCTGACACAGCAGATATGTGGTGTGACAATCAATCAGCTATCCATATTGCCACCAATCACATATTTCATGAAAGGACAAAACATATAGAGATTTATTGCCACTTTGTCCGGGATGAATATCAAAAGGGGTTAATAAAATTTTACCATATAAGGACCAGTGATCAGATAGCTGACATTTTCACGTAATCTCTTTTAGGCCCTCAGGTTTAGTTTCTTTGTAACAAACTGGACATGATTGACATCTATGCTCTAGCTTAAGGGAGGGTGTTAAGTATTAGTGTATTAGTCAAAGTCCCATATCGGATAGAATAATAAAGAGGCCGACTCCTCTCCTATATAATGTAATATCTCATTATCAATGAATCATCCAATTATTTCCTCTCACAGTTTCCATCAGGCTCACACTCTCATGGATCACAACATTCGCCTCCCATACCAGCTCCTCTTCTAATCCACTTCTCCAGGATCGACATGTATTATAGTCTCGTCAACAAACATATCTACCCCATTTGATCCAGGCATCTCATCTGGCATCAGCTATGTCATCCAGTTTGGAGACTCCGACCCTCTCCCGTTTTCATGAGACTGAACATATTCTCCGCTGAATCTCTAGGTCAGGATCTCATCTACATTCCATCTCTGTCTCTTATGGTCTTTTTTTATGCTGATTAGGCCGACTTTACTGATGATCGTTTGCTCTACTAATGGCTATTGCACTTTTTGTGCTGCAACTTGGTCACTTGGAGGAGCAAGAAACATATTGTTGTCGCTCGCTATTTTATTGAAGTTGAGTATCGTGCATCTCTGTCTCTTATGGTCTTTTTTTATGCTGATTAGGCCGACTTTACTGATGATCGTTTGCTCTACTAATGGCTATTGCACTTTTTGTGCTGCAACTTGGTCACTTGGAGGAGCAAGAAACATATTGTTGTCGCTCGCTATTTTATTGAAGTTGAGTATCGTGCTAAGTTTTATGCAAATTACGAGGTTATCTAGCTTATAAGCCTTCTAATTGAACTTCGTGTTTATCCTACATTTCCCGCATCTCTTATTGTGATAAGAAAGTTGCTATTCACATTACCGAGAATCTCACCTTTCATGAACAAACTAAACATGTTGAAGTTGATTGACATTTTGTCCTAGATAAGGTTAAACTTCAGGAGGTCCTTCTCTGATTACACTTCAGGAGGTTCTTCTCCAATCATGTCCTTGTTACCCCCAAATTGCCCGATATCTTAACCAAGGTTCTTGCTCGACCATTTTTTCTACTATTTTCAACTAGGATTGATTTGTCATCTATGCTTCATCTTGGGAGGGAGAGTAAGAAAGTACATATGTATTTTTGTATTTAGTCTTCCTTACCTTTGTATTAGCCTCTTAATTAGTCTCACATTGGATAAGAACTAAAGTGGGAGGGAGATTCATACTCCTATAAATATGTACTCACTCCACGTGATGAAACTAATCCATTGAGATTAGCCTTTTGCAGATCTTATATTCTCAAATCACCACCTAGTGACAATAAATAAAATCATCTCTAATCAAAGAAAATAAAATGAAGCTAGATATGCCACATCTTGTCTCTGTTAAATTTTTGAGTCATTGAGCCAATGATCGTAAGGGGTTGTTTGGTTCACCGAAAGTGGAACAAGAAAGTGGGATTTTGATACAGTGGAATTCCTACTTCCTTTGTTTGGTAGGAAAGGAAAGTGGAGTAATCATTGCAGTCCATTGTCCCCCTCTACTTTTCACTTTCCCATCCAAAAAAGAAGAGTTGGGTTGGAAAGTGATATTTGGATAATGATAATTGATTATTAATTAAACTAATTAATTATTAGTTAATAAAATAATTTTACTATTGGTTATTAGTATTATGTTAATTTTTTAAATTTTAACCATATTTACTATTATTAGTAGTAGAGAATAATGACCCCTTCAACACTTTAGATATGGTTTGGACTCATATATATAGTGATGTGAAAGTTACATTTACATATAGGTCCACACTTATTGAGATATTATATAATAGTACTAATATCTTAACACCCTCCCTCAAGCTGGAGCATAGATATCAATCATGTCCAGCTTGTTACAAAAAAACGAACACGAGGACCTAAAAGAGATTTCGTAAAGATATCTACTATCTGATCTCCGATTTTCACAGGTGAAATGTTATCACCCACTTTTGGTACTTATCACGGATGAAGTGGACGTCGATCTCAATGTATTTCGTCCTTTCATGGAATACAGGACCGGTAGCAATCTATGTTGTGAAAAGCGCGCTTAAGTAAGGTTTGGTATTTGGACGCCTCGCTTAATGCTTTGTTGTCTCAAAACAGAAATCAGCGTTTAAGCGTCGCTTAGTAGCGCCTCGCTTAACGAATTTTTTGATTTTTTGATTTTTTTTTAAAGTGAGCTGAAGCTTTTGTTATTTACATAGTTTGATAGTTGAAAAACTTTAAGTAGGAACATTAAACTTTAAAGACTTAGATTTTATGTTTGATGGTATTTTGATGACTATGTATTATGTATGCATTGTGTGGCTTGTAGTTTGTAGTTTGATTCTAGTATTTATATTGTTAATTTGCTTGAATGATAATTGATATTGTTATTCATGCTTATACTAGTAGGATTACATGAAAAAATATTAAAATTTATATGTATATAGAAATTTTACATGTATGAGAAAAAAAAAAATTTGAGGCGCCAACTAAGCGCCGCTTAAGCGCTATTAAGCGAGGCGATGGCCTCGTCGCCTCGTCTCGCCTCACGCTTAATATTACATAGGTAGCAATGTGGATGGCTGACTGGTTATCACACCACATATTTGCTGCTTCTCCCGGCTCATATAGAAGATGTTGCAAATATAACACCTTTGTTGTATCATATATGAGAAATGGCTCGGTATTCCGCTTCTGAACTCGATCGTAAGACCACACTCTGTTTCTAGCTCTTCCATGACACTAAGTTTCCGCTAATAAATACTAAAGTCGGATGTAGATTGTCGATCTGTAAGACTCGCACCTCAATTAGCTTATATAAAACACTCAAGATGAGTATACCCCTAATTCTCCATCTGAATTCATTTTTTCGGATTCTGAGCTAGATAATGCAAGATCCTGAGAACTGTCTGCCAATGGGGAACTCGTAGAGAAGCCATAAATCTACTCACTACACTTACATGAAAGAAAATATCCGGACGAGTCATAACCGCCAAGTAATTGAGTTTTTCAACCAGCCGATGATACTGATCAGGATTGGTCATCAGTATTCCTTCACCTGGGAGTAACTTTACCCATGGATCCATAGGTGAGGTTGCTCCCTTAGTTTGCATCGTCCCCGCTTTAGTTAGTATGTCGAGAACATACTTCTTCTGAGACATTACAATGTCTTGCTCATCCCGTGTGACATCGATGCCCAAGAAGTACTTCAATGCTCCCATATCTTTGGTCTGAAACTGCTCGTCCAGAAACTTTTTCAGCTCTGCAATACCCTAACTGTCATACCCCGTAATCATGATGTCATCAACATAGACACAAAGTAGTATTCGTTCGGCTGATATTTGCCGGTAAAATACTAAATGATCATTCTTTGATTGGCACATTCCAAACTGGGTAACAACATGGACAAATCGACCAAACCAAGCACGAGATAATTGTTTAAGGCCATAGAGTGCCTTACTTAGATAACACACTTTACCCTCCCTTGCAACGAACCCAAGAGGTTATACCACATATACTTCCTCTTCAAGATCTCAATAGAGAAAGGCAATCTTCACGTCCAACTAAAGTAAGGACTAATCATATCGGATATCTAACTAAAGAAGCAATCGCACAGGTCATTCTGGCAAATAGAGAGGTCTCAAAATAATCTACGTCATAAGTCTAAAAATACCTACAAAACGAGCCTTCAGGCGATCAAAAGTGTCATCCGATTTCACCTTGATGGTGAACACTCATTTGCAACATATTGCCTTCTTACCGGAAGGCAAATCCACAAACTCTCATGTATGGTTCTCCCAAACGTTCGCATCTCCTCTCCCATAGCGGCACGCCAACCAGGATGTTAAGAGTCCCACATCGACATATTGTGGAATCTGAATCTCATTAATAGTAGCCACCAAGGACTGAATGACTCGCAAGTCCTTTGTAGTTGTCAACATACAAAGGATGGTCGCGACATGCACGACGGGAGCGAGTCGGTATATCAGGCGGTGGTGAATCTGTGGAGCTGGAGGACTCTGGTGACGATACCGGCTCTACGGTTACGCACACATGCTTGGGCATGATTGGTGATTCCTGTTCTGACAGAGCTATATTATATTAAGCGCGAGGCGAGGTGAGGCGATGAGGTTGTCGCCTCGCTTATTAGCGCTTAAGCGGCGCTTAGCTGGCACTTCAGCCTGCCAGCACCCATTTTTACCTACCTTTGCTTCTACATGTAAATACTCTATATACACATAAAATTCAATATTTTTTCATACAATCCTACTAGTATATGCATGAATAACAATATCAAATATAAATCAAGCAAACTAACAATATAAATAATAGAATCAAAATACAAACTACAAGCCACACAATGCATACATACTACATAATCATCAAAATATCATCAAACATAAAAAAGACAAGTCTCTAAAGTTTCTACTTAAAGTTTTCCGACTATATAAATAACAAAAGCTTTGGTTCAGTAAAAAAACGATTTTCCAGCGCCTAAGGCGAGACGAGGCGCTACTAAGCGACATCTAAGCGCTTAAGCTCTAATCGCTTTTCTGGGACAAAATTTCATTAAGCGAGGTGCCATAATTCTAAAACCTGCTTAAACGGTGCTTAAGCGCGCTTTTCATAACATAGATCGGGGACGATGAGATTGGCTCGATAGGGGAGAACACCCTTACGGGCGGCTGCTATGGTTGAACTAGATACATAAGAAAGTTATCATCTGGATAAATTTTGGGGACAGATTATGTAACCGGAGAGGATGAGGGAAACTCAGCCTCGATAAAGGTAACATTCCGAGACACAATATACCTCCTCAAGGTTGGAGAAAAATAACAATACCCTTTCTGATCCTTAGGATACCCAAGAAAAATACACTTCGAGTGCCTTCAAATCCAATTTAGAAAGACTAGTACGAGTATTACGAACGTAACACAAGCACCAAAAAATTCTTAAGAGGTAGAGAAAATGGCATTCAATCGGATATAACCGAGAAAAAAGAGTAGCGTCATTGAAGACGACATTTGGCATACGATTAATCAGATAACAAGCCGACCAAAATTTGTTGGGTGTACTGGCATGAAACATAGGTGCTCGAGTTGTTTACAAGAGGTAACGATATTAACGTTCTGCTACACCATTTTGTTGTGGTGTATAATGACAGAAAGTTTGGTGGATAATCCCATGTCTAGCAAGATGGGAAGTGAACTTTCGAGACACATACTCATGACCACTGTCGCTCCGAAAACACATAAGGGAAATCCTAATTAGATTTTTATTTCAGTAAAAAAAATTACAACAGATATCAAATAATAATGAACAATTTTCCATTAGGTAGACATAAGTGACTAGTGAGTAGTCATCAACAAAGGAAACAAAATATTTGAATCACAACACCGATTCAACAGGACATTGGCCCCATATATATCAGTCTACTAAATCAAAGGGCACTGAAACAGCTTTATTCAAACTTACTGGATAAGGTACACGATGATGTGTAGCTAGACTACATGTCTCACAATTAAAAGAAACTCAAAGATCTAGTTGTGGACACAGTTTTCGAAGAGCTTGGATAGACGGATGACCCAGCCAACAATGCAACTCAAACAGATTGCGGGACATGTCAGTACAGACAACAACGGATTCAATTTAACCAGATACAAGTCTCTAGCCACATATCCCCTACCAATAGTATTCCTCGTCTTCAGGTCCTGAAAACACAACCATCAGAAAAGAATCTTACCGAGTATTGCAAGTTACGAATAATCTAACTAATGAATAATAAACTGAATGAGTTTCCGGGTGTATGTAAAACTGAAGTGAGTGACAGATTGAAAGAAAAAACTAGTACTTCATTTTCTACAAACTTTCAAAGAACTGCCATTTGCAACACTAATATTTGTCACACGACCCACGGTTACATAATCACACAACATATCTGCATCGTCTGTCATGTGATCAGACGCACCCTAATCTATCATCCATTGCTTTGGTCTTATCACGCATGTCGATGAGTATCCGGCTGTGAACCTAGATGTAGAGGCTCCACAATGACACTAAGCTTGCAATTCAGCAAATTCTACATAGGTCTATGCAGTCATCTTCACGGATCGCTCTTCATCATGAGCATCTGATGCAATATTTGCGATGGGAGCTTTGGGACTGCCACTGAAAATGTCCTGGTTGACCACAGTTGAAGCATGTGCGCGGTCGTCCTCCATAACGGTCGTCATTACCTCGTCCACCATCACGGCCAGCATTTTAGCCACCGGGTCTACCATCACGGACAGCATTTTGACCACCATGTCTACCATCACAACCCCTACGGAATACACCACGAACAAATCCAAGACAAATCGATCAGCAGGTACATCGCTCGTATCAGTCCCAACCACTTTTGTTGTCCGTATGACACGAAAGTAGGCTTTCATCAGAGTTGGAATTTCAGCCCCAACAATAATCTAAGACCATACAGAGTCCCCATTAGAACGAAGTGAGGAAAGATATGCCATAACATAAAGTTGCTGAAGTTGAGTCCTCAACTCATTAAGATCCATTATTAAGGTTAACACACGATCCACCTCATCAGTCATAACCTTAAAGGCTTGGAAGTGATCTTTATGTTATTTGTCTCCTTGATCAGCTCGGTAGACGGCGACAACCTAGTCATAAATGCGAGATAAATCGTGCTTTCCATCAGATACAGCCACTAGGACCTCCCATAATTTCTTCACTGAATTCGTGTTCTAAACCATATTCTCGACTGATGGTTCCATCGAGTTTATTAACTGTGTAAACAGTCTGCTATCATCCATCTCCCACTGCTCGTATATGGGATCATCCGCAGTTGTGGGATTGTGAGTGAGATGCTTTAAACCGCATTCTCCTAAGCGTCTTCTCGGCCTTCTTGCGCTACGTGGAGTAGCCATCCGGACCCTCCAGCCTTCGATCGACAAGTCGAATCGATAAAATCGTCGTACCAATGCTCGGTGTTCCTGCATCTGCGTTCCTGACACTGGTGTTGTCAGCACTGCTATTCACCTCAGTGTTCGACATCCTGCAGGTTCTCGATTCGACTATCATTGCTTGGCGCAGATCGTTGCTCGGAGCAACTCGATATTCACATCAACTCTGTCAATGCGCGATGTTCACATCAACTTCGCCAATATTGGTATACGCATTCTTGGCAGAGATTGAAGATGGATCACACAAGTCAAGAACAGAGATTTACGCAAAACTAGTTTGCTCTCTATTAGATCCTGATGTGAATACCGAGCCAAAAACAGATTCACACAAATTATCACAGTCTGCTTTCTGTTAACTCCTGATATTGTTGTCGAGGTTCAGAGATTCACACAATATAGTTTGCTCTCTGAAGAACTCTTAACTCCAACAATTTTTTTTACACAACAGTTAGGGTTTGGGGGGATCTAGGGTTCGGCGACTGGATCCATGGATCTGACGGGTGGATCTGGGAAGATCTGATGGGGCATCGGGTGGGGAGCGGCTGATAGTGTTGTGGCGGGGTCGGGTGAAGGCGTCGGGTGCGGCAATCGTCGTCGGTGACGGGAAGGGACCAACTGGTTGGCGGCGGCGGTGGAAGGCAGACGGCAGGATGCAGGCGGGAGGTGGCAGGCGACAGCGTCGGTGGCAGGAGGACGACAGGATGCAGGCGGGAGGTGGCAGGCAGCAGCGTCCGGTATAAGGGCACCAGGGATTGCAAGATGTGGAGGGAGAGGCTATTAGAAGAAGGATTAGGGTTAGGGCTGAGAGGGAGAGAGACAGAGGGGGGGAAGAGGGGTGGCAGGTAGGGTTCGAGTTTTGGCTTTGATACCATGTAGAGAATAATGAACCCTTCAACACTTTAGAGAGGGTTTGGACTCATATATACAGTTTAGTGAATGGTATATTTACATATAGGTCCACACTTAATAAGATATTGCATAATAGTACTAATATCTTAACATTAATATTACTTTCAACTTCCACTTTCAACCACCAACCAAATACGAAATCTCACAAATAACTACTTTCATTGCCCAACTAAACATCTCACTTTCTAACAACGAAGAATCAATCCCTGACAACCATTTTCCATCCCCACTTTCAAACAACCAAACAGCCCCTAGATCACAGGTTTAATCTTGTCTTCTATACTGATTGATTAGTCCCTGACAACCAACTGCAAGCTAATAATTAACAACATGTTCAATTGACATCCTACCTCCATACAACCACAGTCCACAGTAACTGACCAGATACAATTGTGACTAATTGGCCGAGTAATCGGAATACTCATTAACAAACCAAATAACAATGGACCCAGCACATGATGAAAAAAACTTAATATAACATTGATTCTATCCTCCAATGAGATTCCTGAGAAAGTGTGTACAACTTTGCGATAAATTTCATCCACAATCAGGCCAAAAACGCTATAGAAAAGATTAACAAACCAAATAACAATGGACCCAGCGCATGATGAAAAAAACTGAATATAACATTGATTTTATCCTCCAATGAGATTCCTGAGAAAGTGTGTTCAACTTTGCGATAAATTTCATCCACAATCAGGCCAAAAATGCTATAGAAAACATTAGGTCCAACAAAGCCCAACTGCAATCGAACTTCAGAACTTTTTTTTCTGGAACTTATTTAAGGATCATAAACTAGTTTGTATTTGAATGAGTTCTAAACACTGGGTTTGTGACTTGGGGCTTGTTTTGTTCCCATTTGAAACAGCGCAATTTCATTTTGCCAATTCCATCTCGTTTATACAAATCTTTCTAATTCATCTCCAAATTTAAGAATTATTTAACGCATCTAAGCTGATCTAGAACCTAAGGTCTAGGTAACGGTGTTTTCACCGGTTTTGGGGTGTTTTTGAACCGACCATTTGTGAAAACCCATGCTTGGTAATTTTTATGAGACTGGTTTTGGTCGGCTCAAAACCTCCCAAAACCGATGTAAAATAATCTTCGGTGGCTTTATAAACACCCAAATCGGTGGGTTTTGAATGATTTTATTATTTTATTTTATTTATTCTTGTAAAAACCCTTTCAGAACCGCTAGTTACCAAGCATAAATTGGATTGATTTAAAAATCGATACTTAAAACCACTCAAAACCGGACTATCATAACCATTTATAACAGCTACTCTAAAAATATCTCTTAACCGCTACTCCCAAAAGTGCCAAGCAGACCCTAAAAGTGGATCCGGCCTTCTAGTGAATTCATAAATTATCATTTTGTGTAATCAAATAAAAATTCAGGCTACATTTCACCTAAATCTCGGAAATTAAAATGAGATCCGAACACATTTCAACAAATAATCGCTCAAATCATAGTAATTCGCCAAAATCAAATCAAAATTTAGACTATCGTTACCGAAATTTTGGAAACTAAAACGGATCACATTTAGGCAAATAAATAGCTCAATTCATAGTAAATTAGCTATAAAAAAAATTGAAGAAATTGGTAAAGTACCAGCACAAGATTTGATGGTATGGATCTTGAGAAGGAGGACGACGACGCTCATGAGATGCGTCATGTCTCCGGCTAATCTGAAGATGTTCATCTTTCCTTTCCTCTTCTCTCTCGTCGCCAATGGCGGGGCGAGATCTGGTCGCTGGATCGACGATCTACGGTCGTAAAGATCCCCAAATTCTAGGGTTTCGCAATTGCTCTTCTTCTTTAACTAGGGGGTTTCGAATTGAGCAGAGTCAGCTCTGTGAGCAAAGAGAGAGGGAGGAATTGGAAGTCGACTTACGTTACTTCTGAGTTTCGGACCGACTTTCCCCAAATTTAAAGGAAGTAGACTTATTTATATATATTTTTTATCTCATTGATTAAGATATACAATGGGCCGGGCGGCCCGGAATTCGGTCCAGGCCTAGCCTGGTCAACGTCGGTCTGTGCCGGTCCGGATCCGGTCTACGAATCGGCCCGGCTCGGCCCACCAAGTTAACGGGTCCGAACTGGGTCTTAATTTTCGGTCCGAAACTTCGATCCAGCTCGGTTCAAGAACCGGTCCCAACCGATTAAACCTACTGAATCCGTTTGACCCGACCCGGACAGGCCCAGTCCCCCGACCCGGTTCAGACACAGGTGAACCGGGTCTAGACCCGGGTGAACCCGATCTGCAGTTCTAATAATATACATAAAAAATAAATTTTGTACATAGAGGGAGGGTTTCGAACCGTTGACCCCCGTAAACAACGGCTGACTTTAAGTTTCTCCACCTAAGCACTCATTCCAACCCATTTTGTGTTTTAATTATATATAAATGAGGTATAAATATAGTACAATATAATAGAATTTTTTAAAAAAATTCTTAGCTCATGGGTCAGGCCCAACCCGGCCCGGCCCGGCCCGGATTAAACCCGGACCCGACCTGGTCCGAAGCTACCCGGGTCTTGGTTCGGGTTGGGTTCTCCCTTCCTTCCGGGCTGGCCCGGCCCGCTTCCTCTCCCGGGCTAAGTCTCGTCCGGCCCAAATCTGGTCAAATCGGACCCCGAACCGGCCCGACTAGGCCCAATAGATCACACCATGACTCATTGATAAAGGCACAACTATTTGACATCACAAATTTGGTGGTCCTGAAGTTCACCAAAATTTTAACAATTTTGTGCATATAAAAAACTGTCACCTCTTTCAAAAGAGTTGTAGGGTGTCGATGCATTCATCTCACTGTCGCTCATCTCACTTTTCTTTCAGAACCTTCATTTCACTTTCCTATCCTAAAAGTTTGAGTTGGTTGTTGACTCATGGTGTAGGCAATTATCCCATGCAAAGACTTAAGGAGAACTTTGATTCAATTTTGTCTATCGCACAAAAAACGGAATAACTAAAAAGTCACGCTCTTCAGCACGAGATTTTAAGTCTCGCGTGTCTACCATTTCACCATCAAGACATCTTGAAAGTGAATCAAATTTTGACTGTCCTCCAATAAGTTAGGACTTCCAAAATTTTGTGTTTTGTGCCTTTAATAATGACATTTTTATTGGAATATTTGCAATATATTTTGTTGTAGTTTAATATCTTAGACGATGAGAGAGAAGTAACAGACGAAGAGAGAAGTCTTTGTTGATTGAAATATGAAACCAAGTAACCGAGCATGCCTAAAATGGGTATCTTGTTGGCTATATATACAAAGTTCAATAGATTACAATATATAGCCATCACATCTCTAAGGGATAGATATAAGTTGGCATAATCATATCTGGTAGTTAGATATAACTAACTACAACACTTCTTCTTGAGTGTGTACAACTCAATTACAATTTGTATCAGGGATGATCATCATCAGTCTTTAAGAAGCAAATCAACATCACCCTCTCACCACGGCACTCAATGTCCCGTTCGACGCCCACCATGCCCTTTCTTAGCATCAACTCGACATAGTCCTTGCTCATTTCTCCTTAACTTGCTATCATCGGTCATCACCTCTAGGTCTGGCAGGATATCCTGCAACTACATGTTGCACATTAATCTCTCACATGAGCATACGATTTTAGGATAATTTGAACCTCATTCGGTACACCCGGGTGCATATATATATATATATATATATATATATATATATATATATATATATATATATATATATATATACACACTCGTAGCTCAAGTGGATAGAGTGAGAGTCATCCCCCCAAAAGTTGTGGGTTCTAGGCTTCTAGCCTTTGGGGGAAGCATGTTAATTCTCAAGTGGTGGAAAATTAACATGGGTGCAACCGGATGGGAGCTGCAAGCCAAGCCGACTGGGTGCGGGCCAAGTACGGGCCAAAGGTGCATACCAGGCGGGGCGAAGCGGGCCATGGTTGGCCTTCGGGGAGGGTTACGGGCTTCGGGCTAGATTTGTTGGGCTTCGGGTTAGGTTTCTAAGCCTTTAGAGGTTGAGCTGCAGCTTGCAGACTGGATTTGTAATAAGCCATTGGGTGGCCAATTAGCAATAAAATTAACGTATGTGTATGTGTGTGTGTGTGTGTGTGTGTGTATATATTGAAGAAAGTAAATATTACTTAAGAACTCCAAAATTACAAAACTATAATCCCGTCCAGATCACAAAAACCAATCATCTAGGGTCAAGGATTTTTATGTTAGCTTCTATGTTTCTTTTTACAACATATTACTAAGGACTATACCTTTAAAGATACGCCGATTACGTTCCCACCAGACGTTCAAACTACCGATCCGAGTATCAGTCGTAACCGCCAGTAAACTCCTGCAATTTTTCCTTTTTGCGCTTTAACTTCATTCAACCCCGACATGAGATCTCTATTGTGTGTGATAGGTGTTGGCCCATTGGTCATGGTCACACCTTATTTCGATAATCGTCTAAAACTCGGACTTAATATAACAAACGAGAATCAATACGAAGATGATATGCTACTATATCTACATTTTCAGAGTATGGGATACGACTTGCCTTCAAGTATCTAGTCAATGTAATTTTTCTATTTATTTTGAGTATAGAAAAAATATATATCGAGTCACACTTGGCATTTAGAGTCTACCCCAAAACATTTTCTAAACCCCGATTATTTTAGCAAAAATATTTCGTGTTTTGAAACTAGCCCGAGCCTGTTTCTAAAACCGAGTTAGCCCAAACCAACCCAACCTCATTCTGAAATTAACCAGGTTTAAGAGAAACAAACTCAGGATGAAATCAGTGTGAGTTCAGTACGAGTTCACATCGAACTCGGTTCCCTGACTTAGTATTTCCTGGAAACCAGTTCCTCCTGCAGACTCGGCTCCAACGTTCAAAAATCTGAACGTTTGGCATCTGAATTCACCCCAAACTCGGTTTACAAAAATACTATAAATAGAGAATGAATTCACCATTCTTATTCACTAATTCACTCTCTCCTCTTCTCTATTACTTCAGTTCAAGAGCCTATTTAATTTTCTATCCCAAGCTATTTACAACTCCTAAGACTTAAGTGCCAATGCATGCTCGGTTACAAGTTTTCAAGAGTTCTAAAAATGAGCTTGTCAAGAAGTTCAAATACTCGAGAAGTATTCGAGCCCTTCGAATCAAAGCTCGTGTCTGTACGAAGTTGCAAGCCTTCTTATCAAAACTCGTGTTTCACTGGATAGTAGATTTCAAACTCCGAGCTAGAGTTCTCGGACCTGGACTAGTCCTCTCAGAGGAAAATCAGGATACATCGTTGTGTTTGCAATTGCTGATCTCTCTCTCCTTTATTTACTTACCGTTATTTTATATTTAGATTGTTAGCTAACTGTGTTCTTTTTTATTGGATAATTTTTATTTTGCTACATATACACGCACTCTATTCACCCCCCCTCTAGAGGTGCTTATTCGATCCTACAATTGGTATCAAAGCTGTTTTCATTATACTTGTGCTTAGACTATACACTCTAGAGTAATACATATGGCTAACATAAAATCTATCTTCACAGGAGAGGTCCAATCCACAAATAGACCCCTACTATTTGATGTAACTAATTACACTTATTAGAAGACACAAATGAACTTTTATTTAAAATCACTTGACTTTGATTTACGGGCAATCATTACTGATGGCTACAAAAAGCCACCAAAAAATATTATAGATGGTGCACTTGTAGATAAGCCACATGACAAGTACATTGATCACGAGAAAAAATAAGCTAGTTTAGATGTTCGTGCTATTAATGCCTTATTTTGCGCCGTAGACATGACCAAATTCAACAGGATATCCACTTGCATGATGTCACATAAAGTATGGAAACTACTTGAAGTTACACATGAAGGGACGTCACAAGTTAAAGAATCAAAGATCAGTCGGCTTACTCAAGAGTATGAAGCCTTCAAGATGAAGCCCAACAAGACCATTACACAAATGTGGACCTATTACTTTTTGCGGATGAAGGGACGTCACAAGTTACACATGAAGGGACGTCACAATTTTTGTGGACCTATTACTTTTTGCGCACAAGAGTGCAAGTAATAAGTTTTAGGACAAGCCCTGTCAGAGGTAATATGGACATGGCAGTTTTTTGTGGACTCAACACCACTGGTGTACTTAGAGTTAAGTACGGGCGTTAAGGTGAGATGACAACCGATATCAGAGGTAATATGGACATGATAATTGATAGCCGAAAACTCAGAAAGTTTGTTCAGAGGTAATATGAACATGACAAACTTTTGGATTGTGACTCCATTGGGGATGGAGGTACATATCTGCTCAGAGGTAATATGAACATGGCAGTTTTTTATGGATCTAACACCACTGGCGTACCTAGAGTTAAGTACAGGTGTTAAGTTGAGATGACAACCGATATCAGAGGTAATATGAACATGATAATTGATGGCCAAACCAGGAAGGTTTGTTCAGAGGTAATATGAACATGACAAACCCAGCTGGGGAGATAACGAAATGTTTGGACAATAGTTCAGATATAATATGAACATGAACTCATGTTAGAAAAATTTATTGTAGAATAATTTTCTAGAGTGGGGATAGACCTGAAGAATCCACTAGGGAAACTTTAGGGATTCATCATCCGGTATTTTCTTGAGGGAGCAAATTATCACGTTGAAAGTGAAATCAATTTGTAGTGATCGTCCCCTCGTTTACAGATGCAGAGTGATGACCTTGGCATCGATCAACTCCTAAATTTTCCTTTTTAGTACATAGCAGGCCCTTGTAGGGTGATGAATATACCAATAAAAGAGGCAATAATCAGGGTCATCAACTTTGCCAGCTCTCTCAGGGTATCTGATGTTGGGTAGCTGAAGTTTGTGTTCCTTCATCAACATATTGAATATTTCAATGATGTCATCTTCATTGAATGAGAAAGTCCCTTTTGGCCTTCGGGCTCCCGATGCCTGAGTTTTACGATCTTCCGGAAAGATCGCCATCGTTGCATCATCTTCGGACTCAGAGAGAATTCTACCCCCAGCTTTGGATGGTGCTCTGTTTTGTCAAGGTAGACTACCCCCAGACATGTTGTAGCATTTGACCCCTGAAGTTGATTTAGAAGGAGCTGCCTCTGGTTGTGCAGGATCAGACTCTCGAGGTTTTGAGTTTGCAGAAGATGCAGTATACCCCAACCCAAAATGAGTTTGTTGACAGTAAGGATTACTATACAACGGTGTTCGTCTGCCTTTTCCATAGTTGAGGCCTTGTTTCAACTTCAAATGATAACCCATGCTTTGTATAATCTTTAAAGCTTGTGGGCTATATCTGTGGGTTTGCATTTTGCCACCCTCAGACTCGCGAAATTCTTCTTGTACAATCGGACTGCTCCGCATGCGACCGAAGACTATTGGATGCTGGCCCTCGCGAGTTGGAGGAATAATAAAAACAGAATCTTTATGTGGCCCACATGTCATGATGATATTAGATGTTGATGCATCTTCCCACATGATCTCCCCACGTTTGACAGTTAGGGGAACTGAAGCCTGTTTATGACTCATGTATTTGCGTTTCTGGATCAGAAATTCATGCAAGTCAGGAGTATTAATGGAAGAAGAAGATGAATAAGATTTGTTTCTCCTTTTTATATCAGTTGGAATGCGGATATTGGGCACCCCAACCCTTTTCCTGCCGTAGGAATACAACAGTTCAGCCATATGAGCAGCACAAGATCTCTGAGGAGCATATCTATCCGCAGACTGGACCTACTTTACGCCGAGGGGCTGGACCTAGCGTAGTCTAGGATTTTGTTCAGGTTGGCGTAAATATGAGGAAATCCTCGATCGGCCATCAGCTTCTCGCGTAATTTGGAGAGCGGGAAGCTTCTTCTCTTATTGGCGTAAAGGCCGAGAAGTTGAGAAGTCCGCCACTTGTTTTCCCTTGCGTAGATTGCAGGGACTCTCTGTCTCCTTTTGAGTGAGAGTGATATTTTTACGTGCGGAGCATATTTGTATTTTCTGACTAGGCACTGAGGCCTTGTCAGAAACTACGTCTGTCCCATCAGCGATGGGAGACGAGTTTTTACGCGCAATGCGCGATGTATACTTCTGGGTTGGCGTTGAGGCATTGCCAGAAGTTTTGTCTGCCCTGTCAGTGACAGGAGACTGAGTTTTATGCGCAAGGCGCAGAGGGAGCGATGCTACAACCTCGTTGGTCGGAGAGATCAGAGAGTCGGCAGGAATGGTAGGGGATGTCCGGGGCATCCACACCTTACGCAGTTTCCTGTTGTCTTGGACAGAGAGAGAGTGAGAGCTATCCCCTGCTCGAAGCATATCTTCGTAGGCAGATTGGTCGAACTGGACGACCAAGGTCTTCTTCATTGATCCTACTGATATTGTATTGTGTTGAGCAATTGCTTTCTCGTCAGATAAGAAAGAGGTCCCCAGCAGAGTCACCATCTTGTGTTTGATAATAAACGGAAGAAATAAAACTAGGTTTATACGAAACCCTTTCTTAGGTTTACAAATAAGAAGTACTATTAATCCTATGCAAGGATGTTAAGTACAAAATTTAATCTGGGCAAATATTGCTATAGGAGTCTGATCTGCGGTCGATCACTTTGTCCCTTGGACCACACGATGATGAAGAAGTACTGTAGAAGAAGAAGAAGCTTCAAAGATTGTAAAGGGGAGTGGATGCTTGATGCCAAAATCGTCGATCACTACTCTCTGTTTATGCTCTGGATTCTTCTCTCTTAAAAATCAATCTCCGACCTTGGAATTTGTGACCCTGGACCTCTGTCAATAGAGGTCTCTATTTATAGGGTTTTAGTGACAGTAACCGTCCAGTTGGCGTAGAAGCCGGATAGTGGAGAGTATGGTACTTTTTACGCGGCGGTTATAATAACTGCCACCCACGTATAAATGATCTTCTGAATCTGCGTGTGACGCGTGTCCCATGATGAGATAATGCGTATAACTGCTACGAAGATAACGACATGCAAGCCACGTAGATAACTGCCCCTTGCATAGAAAAGGTTGGCGTAGAAGCCAATAACTGTCACCATGGCATAGAAGCCAAATAGTTGTCAGGTTGGCATAGAAGCTAAGTGGTTGTCGAGTAGGCATAGAAGCCAAATAGGCATAGAAGCCTTGTAGGCGTAGAAGCCTGATGCTGCATGGATAGATAGCTAGAGTAAAAGATAGCTGATCCTCCTTCCTTGACTGAGGTCTTGAGCGTATTCTGGATCAAATAGCCTTATCACGCAAAAAATACAAATATAGCCTGAGTTGGCGTATTCCGAGGAGATAGCATACGACGTACTCCTTATAGCTGAAAATAGCCCGGTGGCGTATTTCAAGGAGATAGCGTACAGCGTGCTCCTATAGCTGAAAATAGTCTGATGGCGTAATATGCAGAGGTGATGATGTGGACGTATTAGCTGTAATTATGGCTCGCCCAGTCTTTGAAAATAGAACCAAATCTCGTGCATTAAATGCAGAGATCTGCCCCCATTTTGTGCATTAAATGCAGAGACGTGCCTCGAGCTCTGTACGAAGAGCAGCTTTTGACGTGACAGCTTGTTTTGTCTTCTACTGAGCGTAAAAGCTCACATATGCCTGTATAAAACTAGGCAGCGTATTTCCTTGTATGCGTAAAAGCACTTTGTATCAGGAAAATGTCACTAAACGACGGTTTGGGTCTCTGTGTCGCACCATCATTACAGCCGTCGTCTGGATAGTTGTGCAGTACTCGTTGTCGGGAGTCAGGTTCACTGCATGATCTGACAGGTTTATTCGAGGAATACGAAGTGTTCCCCGTACAACTTTCCACCGCATTAAAAGCGAGCAGGTTTTACGCCATAGTGGCGATATAACAACCTTTTTACGCCGAAGCAGCCTGAAAATACTGCTTTACGCGGATTGTCCTGGGGCTTATATTTTACGCTGTACTAGCGATGAAGCCCTGTTGTACGCCGATGGCTCTGAAGTCATATTTTATGTCGCCCAGCACTAAAATACTGCGTATAACTCTACAGCGTATTTTTCATGCTTCTACATGATCCCCCTTTGCTGTGGTTGATGTTTCATGTATTACTGCCCGAGCACTCTTACTCACTAGCTCCCACCCTTGCAAACACAGCGTGCCACACACACCTGTATTATATATATATTCCTATATGTATATCAATCTCAGTATATATAATGTACACCCTCATATATATATATATATACACACTCATACACAACACATAATTTTATATGCAACATACACATACACATACACATATTAATATATATATATATATATATATATATATATATATATATATATATATACATACATACATACAAGAATAGCTACTTATAATATACATAATAAATACATAGATCTAAGACACAAGAAGCATAATTATATATACCATAATATATATATATATATATATATATATATATATATATATATATATATATATATATATATATTATAAAATCATATTCCTAGAAACCGTATATACCCTTTTTAATTATTAATTATTAATTTAATTATAGTAATTAGTGGCTAATTAGGAGAAATAAATTTTTATTAATTTTTATTTTAGGTGTTCGTGCACTTAGGAAATTTATGGAGCCATTAGAAATTTTTTCAAATTTATTTCATGTAGGAGACCCCTTGAGCAGTTGCTGGCTTAATGGTATGTATTAGTGTAATTCTAAAATTTTTCTATGAGTATATATATATATATATATATATATATATATATATATTTAAAGGAAAATATAAAAGAAAAGAAAAGAAAAAAAACTATTAATAGCTACTAACTATACTACCTACCCACCCATTAGCATTAAGTCACAGCCGCCCCTTTTTCTAATATGCAGCCATCTAACCCCCTTTGCTAGCAACTAAGCAAAACCCAACACCCTTTGCAAAGTGATCTCACAGCAAGCCAAAAACCCTCATAACCAGCGAGCAAACGGACCCCCTCTCCCTCTCTTATATACATATATATATATATATATATATCTTCATATATTTCAATAAAACCCTAACCCTAGATCATCCAAACTCTCCCCCTTCCCATCAAGACTTAAGGAGCGCCGCCACCGCAGCCGGAGAACCCCGCCAGGCCGTCCAAACCAATCCCGACGACCGCGACCCCGCGTACCCCGCGTACTGCAGATTTCTGCAGCAAGGTACATGTGTTCCAGAGTTATTTTTTGTCGCTTCGCTCAACCAAACGCCACCCCGTCTTCCCTGGTATGCTCACGCCTTAACCCTCTTCCATATCTGTATGATAGTAGACCTCGAACAACGTGTAACCATAGGCAAAAATAGCACCAAAGTTGACAAAAATAGACCAATTTCTGGGATCACAGAAAACTGCGGTGATCACCCATCTTCCCGGATTCGTATCTCCCACCACAGAGATCCGAATTTGATGATTCTTTTTGGTATGCATAGACCACTTGACCTAGTTTAATTTCTGTTAAATAACCCTAGATTATTAACTGCTGTAGACAGAATTAAATTTGTTGGAAAATCCCACGAGCACACTTGTTCCAGATTTTTAAAAGTTGTGAAACGGAGCGCACCCCGCCAAACGGGACCGCCCCGCCATGTACCAAGTATACCAAACAGTGCGAGCAGCGTAACCGGATACTGAGAGTTCGCAAAAACTAATTCGGACGCGTGTGCGCGTCGGAACCAGCCCGTATTCGCGGACAAATCCCATGTCGTAACTTTTGCAAAAGTCGCGCGCATTTGTGCACGCTCGTCAAATTGCGACAAAACTTGTGCCACTAGACTCGTGATAACATACTGGTCCTGTGACCCAATTTTTACGCAATTCTGAGACAGTTGACCAAGTCGCCAATTGGCGGCCCCACGGTTGACTTTTTGGGCGAAATTATGTTTGGCCCATCGGAATTCACATTTGGACATACCGTTGGGTTCGTATTGATAGTTAGAGTTTGTTTGACCTATAATTTGTCCTATTTAGAGACTATTACTCTTGGTACGCTTTTCTGTGCAAAGTGGGCCACTTGTGGACCCCACTTTTACTCAAAATTACCGTTTTGCCCATGTGTCCAAATTGGACGAAAGGAAAGTGCTTTTTAGCTATTTTGCTGATTCTGGAAATGTTGGTGATATCTATTTCAGTATCCGGAGACGTTTGTTCGGAGCCATTAGTTTCTGATTCCATATCCTTGATATTTGGGCGCGTACACTTACAGATTTCTTGCTAGGCAAGTATACATTGCCATTGTACTGTATTTTCATTCCATATGATGCATGCATGTTTATTTCTGTTTATTTAGTTCATTTATTTTAACTGCTATATAAAATTGTGCGTCTAAGAAAATTGGGTGCAACTCCGGTATCGTCACGATATGTTTTTATTTATGTATTTGTATTGACCTTGTTTATGAGACTATCCCATTTTTATGAGACAGTATTAGATTCATTGACTGTGACACATTTTATACGAGTTGTGAGTCTCATATAGATCACGGACTTACGTATTGACTGATCATCGATACGTGTGGGACGTGCGCTAGGGATAACTGCCGTAGAAACTTTGTATGCTAGCAGACCTGGCAGTTATTAGAGGTATTATCGTGTTATGGATATGACATACTTAGAGCATGGGGTGGGGAGAACAACAAGTACCACATTTGAGCTTCTTTGCACTTTTTCTATTGTGCGCCCGGATTCTCCGCTTGAGATACGGGTGGTGATGACCACTATATATTATATATTATCAGGCGGGCCATCGGCATTCAAAAGACGATGTGCCTTTTAGGCCCCTGGATCTCCAATAGAGAACTATGCCAAATACTAGTTTTCAGCCAGATAGCTCACTTGTGGGGAAAGTCGTTCTTAACTGCATTCACTTAGACGGTTAGGCGACCCCATTGGATGTTTATATTTTAGTACTTTATTGGCATATTTATATGTATCTTGTTACATCCCTCTAAGGACCTGGTACCTTTCCAGATATAGATGAGCAGGAGTACCCGCAGGAGTATGAAGCTGGACCTGACGCTACCTATCAGACTGAGGAGGTCTTACCTTCGGATTATATGTGATTCATTGCAGCTGTTTAGAGATTCTAGTTGCTATTATTTTCGAGACATTTATTCTTATATTGGAGTTTATTCTCTTCTTTCTTTAGTAGTTTTGTTATAGTCGATTTGTAGTGGATTTGTTTCCATCCGACTATCACACTTTGAGACTGCTTATTTGATATTCAGTTATTGATTTCCATTTATCTATTATTTGTGCTGTGGATGAGATATAGATTGCGTGTGACTTGTTGTGACAGTATATTACCACTGTGGATTGGATATTCATGTACATCGTACGTGTGTATATGGTTTCCATATATTGGAGTTCGTATACATGCAGCTGGCGTATTACGTATTCCTAGTCCTACGTATTTTGGGACTGGGGCGTGACATGTTTTTGGTGGTGGCCCATGCAGGTCGAGAATATATTGTCTCGGTTACGTCATTGTACCGAACAAGCCTGCGTATAGGAATAGAGTATAAGGATCTCATCCACGCTTGACTGAAACTTATCCTTCCTATTTAATACTTGCATCCTGTTTGATTTCTGTACTTCTTCTAATCATTTCGTACATCACCTGCAGAGAGATGGATATGCAAAATGGATGTACTGCCACAAATGGCGACATAACTTCTGGAGTCAATGGTCAGACTCAAGGAGGGACCCCAACGATTCCTATACTTCCGGGGCCAGATGGACAGACTCACACTCCAATTCCATCTGACCTTCCCGCTCCACCTATTGGGAACCTTCCAGCTTTCCCAGTACCGTAAGATGGCCAAGCGCAGCTGTTCCAATTCTTTCAGATGATGATGCAAGAACAGAGGCAGCAGACAGCCGAGCAGAAGCAAGAATTTTTGGTAGCACTTGAGAGGATGGCTACACAGGCTACTGTACCAGCCCAAGTACTAGCTCCAGTCCCTCGAGCTAGAGTGGGATCAGTAAAGGACTTTATTCATATGAGTCCGAGGCCTTACAAGGGCACTGAGAGCCCGGAGGAGACTACCAACTGGATCACTCACACGCAGAAGCTATTGGAGGTGTCGCAGTTACCTATGGACCTATTGATGATGGGTGTAAGGATGCTTTTAGATGGTAATGCTCATCACTGGTGGAAATCCATGGAGCGCCAGTTGGGTACATACCAGACTTGGGAGCAGTTCTTGGAGTGCTTCGAGGGAAAGTACTTCCCGGACACCGTCAGAGATACCTTGTACGATCAGTTTCTTTACCTAGAGCAAGGGAACCGAACAGTTGACAAATATGATGCCGAGTTTAGTTGACTCAACAAATATGGCGCTGCTTTGATACCAGATGACTTAGCCAAGGCTAAGAGGTTTCATCGTGGACTGACTCAGGAGCTCCAATATTACACAAGCTCACAGTCCCGGATCTCTTATGTTGAGTTACTGACAGAAGTCAGATTGCAAGAAACCATCAGCAGAGGAAAAAGAGGCCAGCCGAGGACACAACAAGGATTAGCAAGGATATAACAAGGACCAGCCAGGACACAACAGGGAGGACCTATCAGACGTCCCTTGGCACAGCAGCATCAGCAATACAGAGCCGGACCGTACCAGATTTTGGAGAAACTCCAATATAATTATTGTGGGAGGATCGGACATATTTTGAGAGATTGTCGGACCCGCTTGGGTCAATGTATGAGATATGGCTCCGGACAGCACCTGGCGAGAGACTGCCCAATGCAGCAGACACTTCCACCGCCAGTTCAGAGACTAGCGCTTCCAACACCGAAGCCAGCACAGCAGATAGCTGGATCGGGAGCACCTCGACCCCCGACAACAGGAGGATTTCAGAGAGGACCACAGCTACCTACCCAGGAGGATCAGTAAATGAGGGCCGAACATGGACATCCGCAGAGGAACGGACGAGCTTTTGCATTGGAGGTAGATGACATGGATCATGAGGTAGATGTCATAGCAGGTATTACTCTGGCTTTTACTTTTCCTGCTGTGACATTATTTGATACGGGAGTCACCCACTCATTCATATCATCTAGCTTTATTGCCAAACATAATATTGCTTCTACACCTTTATCTAGTTGTGTTAGAATTCTTACCGGAGGAGGAGTTGTACCAGTTAGCCGAATTTATAGATAGGGTCCTATAGTGATACGTGGCAGAGAGATGAACGCCCAACTATTAGTCCTACCTATGCCATCTTTTGATATTGTGCTTAGAATGGACTGGTTAAGCAAGTACCACGCTTTCTTCGATTGCTTTGGAGGAAGCATTCTTTTTAAGGTACCAGGCCAGCCTGAACTTGAGTTTGCACGAGGTTCTACAGAAATCCTTAATGGTATGTAGCTCACAATGGACGATGTTGTCTATCATACTATTATTTCAGAATTTTTAGACATCTTTCCAGAGGACTTGCCAGGACTACCCCCAGACAGAGACGTAGAGTTTTCAATTGAACTCGCACCCGGAGCAGTACCTATAGCATCGCATGTTTACATACTAGCAAAGAAGAAGATGGACGAGCTGAAGGCACAGTTAAAAGAACTAGAAGAGAAAGGTTTCATCCTACCAAGTGCATCACCCTGGGGAGCACCAGTGCTATTTGTACCAAAGAAGGATGGGTCAGTGTGTATGTGCATTGACTACAGAGCCTTGAATGCAGTGATAGTGAAGAACAATATCCATTGCCACGCACTGATGACTTATTTGATTAACTCAGTGGAGCCAAGGTATTCTCGAAGATAGATTTGAGATTGGAATATCACCAGGTAAAGGTACGAAAGCAGGACATTCCGAAGATCGTATTCAGAACAAGATATGGGCACTACGAGTTTTTGGTTATGCTATTTGGATTGACCAATGCTCCAGCTATCTTCATGGACTTGATGAATTGAGTCTTCCACCAGTACTTGGACCAGTTCGTGGTCATCTTCATAAATGATATACTTGTCTATTCGAAGAGCCACGAAGAGCCACGAGGAGCACGAGAAGCACATACGAATTGTTTTAGAGACTTTGAAGAGAGAGCAGTTATATGCAAAGCTTAGCAAATATGAGTTCTTCTTAGACAGAGTCTCATTTCTTGGGCATGTTGTTACAGGAGATGGTATTTCTGTTGATCCAGCGAAGATCTCCGCAGTTGAGACATGGCCTATTCCTAAATCAGCAGCAGAGGTGAGAAGTTTCCTTGGACTTGCAGGATATTACCGACGGTTCATAGAAAACTTCTCAAGGATAGCGACACCTATGACTCATTTGACCTGTAAGGATCAAGAATTTATATGGACCGACGAGTGTCAAGCCGCCTTTGAAGAGTTGAAGAAGCGACTGACTACAGCACCCGTATTGTCTATTCCGTCAGGATCAGGAGGTTATGTGATCTACAGTGACGCATCAGGAAAAGGCTTGGGATGCGTATTGATGCAGCATGGCAAGGTGATTGCATATGCATCTAGGCAGTTACGTGTACATGAGAAGAATTATCCGACTCATGACTTGGAACTTGCAGCCGTTGTATTTGCTCTGAAGCTATGGAGACATTACTTATATGGGAAACGAGTGGAGATCTATACCGACCACAAAAGCCTCAAGTACGTCTTCACGCAGAAGGAGTTAAATATGAGGCAACGTCGATGGCTCGAGTTGATGAAATATTTCAAGATAGAGCTACATTATCATCCAGGCAAGGCTAACGTGGTAGCAGACGCGTTAAGCCGGAAACCAGCAGCTTACTTCTTGACAGCACAGAGGGAACTATTGGAGGACTTGCAAGAGCTTGGCATTGAAGTGATATTACCCGGAGCAGATGGGACACTAGCCAACTTATAAGTACAATCATCATTGGTAGAGAGGATTAAGACAGCTTTGCCTACAGACGCCAGATTCAGGAGACTGAAAAAAAAGACAGAGGTCGGAGAGCAGACAGGATTACGCATTCATGAGGATGGGACATTACGATACGGTGATCGTCTTTATGTTCCAAATGGAGAGATTCGACATGAGCTGATGACAGAAGCTCATAGTTTGATTTATTCTATTCATCCCGGAGGCACCAAGATGTATCGTGACTTACGATAACACTTTTGGTGGCATGGAATGAAGAGAGAAATAGCTCACTTTGTAGCTAAATGTCTGGTATGTCAACAAGTAAAGGCGGAGCACCAGAGGACAACAGGCTTATTTCAACCACTTTCGATTCCAGAGTAGAAGTGGGAGCACATCACTATGGACTTCGTCACCGGCTTTCCCAAGAGTCCAAGTGGAAGAGATACAGTGTGGGTAATAGTGGACCAACTCACCAAGTCAGCCCATTTCATACCTTTTAGATTGGGTCAGTCTACAGAAGCTTTGGCTGACTTATATATGAGGCAGATCGTGAGATTGTATGGCATACCAGTCAGCATTGTATTAGACAGAGATTTGCGCTTTATATCGCACTTTTGGAGGAGCATGCAAGAGAGTCTTGGAACTCGTCTGAAGTTTAATACATCTTACCACCCACAGACAGATGGGCAGTCGTAGCGTACTATTCAGACATTGGAGGATATGTTGAGGGCTTGCATGTTAGACTTCGGAGGATCATGGGAGGACCACCTACATCTTGTGGAGTTTTTTTACAACAATAGCTATCAAGCGAGTATTCAGATGGCTTCGTTTGAAGCATTGTATAAAAGAAAATATAGGTCTCCTGTGTGTTGGAGTGACGTGGGAGAACGTCAGATTTTGGGACCATAGTTGGTGGTCAACACCGTAGAGATAGTTAAGAAGATTCAAGGATACTTGCGAGCAGCGCAAGACAGGCAGAAGCAGTGGGCAGACCTTCATCGTCGTCCCTTGGAGTTCAAAGAGGGCGATCATGTCTTCTTGAGGATATCACCGACCAGAGGCACCATTCGATTCGGAGGGCGCGGCAAGTTGAGTCCAAGGTATATTGGACCATTTGACGTGCTCGAGAGAGTAGGAGAAGTGGCATATCGACTTGCGCTACCACCTTCACTTGAGGGAGTACATGACGTATTCCCTGTGTCGTAGCTCAGGCAATATGTGGCAGACAGCAGTCATGTTCTCGACCATTCAGAGATCACCATTGGGCTGAGGTTGTCATACCAAGAGCAACCCGTGGAAATCCTTGATCGTCGAGAGAAAGTGTTGAGGAACCAGTCTATTCCCTTGGTTCGCGTAGCATGGAGGCATGGCACGCCAGAAGAATCAACTTGGGAGCGCGAGGATGACATGCGCAAGCGTTTTTCGAACCTATTCGCAGACCAAGGTATGAATTTACTTTGTTAATTTATATCTTATACCATCCTTGGCATTCTATCGTGACTTAAATTTAATTTCGAGGACAAATTTTTTATAAGTTGGGTAGAATATAAAATCCCATTCCTAGAAACCATATATACCCTTTTTAATTATTAATTATTAATTTAATTATAGTAATTAGTGGCTAATTAGGTGAAATAGATTTTTATTAATTTTTATTTTAGGTGTTCTTGCACTTAGGGGATTTATGGAGCCATTAGGAATTTTTCTGAATTTATTTCATGTAGGAGACCCCTTGAGCA
The DNA here is from genome assembly GCA_036927795.1 of Iris macrosiphon. Classification (NCBI taxonomy): domain Eukaryota; kingdom Viridiplantae; phylum Streptophyta; class Magnoliopsida; order Asparagales; family Iridaceae; genus Iris; species Iris macrosiphon. The sequence goes on along the minus strand of JAYESA010000003.1, from coordinate 62,769,313 downwards.
GTTGCTAGCTTAATGGTATATATTAGTGTAATTCTAGAATTTTTTTATGAGTATATATATATATATATATATATATATAAAGGGAAATATAAAAGAAAAAAACTATTAATAACTATTAATAACTACTAACTATACTACCTACCCACCCATTAGCATTAAGTCACAGCCGCCCCTTTTTCTAATATACAGCCATCCAACCCCCTTTGCTAGCAACTAAGTAAAACCCAACACCCTTTGCAAAGTGATCTCACAGCAAGCCAAAAAAACCCCTAACCCGCGAGAAAACGGACCCCCTCTCCCTCTCTTATATACATATATATATATCTTCATATATTTCAATAAAACCCCAACCCTAGATTATCGAAACTCTTCCCTTCCCATCTAGACTTAAGGAGCGCCGCCACCGCAGCCGGAGAACCCCGCCAGGCCGTCCAAACCAATCCCGACGACCGCGACCCCGCGCACTGCATATTTCTGCAGCAAGGTACCTGTGTTCCAGAGTTGTTTTTCGTCGCCTCGCTCAACCAAACGCCACCCCGTCTTTATCGGTACGCTCACCCCTTAACCCTCTTCCATATCTGTGTGATAGTAGACCTCGAACAATATGTAACCATAGGCAAAAATAGCGCCAAAGTTGGTAGAAATAGATCAATTTCTGGGATCGCAGAAAACTGCGGTGATCACCCATGTTCCCAAATTCGTATCTCCCACCACAGAGATCTAAATTCGATAATTTTTTTTGGTATGCATAGACCACTTGACCTAATTTAATTTCTGTTAAATAATCCTAGATTATTAATTGCTGTAGACAGAATTAAATTTGTTGGAAAATCCCACGAACATACTTTTCCAGATTTCCAAAAGTTGTGAAACGGAGCGCGTCCCGCCAAATGGGACCGCCCCGCCGTGTACCAAGTGTACCAAACGGTACGAGCAGCGTAACCGGACACGTGAGAATTCACGGAAACTGATTCGGACGTGTGTGCGCGTCGGAATCAGCCCGTATCCGCAGACAAACTCCGTATCGCAACTTTTGCGAAAGTCGTGCGCATTTTGTGCGCGCTTGTCAAATTGTGACGAAACTTGCGCCACTAGACTCGTGGTAACGCACTGGTCCTGTGACCCAATTTTCACGCAATTCTGAGACAGTTGACCAAGTCGCCAATTGGCGGGTCCCACGGTTGACTTTTTGGGCAAAATTGTGTTCGGCCCATCGGAATCCACATTTGGTCATACCGTTGGATTTGTATTGACATTTAGAGTTTGTTTGACCAATAATTTCTCTTATTTAGTGACTGTTACTTTTAGCACGCTTTTCGGTGCAAAGTGGGCCACATGTGGACCCATATTTACCCAAAATTACTGTTTTGCCCCTGTGTCCAAATTGGACGAAAGAGAAGTGTTTTTTAGCTATTTTGCTGATTCTGGAAATGTTGGTGATGTCTATTTCAGCATCCGAAGACGTTTGTTCAGAGCCATTAGTTTCTGATTTTGTGTCCTTGATATTTGGGCGCGTACACTTTACAGATTTCTTGCCAGGCAAGTATACATTGCCATTGTACTGTATTTACATTCCATATGATGCATTTATATTTATTTCTGTTTATTTAGTTCATTTATTTTAACTGCTATATAAAATTGTGCGTCCAAGAAAACTTGGGTACACCGACGGTATCGTCGCGATATATTTTATTTATGTATTTGCATTGACCTTGTTTATGAGACTACCCCATTTTTATGAGGCAACATTAGATTCATTGACTGTGACACATTTTACACGAGTTGTGAGTCTCATATAGATCACAGACTTACGTATTGACTGATCATCGGTATGTGTGGGACGTGCGCTAAGGATAACTGCTGTAAAAACTTTGTATGCTAGCAGACCTGGCAGTTATTAGAGGTATTATCGTATTATAGATATGACATGCTTAGAGCATGGGTGGGGAGAACAACAAGTACCACATTTGAGCTCCTTTGCATTTTTTTCTATTGTGCGCCCGGATTCTCCGCCGGAGATACGGGTGGTAATGACCACTATATATTATATATTATCAGGCGGGCCACCGGCTGTTTGATAATAAACGAAAGAAATAAAACTAGGTTTATATGAAACCCTTTCTTAGGTTTACAAACAAGAAGTACTATTAATCCTATATGAGGATGTTAAGTACAAAATTTAATCTGGATAAATATTGCTATAGGAGTCTGATCTGCGGTCGATCACTTTGTCCCTTGGACCACACGATGATGAAGAAGTGCTGTAGAAGAAGGAGATGCTTCAAAGATTACAAGAGGGAGTGGATGTTCGATGCCAAAATCTTCGATCACTACTCTCTGTCTGTGCTCTTCTCTCTCAAGAATAGATTTCTGACATTTCGACCTTCTGACTTTTATTCTCCAAGTTTTCGACTTTCGACCTCGTTCGACCTTGGACCTCTGTGGACGGAGGTCCCTATTTATAGAGTTTTAGTGACAGTAACCGTCCAGTCGGCGTAGAAGCCGAACAGTGGAGAGTGTGGCACTTTTTATGCGGCGGTTAGAATAACTGCCACCCACGTATGAATGATCTTCTGAATCCGCATGTGACGCGTGTTCCATTATGAGGTAACGCATATAACTGCTGCGAAGATCACGGCATGCAAGCCACGTAGGTAACTGCCCCTCGCGTAGAAAAGGTTGGCGTAGAAGCCAATGACTGTCACCATGGCATAGAAGCCAAATAGTTATTAAACTGGCGTAGAAGCCCAGTAGCTGTCAAGTTGGCGTAGAAGCCAAGTAGGCGTAGAAGTCTGATGCTGCATGGATAGGTAGCTAGCGTAAAAGATAGCCGATCCTCCTTCTTTGACTGAGGTCTTGAACATAGTCTGAACCAAATAGCCTTATCACGCACCAATACAAATATGGCCTGAGTTGGCATATTTCGAGGAGATAGCATACGACATGCTCATGTAGTTAAAAATGTCCAGGTAGGCATATTTCAAGGAGATAGCGTACAACGTGCTCCTATAGCTGAAAATAGCCTGATGGCGTAATATGCAGAGATGCTGATGTGGACATATTAGCCGTAATTATGGTTCACCCAGTCTTTGGAAGTAGAACCAAATCTTGTGCATTAAATGCAGAGATCTGCCCCCATCACGCGCATTAACTGCAGAGACGTGCCTCGAGCTCTGTACGAAGAGCAGCTTTTGACGTGGCAGTTCGTTTTGTCTTCTGCTGAGCGTAAAAGCTCACATCTGCCTGTATAAAACTAGGCAGCGTATTTCCTTGAATGCGTAAAAGCAATTTGTATCAAGGAAATATCACTAAACGACGGTCTGGGTTTCTGTGCCGAACCATCATTACAGCCGTCGTCTGGGTAGTCGTGCAGTACTCTTTGTCAGTAGTCAGGTTCACTGCATGATCTGACAAATTCGTTCAAGGAATACGAAGAGTTCCTCGTACACTTCCATGCTGCATTAAAAGCAGGTGGGTTTTACGCCATAAAGGCGAGATAGCAACCTTTTTACGCTGAAGCAGTCTAAAATACTGTATTACGCGGGTTGTTCTGGAGCTATATTTTACACTGTACTAGCGATGAAGCTCTACTGTACGCCGATAGCTCTGAAGTCATATCTTACGCCACACAGTACTGAAAACTCTGCTTTACGCAGATTTTATGCATACTACGTATAATTCTGTAGCGTATTTTTTATGCTTCTACAAGACCCCCTTCAAAGTTTTCAAATTTCTCGTAATTTGAAACACTTTGAATGAAGCATGAAACGGTCAAGTTTGACTCGTTCTTTGAGGCTGCTTTCTCGGCAAATATTTAGGGATTTGTTGGGATTTGGTGTGTTCTCCTCTGCCTATAAAAAGGCGATTGAGTTAACCTATTTTTCCCATACTTCCTTCACCACATAGAAATGGTTGCCGAGTTCTGTCATGCTGACTTGAGAAAGAAGAAGAAGATCATGTTCTTCCCATTCATAAGGAGCCAAAAAGAAGGCGTCTTCGAGCAAATGTCCTCTGCCACGATGGATCATGGAAGGATATCATAGCTTCCTTTGCTCGGGATGATCAACAATTTCATATGGCGATTCGTCCGAGAGAGAGGAAGGGTCGTATTAGACCACACAGCTTGCAAGCTGTATTTTTTTCCATCATGACGGTAGATGAGGGCAGACAAACTGACCCTATCTTCTAGTATTGGGTTGGGTCTAAATCCCAACTCAATCTGTCATGGCGTATGGAGGGTGGGCTCTTGAATAATTTAAACAAGCCCAGTTTTGTATCCTCCCGCCATTAATTATTTTTTTGTTAATCGGTCGCGAAAACCGACTAACTGCTGAAGAAGACGGATAAAGATCTCCACCAATATGAGAACCTGGCAGAACAGACTCTTGGCATGATCCTAAGTGAAAATAAGAAACCCTTGGTAGAACAAGAATTTCCATCATATGTAATCATGAAGATAAAAAACCCTTTGTAGATTGGATTTCCATCATATATAATCATGATTAATAAAATTGTCTTCTTTTATGCATCTGATGATTTGCCATATTTTGCTGTGATGAAGTCTGAATATGTGCAGCTTTGACACGTCTGAATAACTTTACGTCGACTCTGATAAAAAGAGTATCTGGTCTCGTCCCATCTTTTACGCGTAACTGAAGACACGTAGAAAACTGCTTAGCATTTAAGTCAAATATCCGAACTGTCCTACTATTTTATAAGAAGAATTCTTGTTCAGACCATCATCTTCAAGAATGATTTCCCAAAAATCCCTTGAAGTAGGGCAAGAAATGGCTGTCAAAACTGACCATGCTTGAACTGTAGAGAAAGATTCTGACTGGATTTTGGATGAACTTCCAATCGACCCAAGAAGAAGAGTCATTTTCAATACTGAACTCTGTATGTTTTGGGTACTTGGGATATTTTAAGGCCAAGAAGGAGCATCTTCTGCGTGAACCCTTGTAATTGACCGTCTTGAGAATTGTTCAGATATACGCATACTCTGGCCTGCGTATTTTGAGATATGCGGAAAGTCATAGATCCGTAGTATAGATGGGCATAAAATCATAAGTTTGTAGCCTCTCGAGCGTAAAAGCTGCTGAGCATAAGGGCATCCGGGCGTAAAACCGTAGATTTATAGCCTCTGAAAAGAAAACTTCCGAGCGTGTAGTCGTAGTTTTGTAGCCTCTGAGCGTAAAAAGCTTCTGAGTGTGAAATCATAGATTTGTAGCTTCTGAGCGTGAAGTCGTAGGTTTGTAGCCTCTCGAGCGTAAAAGCTACCGAGCGTAAAAGCATCCAGGCGTAAAATCGTAGACTTATAGCCTCCGAGCGTAAAATCGTAGATTTGTAGCTTCTCGAGCATAAAAGCTCCTTAGCATAAAATCACGAATCTGCTCTGCACGAAAAAACTTTTTGAATTCGCTGACTGTCCGTCTTCCCTAAAAGATAGGCTGACGTAGTCCCCAATCATAACCGAATATTAAATATCGGATTTGGTTAGGGATTCGAAGAGTTTATCTGAACTCTATAAATACCCCAAGGCTTTGAGAGAAGAAACTCTTCATCTGTCTTTTGCAAAACCCTAGCTTTTCAAGAACCTTTCCTCTTCGTCTCTTTCTCGAGAACTCTGAGTTTTTAGCAATGGCACCGAAACAACCTTCCGCCGCTAAGGGAAAGAAAGCTGCCCCCTCTTCTCGCTCCTCTGTTCAAGTACGAGCGACTCCCATTGGGATGAATGAACCTCGCTCTGAACGAAGTGCCCCACCGTCAAGCTGTGCACCGGACGTCATAGGTAAAGCTTTTGGGACAAAGAAAAATGAAAAAACCCTTTGCACACGTTGTACGTGAACGCGCTAGGTCATCTTCTGTGCTGAGAGCCTCTTTGAGGAAGATAATGCACAGAGATATTTATCATTTACGCCCACATTCCTAATATGTCAGTGTAAAAACTCCATATTTTTGCAGTCTGGCTTAAAGGCTTTGACTGTCAAAATTTGGCGTATAGTACAAACTTTGAGTGTTACGCTCTGGATGAAAATTTTGGCATAACAATTCAAATTTTGGCAGTCTGGCGTAAAAACACATACTGTAAACTGCCAACCTTGAATTTTACGCCTCGAAAATAGGTTCCAGCGTAAAAACTCAAATTTTTACAGTCTTAGCGTAAAAGCACAGACTGTTAATCTTTGGCGTAAGCTACAAGACTGTAATGTCTAGTATAGAGACTGACTTGTTCTTTTTGCATTTTGTAGTGGACTTGCAGATCCCTTCGTTGGCTGAGGTAATAGGTTCTGTTGCTGGGATGCTGAACTCCAATTACCTGGAGGATTTGTCCCATGTGACATTCCCTATTTCTGGAACTCAGTATCCTGAAGGAAGGGGAAGTCTGATATCGTCTCAGGGAGAACGAATGCTGTTGAGCATGATCAATGGAGAGACCTTGACGTATATAGACAGGGCAAAATATATAAAACCAGCTTTCCTCTTCGGGGATATGATTGATAAACAATCCCAGACGAAGCCCAAGAAAGAAAACTGGGTTTTTTCTGCTAGGGGCATGGTCATGTACCTGCCCAGGATGCCGAAAGAATATCCTATATCGACGTTCTTCCATGCCACGCATCCCAGGAAGATGTCGTGGACTCTGACCCCTAATCTTCACGGCCAGCCGGGGAAGATATTTTATCAGAAAGGATCAGACCAAGGATTATTTGTGAGCCGCCCTTCAGGCCATGTAATGCCTTTCAGGGAATTATTTTCGGGCAGTGTCCCGAGTGAAGATACTTCACTGCTCCAACCAGTCAAATTATCGACTTTCTGTAATGACTTCATGGGGCATGGAGGAGTATACCCCAAGGTTAATCCTCGGACCAGCGGGTGGGTTAGCCCTGGGAATCTTCGATGGGCTCGTTTAAGTTCCTGGGCCCTGAAGAACTTTCAGACGGAGCTAGAGAGCATTGGTCTGTACGCGGCTGTGAGTGCTACCAGTGTTGGGTTACCTCTCAACCCCAACCTAATTTTGGCTTTGATGGAGCGATATATCTCGCTCACTGGGACTTTCTCCACTCCGCTAGGGGAGTTGGGATTGGCCCTTCACGAGATGGCAAAGATTTCAAGACTGCCGATGGGGGATACTCCTTATGAAGAGTATGTTCCCACAAACAAGGAGCTGGAGGATACAAACCCTCGGGTGGTGGCAGTGTACCAGGAGCTAATGAGCCATTATCTAGCCTGCACCACCTTCTATAATAAGCCCTCTGATTTGGCTCATACCAACAAATGAGCATCCTATCTCTTCTTTCATCAGGCCAGAGATGCTAAGCCCGACAAAGTTGTGGATAGCAGGGATAAGCCTTTGAGCCTTCTAAGTGTGCTTAATGCTCAAGTAGTCGATGATCTTATTAAAGACGCCGGGGCTTCAGATCAGGTTCTTGATGAGGGGATAGAAAAATATCCTGCATGCACTAAAGCCTACAGTTATATGAGGCATTGCCACAGGCCTCTATCTAGGAAAGCTCAACTGGCTGGCTTCCTCTCTGTATGGCTACGCCGATTGGTAGTACCAGGAATTACATCTTTGGATCGCATTCACCGTAACACCTTATGGCCTGCAGTACGTTTGGTATTTGGGGCAAGGCTGGGCCTGCTCCGTGCCATGGTATACCGGATACAAGCTGGCCTGAGGGCCATTATTGATGGGCTGCTTGTCGACGAAACACGGCATGACAGCTTTCTCAGGGTAGAATTATAGTTCCTGTATCTGATGGGATGGTTAATTCTTCATAACCCCAGAGTAATGTCTTTCAGCTCTGCCAGTAGTTCAGGGAATAATTTCTTGTTGAATTACAAGAATTCCACCTGGAACGTGACCACCGTCGTAGACTGTCGGCGAGCATTGAATTTTGCTCATAGCTGGAAGCTCTTCTGTATTGTCCCTTCTGTACATCTCAATCAACAGGGGACGAGACTTCAGGATTCAGGTGAAGGAAAGACCGTTCTTTCTCCTGAAGCTTTTTATTGGTTGGTCTGCATTAGACCTTCCCATTTGTTGTATAGAAGTGAAGACCATTGCTTCTTGGAGCCCTACCTGCCTAGTCGGTTCGCCAGGCAGTTTGGGTATGACCAATTGTACGTAGGAAATGCCATCACCAACTTCAGGTCCAGAGGTGGACTTATTGATGGAGCGAGAGGATGGCGGTACTTCATAATGGGTTGTACTGGAGCAACCTTTATTGTGCCCGCGACTTCACTCTCCATGGAGTTGCGCATCCTCTATTCGTATGCCCAATTTTATGTGGCCAGCAACACCTTCCATCACAATTTTGATATGCGTGGAAGTTTTAGGATGCCCTCTTCTAAATCCGCGGGAAGAGAGGAAGTCCCACCAGTTTCCTCTGACGAGGATGAAGACTCTGTCGCTCCAGATGAGTTTTTGCTGACAGTACCGAGAGGCGTAATACCTTCGCCTGCAGAGCCTCTGGTTATCCCTAGTAAGCGAAGGGTTCCTGTTCTGAATGTGACTTCCCCTCGCAAGAAAAAGAAGACTGTTAGTGGTCCTGTCAGGATTTCCAGCCTTGAGGCTCCTAGGAGTGAGACTGCTGTTTCCCCTGTCGGGGACGAACTTTTGACTAGAGGTCCTTCGCCTATTAGAGAGGGAACCTCCGTAATTCCGGCTGGCAGTGCCGGAGATTCTTTGCTCGAGGCTGCTACCGCTTCAGGTAGTGCTACGAGATCACCTTCGAGGCCGATAAGAGTATCTTTATTCAGACCAAGAATGGGTCCAGCTCCTTCTTCATCTGTAAGTATCCCCAGCGAGATTCCACCTGATGAACCTCGATTGGATTTGAGTGAAGACTTGGATGACTACCCTCAGTCATCATTTGGTGCACCCTCCTCTCCAGGTATGACAGCTTGCTTAACATCATTAAGAGATTATTTAGCTGTACTGGCTGCGAACGCGACATATATACCATCAGCTATGGGTAAATGTTGTCCTTACGCCTCTTTTTAGAAAAATTAACGTCAGGTTGATATTAACTTTCTCTTGTCTTCTGTTCAGGGAAAGACATCTATGGGGAGGGCAGCGTCGACGCAACTTTTGGCTTTGTTGCAGCTCCTGTCGACGACACGGAGGTGCCTGACTTTGAAGAGGAAATATTTTCGGGTGCCGGCTCACCCAATACAGTTCCAATATATTCAGAGGAGGATGAGCCAGTCATCACGACGATGCCTCCTTTGAGTATGCCAGCCACTTCGGCCGTTGTTGGCGCCTCTACTTTTGTCGCGCCATCTGCTGAAGAGACAACTGTGACGACACCCTCTACAGTCGTTCCTGGAAGGGGATTCGCCGATATTGCAGCCACTCCCAGCGTCCATTTGGATCTTGCCATGCAGATTGAGCAGTATACTAGTATTTTCTATACCACTTTGAGAACACTGATATCAATGGTGCTGGAGAAGAATCTAGGATTTGAGGCTCTGAGGAGGTCCTCCCAGTTTGTGATAGCGCCGATCAGAGACTTCAACGACGCTGGGAGAGCTAATGCGCTGGAGCAGATAGTTAATGGTTTGGAACAACCCATTAACAATTATCTGCAACTATCCCAGGGCAGCATTGATGACCTGATTCAGGCTGAATATGACTCTTTGACTGCGAGGCTTGTTGGGGAGATAAAAACTCTGAGCAAGTCCATCGAGGCTCAGCAGAAAGAGATGAATGAAGAGCATATCGTATTGGAATATGTCATTCCCCAGCTGGCTCAGTGCGAGGCCGAATATGAAGAAGAGGCAGCGAGGGTCCACAAATTGGAAGATGACCTCGCTAAGGCCAAGGAGAGGGCTTTCTCTTTGTCGGCAGCTCGAGATACGTTGAATGACCGAAGGGAAGCGGCTCAGCAGAACCTGGCACGTGCGGGTGTCACCCACGCAGGTTTTGTACGTGCTCGGTCTGAACTGTCTGCGTTGAACAATGAGGAGGCAAGGTTAGAGCGGGCTCGCGCTACAGTTTTGAGCTCCAGGAATGAGAAGATGGCCGCACTGGCGCAACAGATTCGTGATTTGACTGCTCCTCCCAAATGATGTACTTCTTATTTCTCTTATAATTTCTCGGAGATAATAAAGACACATTTTCTGGCTTCGTGGACCCATCACTTTAGAATATGATAGGCTAAGATGAAAGTAAAATCAGAGGTATCATTGATATGACATACTTTCGTTAAGGTTTTGCTGAATGTAAATCTATTCAGAGTTAACATGAACCTAAAAGTATATAATCCAACTAAATTTGTATACTAAACACTATCAGAGGTAATATGAACATGATAGGCTTACAAATTAGTTAAGGATATCTATTCGGATGTCACATGAACCTGATAGAATATGATCCAGCTAACCTTTGTGCATGGTATCGTCAGAAGAAGATCTTTGTCATACTCCGTTAAACAAAGGAGGTCAAAGTATAGTACTTCTTCGGGAATTTTCAGTAGATAGTAGCCAAAAAAATTTATTAGACTTGGCTAATCTGTAAGCGCCATTTGTAATCACATAAGGGCCCTCCCATTTCTTTATAATTGTTTGCGCAAATTTTAGACATCGTACCAGAGGTAATATGGACGTAGTGCGATAGCGTATTTGTTGAGGACATCCCACTGGGGTTTTTTTAGTGGACCCATTACTTTTTGCGCACGAGAGTGCAAGTAATAGGTTTGAGACAAATCCTGACAGAGGTAATATAGACGTGATAAAATACGACTCTGTAGGGATGAATAGGGACTGACTCTTTCTTCGCTGGGAAAATGAGGATAGTTCAGAGGTAATATGGACATGAACATTTCGTTTTCCATTGCAGGCATTCCACAGGGGAATTTTTGTGGACCTATTACTTCTTGTGCACGTGAGTGCAAGTAATAAGTTTAGGACAAGCCCTACCAGAGGTAATATGGACATGGTAGTTTTTGTGGACTCAACACCACTGGTGTACTTAGAGTTAAGTAGGGATGTTAAGTTGAGATGACAACCGATATCAGAGGTAATATGGACATGATAATCAATAGCCAAAAAATTCAAAAAGTTTGTTCAGAGGTAATATGAACATGACATACTTTTGAATTGTGACTCCATTGGGGATGGAGGTATATATCTGCTCAGAGGTAATATGGACATGACAGTTTTTGTGGACTTAACACCACCGACGTACTTAGAGTTAAGTACGGATGTTAAGTTGAGACGACAACTGATATCAGAGGTAATATGGACATAATAATCGATAGCCAGACCAGGATGGTTTGTTCAGAGGTAATATGAACATGACAAACTCAGCTGGGGAGATAACGAAATATTTGGACAATAGTTCAGAGGTAATATGAACGTGAACTCATGTCCAAAAAATTCACTATAGAGTGATTTTCTTGAGTGGGGATAGACCTGAAGAATCCACTGGGGAAACTTTAGGGACTCATCATCCGGTATTTTCTTGAGGGAGCAAATTATCACGTTAAAGTGAAATCAATTTGCAGTGATCGTCCCCTCGTTTATAGATGCAAAGTGATGACCTTGGCATCGATCAACTCCTGAATTCTCCTTTTTAGTACATAGTAAGCCCTTGTGGGGTGATGAATGTACCGATAGAAGAGATAATAATCTGGGTCATCAACTTTGCCAGCCCTCTCAGGGTATCTGATGTTGGGTAGCCGAAGTTTGTGTTCCTTCATCAACATATTAAAGATTTCAATGATGTCATCTTCATTGAATGAGAAAGTCCCTTTTGGCCTTCGGGCTTCCGATGCCTGAGTTTTACGATCTTTCGGAAAGATCGTCATCGTTGCATCATCTTCGAATTCTGAGGGAATTCTACCCCCAACTTTGGATGCTGCCCTATTTTGTCGAGGTAGACTACCCCCAAACATGTCGTGGTGTTTGTCCACAGAAGTTGATTTAGAAGGACCTGGCTCTGATATGACAGGATCAGACTCTGGAGATTTGGAGTTTGCAAGAGATGCAGTATACCCCAACCCAAAACGAGTTTGTTGACAGTAAGGATTACTATGCAACGGTGTTCGTCTACCTTTCCTATAGTTGAGACCTTGTTTCAATTTCAAATTGTAACCCATGTTTTGCATAATCCTCAAAGCTTGTGGGCTATATCTGTGGATTTACATCAGCCTCGCAAGATTCTTCTTGTAGCATCGGTCTATTCCACATTCGACCAAAGATTATTAGATGCTGATCATTGCGAGTTGGGGGAATAATAAAGGCAGCATTTTCATGTGGTCCATATGTCATAATGACATTAGATATTGACACATCTTCCCACATGATCTCCCCACGTTTGACAGTTAGGGGAACTGAATCCTGGTTATGACTCCTGTCTTTGTGTTTTTGGATCAAGAATTCGCGCAAGTCAGGAGGATTAACCAAAGAAGAAGAAGGCTTGTTCCTCCTGTTTACATCAGTTGGAATACGGATATTGGGAACCCCAACCCTTTCTCTACCACCTATATATAGCAGTTCAGCCATATGAGTAGCACATGATCTATGAGGAGCATATCTATCCACAACCTAGGATTTCTTTACGCTGAGGGGCTTCTCCTGGCTTAATTTGGAATTTTCCTCAGGCTGGCATAAAACTGAGGAAGTCCTCAATCGGCCATCAGCTTCTCGCGTAATCTGGAGAGCGGGCATATTCTTCTCTTGATGGCGTAAAAGCCGAGAGGTCGGGAAATCCGCCACTTGTTTTCCCTTGCGTAGATTGCAAGGACCATATGCTTTTCCACGGAGGGAAGATGCATTTTTATGCGCGAAGCGTGTTTGGAATTTCTGAATTGGCACTGAGGCATTATCAGAAACTACGTCTGCCCCGTCAGCGACGGGAGACGAGTTTTTACGCGCGATGCGCGATGTATACTTCTGGATTGGCGCTGAGGCCTTGCCAGAAGTTTTGTCTGCCCGTCAGCGACAAGAGACTGAATTTTACGCGCAGAGTACGGAGTAGACTTCTAGACTAGCACTGAGGCATTGCCAGAAGTTTTGTCTGCCACGTCACAGACGGGAGACAGAGTTTTATGCGCAGGACGCGGAGGTTGCGAAGCTACAACCTTGCTGGTCGGAAAAGCTAGAGAGTCGGCAGGAATGGTAGGGGATGTCCGGGGCATCCACATCTTACGCAATTTCCTGTTATCTTGGACAGAGAGGGAGTGAGAGCTACCCCCTGCTCGAAGCATGTCTTCGTAGGCGGTTTGGTCGATTTGGACGACCAAGGTCTTCTTCATTGATCCTACTGATACTGCATCGTGTTGAGCAATTGCTTTCTCGTCAGATAAGAAAGAGCTCCCCAGCAGAGTCGCCATCTTGTGTTTGATAATAAACGAAAAAAATAAAACTAGGTTTATACGAAACCCTTTCTTAGGTTTACAAACAAGAAGTACTATTAATCCTATACGAGGATGTTAAGTACAAAAATTAATCTGGGTAAATATTGCTATAGGAGTATGATCTGCGGTCGATCACTTTGTCCCTTGGACCACACGATGATGAAGAAGTGCTGTAGAAGAAGGAGATGCTTCAAAGATTGTAAGAGGGAGTGGATATTCGATACCAAAATCGTCGATCACTACTCTCTGTCTGTGCTCTTCTCTCTCAAGAATAGATTTATGACCTTTCGACCTTCGAACTTCTATTCTCCAAGTTTTCGACTTTCGACCTCATTCGACCTTGGACCTCTGTGGACGGAGGTCCCTATTTATAGAGTTTTAGTGACAGTAACCGTCCAGTCGGCGTAGAAGCGGGACAGTGGAGAGTGTGGCACTTTTTACTCGACGGTTAGAATAACTGCCACCCATGTATGAATGATCTTCTGAATTCGCGTGTGACGCGTGTCCCATTATGAGATAACGTGTATAACTGCTGCGAAGATCATGGCATGCAAGCCACGTAGGTAACTGCCCCTCGCGTAGAAAAGGTTGGCATAGAAGCCAATGACTGTCACCATGGTATAGAAGCCAAATAGTTGTTAAACTGGCGTAGAAGCCAGGTAGGCGTAGAAGCCCAGTAGCTGTCAAGTTGGCATAGAAGCCAAGTAGGCGTAGAAGCCTGATGCTGCATGGATAGGTAGCTAGCATAAAAGATAGCCGATCCTCCTTCTTTGACTGAGGTCTTGAACGTAGTCTGAACCAAATAGCCTTATCACGCACCAATACAAATATGTCCAGGTCGGCGTATTTCAAGGAGATAGCATACAGCGTGCTCCTATAGCTGAAAATAGCCTGATGGTGTAATATGCAGAGATGCTGATGTGGACATATTAGCCGTAATTATGGTTCACCCAGTCTTTGGAAGTAGAACCAAATCTCGTGCATTAAATGCAGAGATCTGCCCCCATCACGCGCATTAACTGTAGAGATGTGCCTCGAGCTCTGTACGAAGAGCAGCTTTTAACGTGGCAGTTTATTTTGTCTTCTGCTGAGCGTAAAAGCTCATATCTTCCTGTATAAAACTAGGCAGCGTATTCCCTTGAATGCGTAAAAGCAATTTGTATCAAGAAAATGTCACTAAACGACGGTCTGGGTTTCTGTGCCGAACCATCATTACAACCATCGTCTGGGTAGTCGTGCAGTACTCTTTGTCAGGAGTCAGGTTCACTGCATGATCTGACAGATTCGTTCGAGGAATACGAAGAGTTCCTCGTACACTTCCATGCTGCATTAAAAGTAGGTGGGTTTTACGCCATAAAGGCGAGGTAGCAACCTTTTTATGCTGAAGCAGTCTAAAATACTGTATTACGCGGGTTGTTCTGGAGCTATGTTTTACACTGTACTAGCGATGAAGCTCTGTTTTACGCCGATAGCTCTGAAGTCATATCTTACACCACACAGTACTGAAAACTCTGCTTTACGCAAATTTTATGCATAATGCATATAATTCTGTAGCGTATTTTTCATGCTTCTACACCGGCGTTCAAAAGACGACGTGCCTTTTAGGCCCCTGGATCTCCAATAGAGAACTATACCAAATCCTAGTTTTTAGCCAGATAGCTCACTTGTGGAGAAAGTCGTTCTTAACTGCATTCACTTAGACGGTTAGGCGACCCCATTGGATGTTTATATTTCAGTACTTTATTGGCATATTTTTAAATATATGTATCTTGTTACGTCCCTCTGAGGACCTGGTACCTTTCCAGATATAGATGAGCAGGAGTACCCGCAGGAGTATGGACCTGGACCTGACGCTACCTATCAGACTGAGGAGGTCTTACCTTTGGATTATATGTGATTCATTGCAGCTGTTTAGAGATTCTAATTGCTATTCTTTTCGAGACATTTATTCTTATATTGGAGTTTATTCTCTTCTTTCTTTAGTAGTTTTGTTATAATCGATTTATAGTGGATTTGTTTCCATCCGACTATCACACTTTGAGACTGCTTATTTGATATTCAGTTATTGATTTCCATTTATCTATTATTTGTGCTGTGGATGAGATATATATTGCGTGTGACTTGTTGTGACAGTATATTATCACTGTGGATTGGATATTCTTGTACAGCGTACGTGTGTATACGATTTCCATATATTAGAGTTCGTATACATGTGACTGGCGTGTTACGTATTCCTAGTCTTACATATTTTGGGACTGGGGCGTGACATATATATATACAATTATATCCTCCATGAATCTAGAATACAAGAAATAGATCTACATATAATTTGCACAAACACATGGAGAGTATCATACCGTATCCCACTAGATCTAGGATACGCATACGACACGAGTACACCACACATCCAAACATACCCCGAAGGACACGAATAAGTCACATATTTTATTTATGAACAATGCGAAGAGTCAAATATAAATCTACGTGTTCGTGTCAAAATATGACATGTACAAAGTCCCGTATCGGAGGAAAATTTTTTAAATCAATACGTATCACCAAATTGATGGGATACAACCTCCACGTACCCAATTATGGATACGATACTAGCCCCGAACACATAAGCACATGCCAAATTGATCTATAGGACTAATTGACACACACAACAAATGTCAATCTTAGAATTCCCCCAAAATTGACACAAAAAGTACCATAACTTTCTCAATAGGCCTCCTATAAACACAAAACCAAATTCTATGGGTAGCCTATGCATATGGATTAATTTTCTATGGTTAAATCTCAGATTTAGAATCTAAATTAAGGAAAAAAACTGAATTATATCTATTGGAAGATGGATTCCTAATAAAACCTCCAAAATTGATAAAATTGGCCTCCAACTTGTAGATCCTTGCTCCTCTTTGTAGATCCATGCTTCCTCCTTATAGATTTATGCTTTCTTCTTGTAGATCCATGCTCTAATAGCCTCTAATAGTGATTTGGAAAATAATTGGGTGAAAATTTGGTAGGGATTTGGTTGAGGGAATTTTCTAGATCTAGATTTGGAATGAAAAATGAAGAGAGAGAAAGTTTTTATCCCCTTTATATAGGCCTCACTTGCCCCCTCCCTCAAGCTACTATATAAAGTCTAAAATATCCCTTGGGGCCTCTCATGAAGAAATTAATTAAGGAGGGAAGCTTCTAGTCTAATAGTTTAATTAATTTAATCATCCTCCTAATTAATGGACTTTCTAGTTGGGCTCAATTCTAACAATTAATACATGTTGGTCCATGAGTCTAAACTAAACTAGTTAGGTCCACTAACATAAGTCCAAAAATAAATCTAACATGCTAATAATAAATAAATAATATAATAAATAAAAATTTAACATGCACAATATTTAATGAATTACCAAATGACTAAAATATCCTTTTCTAGAAAATATGGTAGTGACAGTAACTCAAAAGTAAAAGGACCCTACTTAGAACGAAGATCAACTACATCTAATAAAAACTTGGGTAGCACTGACATTAATCTAGACTAATCAAGTTCATGCTAGCATAATACTAGACTTAGGCTAGGGAATGGAACTAACAGGAACATGCTAAAGCATTACTAGGAATAGATAACTATGATAAAATTTAAATCTTACTCATATTCACTACTCCACGAGTCTGTGTCTCCTCTACCGTCATCGAAAAAGCCTATCCATGTCCCTGTGGTGGTGTCCTCTGGTGTTGTTAGGCTTGCTGGAAGAGTTTTGCCAGTGGTGCCAAGGGTGGCCTCGGCTGATATCCTCCTGGTGCTGGTAAAGCTTATCGGTTAACCATCAGTGTTTCTCCTCAATACTCCGTGCAATTTTTGGCTGAATGTTGGCTGGATCCGCAAACCAAGTACAATCCTAATCTGCATCAGCATTCCTTGGCGAGATGGCCTACCTTGCCACAATAATGACAAGTAGAGAGTCCTAGTACTGGTAGGGCTGATCGATGAATCATTAGTGCTCTCTCTCGACGCTCAGGGCAATCCCTTATATAATATTGACTGGATCCTCACGCTAAACATAATCCCTATTTAAGTCTACACTCCCTATCAATATCCTTGCCACAGTAGTGACAAGTAGGAAGGACTAGTGCTAGTGGTGTAAATGCTCTCTGTGGTAGATTCATCTGTGGTCACTTTGCAGCTCCTTCCTGCTGTGCTTGGTCTGGTGCTAATGCATTCGATCGTTTATGGCTGGACTCTCTCCTGGTGATGCACTCCATGGGTCGTGCTACAGTAAGGACGTCCATGTATGAACTAGTATAACGGAGCTGATTAATTTCTGTAGCTCAGAGCTAAGTCTGTCAAAGAACTTCTCCGCCCCTCTTTGCTAGGACTCTTGATGGACCTGTTGTTGCGTAGAATATTTGGAACATATAATATCCGTCCATAGGCTATCCTGGGGGAAAAATGGGCATTGGTGGAGTAAACTGCGACGGTGGTGGAATATTGTCTCGCCAAAATCTTGAGGCGTGTGGATCTGCTCAATTGATTTGTTGTGCTCATGGACCTCCACCCACTTGTGTCACTCCATCATCGTAGGTGACCACAATACCTTGTGGTATACCTACAGAATTCATCGCTGGCTCGTAGATTCATTACTCTACATCCAAAGTAAACTAAGAGAGGCGTACAGAGAAACCAAGGCAAGATGCAAGTCAAGAAATTATTTGAAGTCAATATAGAGGTCAAGAACAGATCAGCAAGTGGATGAGATCCTATAACTTATCCTATCCTAATTGCAGGCTTGCTCGGTTCCTTAGTTGAAACTGAAGCAACATAGTCATTGACCTACATGGGCCCACAAAAACTATATCACGCCCCAGTCCCAAAATACCGAGGGACTAGCCACGTGGCAATGGCCAGCAGCACACTCCAATGGGAAATTCTAATTTAATGGACCCATTAGAGTATACTTAAGCTGTAAAACAAATATAATGATCTATGATACATGTCACAGTC
The DNA here is from genome assembly GCA_036927795.1 of Iris macrosiphon. Lineage (NCBI taxonomy): Eukaryota > Viridiplantae > Streptophyta > Magnoliopsida > Asparagales > Iridaceae > Iris > Iris macrosiphon. The sequence goes on along the minus strand of JAYESA010000003.1, from coordinate 62,750,950 downwards.
TAATTCTAATCTCATCCACAAAAGGTAAACATAATTCAAATGGCAAACTAATCAAAAGAGAAATATAACAAGTCTCAATAAAATATCTCGAGAAACTACCCATAATGAGTTTAGTACAGTAATCCAAGAGACAAGAAATAGAGTATCTAAAAATAGATATAACCGAGTATATAACAAATACTCAGAAGAAATTCTCTGGCAATACCTCGTCCTCTGGTGCTGGTACTGCTCCAGTGTCTGCTCATGTCCCGTATACCTAGGGTTAGATCTCCTCTGTTATACCTAGGGACATAATCCCGATCCAGGTCCTCAGGGGACATAGCAAGGTACAAGAATAACTCAAACCAAATAAAATGCAGTATATAAAAATATATCAACAGGGCAAACTATGTAACCATCTATGTGAAATACAAATGAGAGCATTAATCATACTCAGGCTGAAACTACTATAGGCTCTGTGTCGGGGAAACCCATAGCAACATGTATTATCTCGAAGGGCCAATACATATGCCAAAGCTCTGGTCAGAGTCTAAGGCACTCCCAGTAATGTAATATATATATATATATATATATATATATATATATATATATATATATATAACATAATCAGCCTTTAGTATGGTAAGACTCTCCCCACCCAATGTAACCTCACGTCTCATGTCCATAACACGCAAGATTATGACCTCTAACTATTACAGCGAGTCATAATAATATCTCTATATATGCAAGTCTTATGTTACGAATCTTGGAGCTTATACAGAATTACCATGAATAACTCAGAAAAGATTATGTCTCATGAATAGTATCAAGTATCCTATGGTATAACGTACTTGGTAAAGCAAGCACGAAAATATAGGATCGAGATATCAACTCTCTAAGTGACGTTACACGACTCTGCGTACGGCACCGACACCCGAATCTTGTTCAGACGTTAAGCAACGTCTTACAGTTCTAGGTTAAGTAGGTACATCACATAAATAAATCAAGTAAATAATATTAAGACAATTATTGTAAGTTTGGTAAGGTACACTTGCTTGGGGTTTGAACTCCTTCAGTTGTTCCGGTAACATCAAAATCTTTAGGTACGCCTCCGGATGCTGAAATAAATATTACCATCACTCTCAAAAGACATGAAATAACTAGGATTGACTACCCATAAGTGTAATTTGGACACATGAACAAAATTGATAGTTTTTAGTCAAAGCGAGGTCATATGTGGCCCACTTCGCACAAAAAATGTGCCAGAGATAAAGTTTTCCAAATTTGTCAAACTTAGTGACTAAAAGTCCATAATGATGATATGAACCCAACAAAATATCCAAAATTGGATTCCGATGAGCCAGTCATAAATTGCCCGTCAAGTAGAGCCGTAGGGCCCACAAAAATGGGGTTTCGTCAATGTTTTCATAATCGAACCAAACTTGGGTCACAGGACCAGTGTAACGCTACGAATCCGATGGCACAAGTTTCGTTATGAAATAACAAGCACATACGAAATTATGACGAGTGTCAGAACGGCCCGATATGAAGTTTTTCGACGGATACGCGTTAATTCTGGTGTGCACGTACATCCAAATCAACTTTCACAAAATTTTACACATCCGTATTGACGATACGCGCCTTTCGATATAATTTGCACATGACGAGTCATCTCGTTTAGCGGGACACACCCAGTTTCAGAAAATTTTGAGTTTTGAAAACCAAGTTTTGGGTCAACTTTAACCCTCGAATAAAACAAAATATATAATCAATTAAATTAAACTAATTAAAGGGTTTAAAATTTGTTTATATTGTCTAATTTACTGTTTAGTTAGAATTTAGAATTATTAACTAGGTTGGGAGAAAAATGGCCATGAACATGGGGCTTCGGGACAGTTTTTAGAATCAGAAATTGGATTATTTTTTCCTGTTTTGCGTCACGATTTGTGACCGACACAGGACACGATACCCCGAACTAATTATACAGGGTTCGAGAGGGTCATGCTGCGATCACAATGCAATAGGCTGATCAAAAAATTTATGCAACGAGGAGGAAGTTAACTCACTTGAAACAAGGGTCGGCCGGGGTGTGCTGTGCGTGGACGGTGGTGGGCGGCGGTGGTCGATCGACGGTGGGTTGCTACGGCTGCTATGGTGGTGGTTGTGGGTCATGGTAGTGCAGGGGTAGCAGCGGTCGGTGGTGGTGCTGATAGCGACGGTGGGTCATCGGAGTCGTAGTCGTCGTTATCGTTATCGTCGTAGTGAGGTAGCCGGAGTCGATGACGGCGGTGGTCTGATGATGGTGGTGGTAGCGACTAGGTTTTTTTATGGGGATTATGGCCACGGTGGTTACGGGGAGGTGGACCGGAGAGGTCATCGACGGTTGGGAGGTGAACAGAGGGTTTGCCGGCGGTCGGAGTCGCGACGGTGGCGGCGGATCGTAACGGTTGAAAATTTAATTCTTCAGTTACTGAAGAAAAGTGCTAGCTGGTCGGGTCGGGTACGGGTTGTGGGTCGAGTCTAGATCCAAATCCAATAGGGTTGGTTCAGTTGGCTTTGGTTCAGTTTGGTTTGGTTCGGTCTAAGTTGGTTCGGTCTGGTTTAGTTTGGTTTATTTAAAATCAATGCTTTTCAGCTATTTAAAAATAGTTTTTGAGCCCAATAAATTCCATAAAAATTATACAATATCCAATTATTAATTTTGCACTCAAAAATATAATTTCTACAATATTTTAAAAATTGTTTTAATTCCCAAAAATATTAATCCCTAAAGAATATTATTTTAATTAATAAAAAAATTATAGAAAAATCTTAAAAAATTATAATTATAATTTAAAAAAATTTAGGTGTTTACAATCTACCCTCCTTAAAAGAATTACGTTCTCACAATTAAGAAATAAAACATAATCGGTCAGAAGAGATGACGCGATTGTAAGACATGTTTGAAGCACGACACAAAGGATAAAGAACCATGAACAAGGAAAAATTGAGAGAAATGATGAGGGTTTTGTTCAAGCAGAACATGTAGGGAAGAAATACAAACATTTCCCTAGGCAATGAGAGATAAGTAACTCAAAAGTAAAGAAGCCTGGTTAGAATGAAGATTAACTACAGCTTATGAAAACTTGGGTAGCACTGACATTAATCTATACTAATCAAGTTCATGCTAGCATAATACTAGGCTTAGGCTAGGGAATGGAACTAACATGCATATGCTAAAGCATTACTAGGAATAGATAACTATGATAAAACTTAAATCTTACTCATATTCACTACTCCACGAGTCTGTGCCTCCTCTACCGTCATCGCAAAAGCCTGTCCATGTCCCTGTGGTGGTGTCCTCTGGTGTTGCTGGGCTTGCTGGAAGAGTTTTGCCAGTGGTGCCAAGGGTGGCCTCGGCTGATATCCTCCCGGTGCTGGTAAAGCTTGTCGGTTAACCAACGGTGTTTCTCCTCGATGTTGTACAATTTTAGGTTGAATGTTGACTGGATCTGCAAACCAAGCACAATCCTAATCTGCGTCGGTATTCCTTGGCGAGATGGCCTATCTTGCCACAATAATGACAAGTAGGGAGTCCTAGTGCTGGTAGGGCTGATCGATGAATCATTAGTGTTCTCTCTCGACGCTCGGGACAATCCCTTACTGAATGCTGACTGGATCCATAAGCTAAACATAATCCCCATTTAAGTCTACACACCCTCTCAATATGGCCTACCTTGCCACAGTAGTGACAAGTAGAAAGGACTAGTACTAGTAGTATAAATGCTCTCTGTGGTAGATTCATCTATGGTCGCTTTGCATCTCCTTCCTACTGTGCTCGGTCTGGTGCTAATGCATTCGGCCACTGCTGGCTGGACTCTCTCATGGTGATGCACTCCATGGGTCATGCTGCAGTAATAATGTCCGTGTATGAAGTAGTTGCAACAGAGTTGATTAATTTCTGTAGCTCAGAGCTAAGTCCGTTAAAGAACTTCTCCGCCATACTTTGCTTGGCCTCTTGATGAACCTACTGTTGGGCTTGAATCATTGCGTAGAATATTTAGAATATCTGCTGTCCATCCATAGGCTGTCCTGGTGGAAAAACGGATATTGGTAGAGTAAACTACGGTGGTGGTGGACTGTCATCTCGCCAAAATCTTGAGGCATGCTGATCTACTCGATTAATTTGTTGTGCGGATGGACCTCCACCTACTTGTGTCACTCCATCATCGTAGGTGACCATAACACCTTGTGGTGTACCTGTGGGAGTCTCATCGCTGGCTCGTAGATCCATTACTATGCATCCAAAGTAAACTATGAGAGGCGCACAGAGGAACCAAGGCATGATGCAAGTCAAGAAATTATTTGAAGTCGAAATAGAGGTCAAGAACAGATCAACAAGTGGATGAGATCCTATAACTTATCCTATCCTAATTGCAGGCTTGTTCGGTTCCTTAGTTGAAACCGAAGCAACATAGTCGTTAACCTGCATGGGCCACCATAAAAACCATGTCACGCCCCAGTCCCAAAATACCGAGGGACTAGCCACGTGGCAATGGCCAGCAGCACCCTCCAATGGGCAAACCCAATTTAATAGACCCATTAGAGTGTACTTAAGCTATAAAACAAATATAATAGTCTACGATACATGTCACAGTCTAATTCTAATATCATTCACAAAAGGTAAACATAATTAAAATGGCAAACTAATCAAAAGAGAAATATGACAAGTCTTAATAAAATATCTCGGGGAACAACCCGATAACGAGTTTAGTACAGTAATCCAAGAAACAGGAAATAGAGTATCTAAAAACAGATATAACTGAGTATATAATAAATACTCAGGAGAAATCCTCTGGCAACACCTCGTCCTCTGGTATTGGTACTGCTCCAGTGTCTGCTCGTGTCCCGTATACCTCGGGGTAGATCTCCTCTGCTATACTTGGGGACATAATCCGGATCCAGGTTCTCAGGGGACATAGCAAGGTACAAGAATAACTCAAGCCAAATAAAATATAGTATATAAAAATATATCAATAGGACAAACTATATAACCATCTATGTGAAATGCAAATGAAAGCATTAATCATACTCAGGCTGAAACTACTATAGGCTCTGTGTCGGGGAAACCCATAGCAACATGTATTATCTCGAAGGGCCAGTACGTGTGCCAAAGCTCTGGTCATAGTCTAAGGCACTCCCAATAATGTAATATATATATAACATAATCAGCCTTTAGTATGATAATACTCTCCCCACCTAATGTAACCTCATATCTCATGTCCATAACATGCAAGATCATGACCTCTAACTATTACAACGAGTCATAATGATATCTCTATATATGCAAGTCTTATTTTATGAATCCTGTGAGCCTACACATAATCACCATGAATAACTCAGAAAAGATTATGGCTCATGAATAGTGTCAAGTGTCCTATGGTATGACATACTTGGTAAAGCAAGCACAAAAATATAGGATCGGATTATCAACTCTCTAAGTGACGTTACACAACTCCGCGTACGGCATCGACACCCGAATATTATTCGGACGCTAAACAACGTCTCACGGTCCTAGGTTGAGCAGATACATCATAGAAATAAATCAAGAAAATAACATTAAAGTAATTACTGTAAGTTTGGCAATGTACACTTGCCTGGGTTTTGAACTCCTTTAATTACTCCGGTTTATGTGGAATCTCCAGGTACACCTCTGGATGCTGAAACAAATATTATTATTACTCTCAGAATACATGAAATAACTATTATTGCCTACCCATAAGTCTAATTTGGACACATGAGCAAAATTGACAGTTTTTTGTCAAAGCGGGGTCCACATATGGCCCACTTTGCACCAAAAAATGTGCCAGATACAAAGTTCTCCAAATTTCTCAAACTTAGTGTTTACGAGTCAAGAATGATGATACGTACCCAACGGAATGTCCAAAACTGGATTCCGATGAGCCAGTCATAAAATTGCCCGTCAAGTGGAGCGAGGGGCCCACGAAAATGGGGTTTCGTCAACGTTCTCAGAATCGAACCAAACTTGGATCACAGGACCAGCGTAACGCTACGAATCCGATGGCACAAGTTTCGTTGTGAAACGACAAGCATACACAAAATTATGATGAGTGTCAGAACGGTCCGATACAAGAATTTTTGACGGATATACATTAATTCTGGTGTGCACGCACATCCAAATCAACTTTCGTAAAATCTCAAACGTCCGCATTGACGATACGCACCTTTTGGTGCAATTTGTACATGACAAGTTGCCTCATTTAGTAGAACATACCCAGTTTTCAGAAAATTTGGATTTTAAAAATTAATTTTGTAGTCAACTTTAACCGTGAATAAAATACAACTTATAATCAATTAAATTAAACTAATTAAAGGGTTTAAAACTGGTTTATATTGTCTAATTTACTGTTCAATTGGAATTTAGAATTATTAACTAGGTTGGGAAAAAAATGGCCATGATCATGGGGCTTCGGGACAGTTTTTAGAACCAGAAATTGGGTTATTTTTCCTGTTTTTCGTCGCGGTTTTCAACCGACACAGGACACGATATCCCAATCTAATTATATAGGATTCGAGAGGGTCATACAACACACACTTTGTAATAAGTCGTTCGAGAAATGACACAACATGGAAGAGGAAAACTTACAGAAAGCTGAGGGGTCGAATTTGCCTGTACTGTGCGTGAATGGTGGTGGGGCGGCGGTGCACAGTCGTCGTCGGCTGCTGCTGCGGCTGCTATGGTGGCGACTGATGTGATGACAGGGTCGTCGTCGCTGGGGTATGGCCGAAGTCGTCGAGGTCGTCGCAATCGTAGTCGGAGAGGGTGACCTGTGATGGTGGTGGTTGCGATGGTAGTGGAGGTTCGGTCGGGTTTATATAGGAGTTGGCTGGCGGCGGTTACGGGGAGGTGGACCAGAGAGGTCGCCCGAGGTTGGGGAGTTGGACCAATGGGTTGGCCAGCGGCGGAGTCACGGCGACGGGGAGTAATTGTCCACGAAGATTTGAACGGTCAAAATTTAAATTCTACGGTTACTGTAGTAATGGGTAGCGGGTCGGGTTCGGGTCCAATAGGGTTGGGCTAGTTCGGTTGCGTTCAGTTTGGTTTGGTTCGGTTCAAGTTGGTTCGCTTTGGTTTAATTTGGTTTATTTAAAAATAATACTTTTTAGCTATTTAAAAATAGTTTTTGAGCCCAATAAATTCTAGAAAAATTACACAATATCCAATTATTAATTTTACACTCAAAAATATAATTTTTACAATATTTTAATAATTATTTTAATTCCCAAAAATATTAATCCCTAAAGAACATTATTTTAATTAATAAAAAATTACAAAAAAATTTAAAAAATCATAAATAAAATTTTTTAAAAAAATTGGGTGTTTACACAGTCCATGGGTATGGTTTATTTCATGAAAAAATATTTTATATCATATTTTATTCTGTTTTAATCTCAAAAAATAATTATCTTTTTATTTCATCCAAAATAACCTCTAATTACGAGCAAAACAATCCCATAAAGCCACCCGAAACCTAGGCTAGTGACCCTTATTTTAGGGTTCAGAATTATGATAAAAATACTATAAAAATAATTCTAAAATACTTATTTACAGTAAAAAAATACTATTAATTTTTTTTTTTAAGAATTAACAACAAAACCTCCAAGAACCGTGTCACAAAATCTAAAACTAGCCCTACCGTTGTCCAATTTATCATCAATATAACATAAAATTTCTCATAGATTTTTATGGTGGAAAAAGATGGCAAGTAAGGGTTCTAAAATATTAAATTTATATAAATCTAAGAGATTCATGCCATGTAAATTTAAGAAGGAAAGTTTGAATCCTTATCCGAAAGCTTTGAAGGTTTGGATGACGTTGCCTCTTCTAGTTCAAGAATGCACCTTCTTGCTTGTGCTTGCCTTGCTTCTCTCTTATTGATGGATTGATGATGATGACAATAGATTCTTGATGGGTTTGATGGCAATGGTGGATCCTTTATGGTTGTTTAGTGAAGATTGGGTGGAATGGTGATGAAAGGTGAAGCTTTGAAAGATAGGAGAGAGTTTTTGGTGAAGGAGATAATGTTATGAGGGGTAGATGACAAGGGGGGCTACTCTTACATGTGAAAGAGAGGGGAGAGGTTGGCCAAAAATGGGAGAGAGTTGTTAGGGTTAGGGTTTTGTTATAAGGGGGTATATATATGGGCTTTTTGGATAGATTTAAACCTAGAAGGGGGTGTTCCTAGGGCTTGTAGGGGTCGGCCACCAAGGAGGATGCTTTTGCACAAAATTATGAAGAGGGGGTGGGTTGTTATGGTTAAAATTTGGTTGGTTAGGATCTTGGGTGGTTAGGTAGGTAGTTAGTTAGGTAGTTTGCCAACTAGGATGTCACCTATGACCCTTTCTATAATTAGAACTCTATAAATATAACCACACACACACACACACACACACACACACACACACACACACACACACACATATATATATATATATATATATATATATATATATATATATATATATATATATATATATATATATGGGGGTATTTATGTGCATTATATGACTACATGAGTTTGGATTGGGTTTGGGTCAAGTTTTAGTCAAAATGAGGCAGTTTTACGGTAACCGTGGTTCTAGATGTTTGACAATATTTTTGGAGCATGGGGGAGGTCAAACAAATATAACATCCATATCCCAAATATATTAGGCATAATCAAGATTAGTAATATAAATTTTATTAGGAGAAAAAAGGTTGTGCATTGCTTAAAATATCCAAGCCATACCAAAGGGTCATATATAAAAAAGTATTTAGAAATTAATACTTTAATCCATTAAATTCAATAAAATAAATAAAATAAATTGAAAAAATAACAAATTAACCCTATTAAAAAATGAGGGGGCTTACAAGTATCCACACACTTCTCATAAGACCACACAACATGCCCATTATAGAAACAATAGATCCAATTATTATGTCAATGTTAAATGTCCTATTTGATTTGAAGTCTAGCTTCTTAGTTCTTGCAATTGTTTCCATATTAGCATGTCCTAGATGCATGTGCCATAACCAGCTTGCATCCTTGTTAGCATATAGGCATCTACCTGTGTGGTTAGTATCTTCTGAAAGATAAAATACATAAATATTGTCTTCCCTTATTCCTTCAAATACTGTTTTATCTGTTGATTCATCAATTATAGAATATTTGTATTTTGCAAAATTGATACCATAACCATGATCAGCTAAGTGACTAATGCTAAGTAAGTTATGTTTTAATTCAGTAACAAGACAAACATCTTTAATCACTGGACATGGAGACATACCAACATCACTGTTACCTATAATGTACCATTTCAAGTTGTGGTCGAAGAAAATATATCCTTCTTTCTTCATCGACAATGTTGTAAATAAAGATGTGTCACCAGTCTTATGCCGTGAGCAACCGCTATCGAGGATCCATTTGCTTTTAAAATGTGAAGGGTGGACCACCTACAAAATAATTTGTAGATGTAATATTTGGTATCCATTTCATGAAGGGTCCTAGAGTGTTAATATGTGGTACCCAATTATATATATTCATATCAACCAGTTTTCTAAGCTTACATAATGAAAAGATGTGTCCAATAGTACATAAGGGACTTTCATCAACCAAGCTAAGTATACCAACAACTTATTCAAGAAGTTTGAAATAAAAAATTCAAAACCAATTGGGACTCCTATAGCGACTTCTACCAAGCTTGACATTGATGAACATGGCAAACCAGTCGACACACGTAAGTATCGAGGTATGATTGATAGTCTACTTTATTTAACTAGTAGTCGTCCTGATATAATGTTTAGTGTTTGCCTATGTGCAAGATTCTAAGCTAATCCTAAGAAATCATACTTGTGCGCAGTTAAGCGTATCTTTTGATACCTTAAAAGGAACTTCGACTGTCGGCTTATGGTATCCCAATACCTCATCGTTTAACCTTACTGGTTATTCGGATGCTGATTTTTTCGGATGTAAAGTTGATCGAAAGAGCACCAACGGCATATGTCATTTCCTAGGAAAAAATTTAGTCTCATGGTCTAGCAAGAAATAAAATTCTGTAGCATTGTCAACTACTGAGGCTGAGTATATCGCTGCATAACGTTGTTGTCTCAAATTTTGTGGATGAAGCAAACTCTTGAAGACTATAATCTTTACTATACCAAGATCCCTATATATTATGATAACACTAGCACACTCAATCTCACTAAGAACCTTATATGTCACTCACGTACTAAATATATTGAGATTAGACACCACTTTTTATGAGATCATAAAGCACACGGTGATATATGTATTAAATTTGTTGACACAGAACATCAATTAGCTGATATATTTACTAAACTCTTAGCAAAAGATCGATTCAACTTTATACATCATGAATTAGGAATTTTGGATATCAATGATACATAATTTATATGTATTTCTTTTAATCTCGGTCATATATATATAAATTATTTTAGAGACAAGCCGAAAGGGTCATTCTGTCAAAAATGCATAAATAGCCTAAGCAATACGGTACTTAAGCGTCTTTTTAGACCACCGTTAGCTGAGATACGACCCCTACAACTAATCTGAGATGATCAATACATAACAGAAAAAAAAGATTTATTAAATACTGTTAATCATTATTATTGAGATTCATAAATTACTAATTTATTGATCTACAAAGTTGACCTGTATCTAAAAGAAAGTGAACTATAAATTAAACTTGATTGATGCATCAGAACTTAACCAGAGTTCGGACAGAGTTCAGACCAAACTTGACCCAAACTCGGTTCGAGTTTGATTGTCCTCGATTCTATTTTAAGTTGTGGACCTCACTCTCTTTTATATATACCTACCGTATTCTCCCCAATCGGCTCCAGAACCTCCCAGCGACCGAAAACCTTCATAAACCCTAGTTTTCTAAAACCTTAATCCCCTTGGATCTCCCTTCTCGTGCGGTTTTAGGATATAGAAATTTGAATTTCGGTTCCTATCATTATTCTCTACCACTGTTCCTGATTTGTTTGAAGGTATTATTCCTATTTCTCCTCTTTTCAATTATTTTACATGGCTCCCAAACTGTTTAAGAAGAAGAAAAAAGTTGGAGAAGCTTCATCTTTCACTCAGGATGATGCTTCTCAATCTCTGTTTAGCCCTGTTATGCCAGACGATAGAGAAATTAATGGACTAATCTTTGCATCGTTAGATCAATCTAATGAATGGTTCAACGACTTTGTCGACCGCACCGTCTGTGCTGGCAGTCCCATCAATTTTACTGTGTTTCCAAATTATTTGGAAACTTTTTGTGCATTAGGATTGGAAGACTTAGTTACTACTAGATTTCCTATTATTATCAATGCTATTCACATATTTCACTGCAATATATCATTACTTGATATTCTATTAAATCTTGTGTTGCTGGATTAAATATTGAATTTGATGCTGAATACTTAGGAAAAATTCTTCACATTCCAAATGAAGGAGAACCCTTAGTACCTATCACATCTTACAAATTCACCGATGACACAACTCAAAACTCTTTTAAAGACTATATATGTGTCACGCCCCAGTCCCAAAATACCGAGGGACTAGCCACATGGCAATGGCTATCAGCATACTCCAATGGGCAAACCCAATTTAATGGACCAGTTAGAGTGTACTTAAGCTGTAAAACAAATATAATGGACTACGATACATGTCACAGTCTAATTCTAATATCATCCACAAAAGGTAAACACAATTCAAATGTCAGACTAATCAAAAGAGAAATATAACAAGTCTCAATAAAATGTCCCGGGGAACAACCCGATAATGAGTTTAGTACAGTAATCCACGAGACATGAAATAGAGTATCTAAAAACAGATATAACTGAGTATATAACAAATACTCAGGAGAAATTCTCTGGCACCACCTCGTCCTCTGGTGCTGGTACTGCTTCAGTGTCTGCTCTTGTCCCGTATATCTCAGGGTAAATCTCCTCTGCTATACCTGGAGATATAATCCAGATCCAGGTCCTCAGGGAATATAGAAAGGTACACAAATAACTCAAGCCAAATAAAATACAGTAAATAAAATATATCAACAGGGCAAACTATGTAACCAACTATATAAAATGCAAATGAGAGCATTAATCATACCCAGGCTGAAACTACTATAGGCTCTGTGTCGGGAAAACCCATAACAACATGTATTATCTCGAAGGGCCAGTACGTGTGCCAAAGCTCTGGTCAGAGTCTAAGGCACTCCCAGTAATATATATATATATATATATATATATATATATATATATATATATATAATATAATCAGCCTTTAGTAGGGTAAGACTTTTCCCACCTAATGTAACCTCATGTCTCATGTCCATAACACGCAAGATCATGACCTCTAACTATTACAGCGAGTCATAATGATATCTCTATATGTGCAAGTCTTATATCACGAATCCTATGAGCCTATACAGAATCACCATGAATAACTCAGAAAAGATTCTTTCTCATGAATAGTGTCAAGTGTCCTATGGTATGACGTACATGGTAAAGCAAGCACAAAAAAATAGGATCGTGTTATCAACTCTCTAAGTGACGTTACACGACTCCACGTACGACGTCGACACCCGAATATTATTCGAACGCTAAGCAATGGACGCTAAGCAATGTCTCGCGGTCCTAGGTTGAGCAGATACATCACAGAAATAAATCAAGAAAATAACATTATAGTAATTACTACAAGTTTTGGCAAGGTACACTTGCTTGTATTCTGAACTCCTTCAGTTGATCCGGTAACATCGAAATCTCCAGGTAGGCCTCCAGATGCTGAAATAAACATTATCATCACTCTCAAAATATATAAAATAGCTAGAATTGACTACCCACAAATCCAACTTGGATACAAGGATATAATTGACAGTTTCTGGTCAAAGCGAGGTCCACATGTGGCCCACTTCGTACCTAAAAATGTGCCAGAGATAAAATTCTCCAAATTTGTCAAACTTAGTGTCTACGAGTCTAGAACGATGATACGAACCAAATGAAATGTTCAGAACTGGATTCCGATGAGCTGGTCATAAAATCGTCCGTCAAGTGGAGCCATAGGGCCCACAAAAATGGGGTTTTGTCAATATTCTCAGAATCGAACCAAACTTGGGTCACATGACCAGCATAACGCTACAAATCCGATGACACAAGTTTTATTATGAAACGACAAGCACACACAAAATTATGACGAGTGTCAGAACAGACCGATATAGGATTTTTTGACGGATACACGTTAATTCTGGTGTGCACGCACATCCAAATTAACTTTTATAAAATTCATACATTCGCATTGATGATACGCGTCTTTTGATGTAATTTGCACCCAACAAAGTTGCTTCATTTAGCGGGACGCACCCAGTTTCGGGAAATTTTGGGTTTTGAAAATAAAGTTTTTGGTCAACTTTAACCACAAATAAAACACAACTTACAGCAAATTAAAATAATCTAATTAATGGGTTTAAAACTTATTTATATTGTCTAATTTACTGTTCAAGTGAATTTTAAAAATATTAAGTAGGTTAGAAGTAAAACGGCCATGAACTTAGGGTTTCGGGAGAGTTTTTAGAACCATAAATTGGGTTATTTTCCCCTATTTTGTGTCGCGGTTTACGATCGACACATAAGATGATACCCCGATCTAATTATACAGGATTTGAGAGGGTCATACAATAAACACATTACAATAATCCGTTCGAGAATTAACACATCGTGGGAGAAGAAAAACTCACCGGAACAGGGGTCGGTCACGGTGTGCTACACGTGTACGGTGGCGGGGCGGCGGTGCACAGTCATAGTCGGTAGCTGCTGCGGCTGCTGTGGTGATCGTTGTGGGTCGTGGTGGTGCTGGTAGTGGTGGCGGGTCGTCGTCGTCACCGGAGTCGGTGAGGTCATCGTCGGGGTATGGTCGGAGGTGAATCAGGGTCGTCGGAGAGGGTGACTGGTGATGGCGGTGGTTGTGATGGTGGTAGGGGTTTATATAGGCTAGGGTGGCGGTTGGGGAGGTGAACCGGAGAGTCGGCCGGCAACAGGGAGGCGAACCGAAGGGTCGGCCAGTGGGGTCTCGGCGGCGGGGAGGTGAACGACCGACGGCGGAGAGTGAAACGGTCGGCGGGTTTTTAATTTCTTCAGTTACTGTTGAAGATGGGTTAGCGGGTCGGGTCGGGTTGTGGGTCGGGTTGGATCCAATCCATTAGGGTTGGGTTGGTTCAGTTGGGTTTGGTTCAAGTTTGGTTCGGTTGGTTCGGTCTGGTTTAATTTGGTTTATTTAAATTAATGCTTTTTAGCTATTTAAAAATAATTTTTGAGCTCAATAAATTCCAGAAAAATGACACAATATTCAATTATTAATTTTACACTCAAAAATATAATTTTTATAATATTTTAATATTTAATTTAATTCACAAAAATATTAATCCCTGAAGAACATTTATTTTAATTAATAAAAAAAGAAAATTCTCGTAAAATCATAAATTAAATTAATTTTTTTAAAAATATGGGTATTTACAATCTATCCACCTTAAAAGAATTATGTTCTCACAATTTAAGAAAATGAAACGTAACTGGTCAGAAGAGATGACGCGGTTGTAAGACATGTTTGAAGCACGACACAAAGGATAAAGAACCATGAACAAGGAAAAATCGAGAGGAAGGGTGAGGGTTTTGTTCAAGTAGAACACGTAGGAAAGGAATAAAAATATTTTCCTAGGGAATGAGAGAAGTAACTCAAGAGTAAAGGAGCCTGGTTAGAGCAATGATCTATTACAGTTTTGAAAACTTGGTACCAGTTACTAATCTAGACTAACAAGTTCACTTTAATCAGAATACTAGGTATAGGCTAGGGAATGGAACTAACAGGCACATGCTAAAGCATTACTAGGAAATATAGCTATGATAAAACTTAAATCTTACTCATATTCGCTACTCCTTGAGTCTGTGCCTCCTCCACTGTCATAGCAAAAGCCTGTCCACGTCCTTGTGGTGGTGCCCTCTATTGTTGCTAGGCTTGTTGGAAGAGTGCTGCCCGTGGTGCCAAGGGTGGCCTCGGCTAATATCCTCCTGGTGCTGGTAAAGCTTGTCGATTTACTATCGGTGCTCCTTCTCAATGCTCAGGACAATCCCTTACTGAATGCTGACTGGATCTGCAAGCTAAACATAATCCCAATTTAAGTCTGCACTCCCTTTCAATATGGCCTACCTTGCCACAATAGTGACAAGTAGGAAGGGTTAGGTATTGTAATACTGCTTTCTGTGGTAGTTTCATCTGTGGTCACTTTACAGCTCTTTTCTGCTTTGTTTGGTCTGATGCTAATGCATACGGCTGCTTCTGACTGGACTCTCTCCTGGTGGCATGCTCCATGCGTCAAGCTGCAGCAAGGACGTCCGTATAAGAAGTAGGTACGACAGATCTAATCTGTCTTTGTAGTTCAAAGTTTAGTCCGTCAAAGAATTTCTCAGTCTTCACTTCTTCTGTCAGAATTAGTGTAGGCACGAAGTGCCTCAAATGGATGAACTTCGTATTGTACTCTTCCACTGTTATATTGTCTTGAGTGAGGCCATTGATCTTGTCCCAAAGTTTTGATCGAGCAATAGATGGAATGTATATCTCCTGAAAGAGTCTAGAGAACTCCTCCCAAGTGACTCAGTCTGGTCCGAGCCGTCTCTCTCAGATAGCCACCAGTGATGTGCATTGCCAGCCAACTACATCCGAATAGCAGTCATCCAACGCTCCCTTGGAAGCTCAGCTGCTTCTAATTGGTGTTGAGTGTTTGTGAGCCACTCATGAACTTCAGTGGGCTCCTCCTCGCCTGAAAAGGTACGGGACTTCAGCTGGCAAAAATCGGTGATAGATCCCGTCGATGGCCATCTAGCTGGTGGGTTCGCCTGCTCCAGTGCGGTCACTATACTGTTTCTCAGGTTCTCTGACTCGTGACACAGAGCCTCTTGATGAATCTGCTGTTAGGTTTGCATCATTGCGTAGAATATTTAGAATATCTGCTGACCATCCATAGGCTGTCCTGGTGGAAAAATAGGCATCGGTGGAGTAAACTGCGGTGGTAGTGGAATATCGTCTTGCCGGAACCTCGATGCGTGCTGTTCTGCTTGACTGCTTTGGTGAGTAGAGGGATCTCCACTCAATGGTGTCACTCCATCAACGTAGGTGACCACAACACCTTGTGGTATACCTGTGGGAGTCTCATCACTAACTCGTGGATCCATTACTCTGTATCCAAAGTAAACTATGAGAGGCGCACAGAGGAACCAAGGTAGGATGCAAGTCAAAAAATTATTTTAAAGTCGATATAAAGGTCAAGAACATGTCAATATGTGGATGAGATCCTATAACTTATCCTATACTAATCGCAGTCTTGCTCGATCCCTTAGTTAAAATCGAAGGAATATAGTCGTAGACCTGCATGGGCTACCATAAAAACTATGTCATGCCCCAGTCCCAAAATACCGAAGGACTAGCCACGTGGCAATGGCCAGCATCACACTCCAATGGGCGAATCCAATTTAATGGACCCGTTAGAGTGTACTTAAGATGTAAAATAAATACAATATACTACAATACATATTATAGTCTAATTCTAATCTCATCCACAGAAGGTAAACATAATTCAAATATCAGACTAATCAAAAGAGAAATATAACAAGTCTCAGTAAAATATCTCGGGGAACAACCCAATAATGAGTTTAGTACAGTAATCCAAGAGACAAGAAATAGAGTATCTAAAACAGATATAACTGAGTATATAACAAATACTCAGGAGAATTCCTCCGGTACTATCTCGTCCTCTGGTGCTGGTATTGCTCTAGTATCTGCTCATGTCCCGTATACCTTGGGATAGATCTCCTCTGCTATACCTGGGAACATAATCCAGATCCAGGTCCTCAGGGGACATAAAAAGGTACAATAATAACTCAAGCCAAATAAAATACAGAAAATAAAATATATCAATAGGGCAAACTATGTAACCAGCTATGTAAAATACAAATGAGAGCATTAATCATACTCATGCTGAAACTACTATAGGCTCTGTGTCGGAAAACCCCGTAGCAGCATGTATTATCTTGAAGGGCCATTACGTGTGCCAAAGCTCTGGTAGGCACTCCCAGTAATATAATATATATATATATATATATATATATATATATATATATATATATATATATATATATATATATATATATATATAATACAATCAGTCTTTAGTATGGTAAGACTCTTTCCACCCAATGTAACCTCACGTCTCATGTCCATAACACGCAAGATCATGACCTCTAACTATTACAGCAAGTCATAATGATATCTCTATATATGCAAGTCTTATGTCACGAATTCTATGAGCCTATACAGAATCACCATGAATAACTCAGAAAAGATTCTGTCTCATGAATAGTATCAAGTGTCCTATGGTATGACGTACTTGGTAAAGCAAGCACAAAAAAAATATGATCGTGTTATCAACTCTCTAAGTGATGTTACACGACTCCGCGTACGTTGTCGACACCCGAATATGATTCGGACGCTAAGCAACATCTCGTGGTCCTAGGTTGAGCAGATACATCACATAAATAAATCAAGAAAATAATATTATAGTAATTACTGTAAGTTTTGGCAAGGTACACTTGCTTGTGTTCTAAACTCCTTCAGTTGATCCGGTAACAACAAAATCTTCAGGTATACCTCCGGATGCTGAAATAAATATTACTGTCACTCTCAGAATGCATGAAATAGCTAAGATTGACTACCCATATATCCAATTTGGACACAGGGATAGAATTGACAGTTTCTGGTCAAAGCATGGTCCACATGTGGCCCACTTCGCACCGAAAAATATGCCAAAGACAGAGTTCTCTAAATTCATCAAACATAGTGTCTACAAGTCCAGAACGATGATACGAACCCAACGGAACATCCAAAACTGAATTTTGATGAGCTGATTACAAAACGTCCATCAAGTGGAGACGTAGGGCCCACAAAAATAAAATTTTGTCAACGTTCTCAGAATCGAACCAAACTTAGGTCACAACACCAGCGTAACGCAACGAATCTGATGGTGCAAGTTTCGTTATGAAATGACAAGCACACACAAAATTATAACGAGTGTCAGAATAGGTCGATACGGGATTTTTCGACGGATACGAGTTAATTCTGGTGTGCACGCATATCTAAATCAACTTTTACAAAATCTCACACGTTCACATTGATGATACGCGCCTTTCAATATAATTTGTACACAACGAAGTTGCTTCGTTTAGCGGGATGCATCCAGTTTTGAGAAATTTTGGATTTTAAAAACCAATTTTTTGGTCAACTTTAACCACGAATAAAACATAACTTACAGCAAATTAAAATAATCTAATTAATGGGTTTAAAACTTGTTTATATTGTTTAATTTAAGGTTCAAGTGAATTTTAAAAATATTAAATAGGTTAGAGGTAAAACGGCATGAATTTAGGGCTTCAGGATAGTTTCCAGAACCAGAAATTGGGTTATTTTTTCCTGTTAAGTGTTACGGTTTACGATCGATACAAGACACGATACCCCAATCTAATTGTATAGATTTTGAGAGGGTCATACAGCAAATATATCATAATAATTCGTTCGAGAATCGACACATTGTGGAAGAAGAAAAACTCACCGAAATCGGGGTTGGCCGTGGTGTACTGTACGTGTACGGTGGCGGGGCGGCGGTGCACAGTCATCGTTGACGGCTATTACGGTGGTCGTCGTGGGTCATGGTGGTTCTGGTAGTGGCGGTGGGTTATCATCATCGCCGGAGTCGACGAGGTCGTCGTCGGGGTGTGGCCGAAGGTGAGTCTGGGTCGTCGAAGAGGGTGATTGGTGATGGCGATGGTTGTGATGGTAGTGGGGGTTTATATAGGCTAGGGTGGAAGTTGGGGAGGTGAACCGGAGAGTCGGCCGACGACGAGGAGGCGAACCGAAGGTTCGGCCGGGGGGTCTCGGCGGCGGGGAGGTGAACGGCCGGCGGCGGAGAGTGAAACGGTCGACAAGTTTTAAATTTCTTCAGTTACGGTTGAAGATGGGTTAGCGGGTCGAGTCGGGTTGTGGGTCGGGTTGGATCCAATCCATTAGGGTTGGGTTGGTTCAGTTGGGTTTAGTTCAAGTTTGGTTCGGTTGGTTCGGTCTGGTTTAATTTAGTTTATTTAAAATAAATACTTTTTAGCTATTTAAAAATAGTTTTTGAGCCCAATAAATTCTAAAAAAATTATACAATATCAAAATTTTAATTTTACACTCAAAAATATAATTTTTACAATATTTTAATATTTGATTTAATTCATAAAAATATTAATTCCTGAAGTACATTTATTTTAATTAATAAAAAATACAGAAAAATCTCAAAAAATCATAAATTAAATTTTCTAAAAAATCTGGGTGTTTACAATATGCTTACCCAATCCTCGTCCTCAGGGTCAACTTAAGGCCAAATACTTGAATAGATGGTTCTGTGACTTACGTCGTATTATCTTTTCAACTATCATGTCTAAACAAACCTCCACTGATGAGATTACCAATCTTGAGCTTTGTGATATATATTATATCCACTTTGGAATCAAATTCAGCTTTCCCAAACTATGATTCAGATGATGATAAATCCCGCAAGAATAAGCATAACATTTTGTACACTATGTAATTGCCTATTATCTTTGAGCATTTCCATATATCTCTTGAGGATTGCCCCTATCTTGTCGAACCGGCCTATCTTTTTGCTACTCGACGATCTGACCATGCCTCTATAGCTGCACCACCTCCTCCTCCATATGCTACTGCCTCACCTCACCCTGACCCTGCTGCTGCTCCAGAGCCACCTGCCTCCGTGGACAAGGTTCGGACTATGATGCAAGATCATATCAGAGTTCAGGATGAGCGTCACAGACTTGCACTAGAGCGTCGTACTCTCGAGGATGACCGTCACAAACAGATAGACTATCAGACCACTCTTTATTTTCAGGCGATATCCAATACCTTGGCGGACATGCAGTACTCCTTCTTTCATATCCCCGGCGGACCCTATCATATGGTTCGTGATCCTTCACGAGACAAATACCGGATTGTTGACCCATATGTTCAGCCTTACTTTGATCCAACTACTGTATTATATGATCCCAACCGCCCTACTGAGACTGGAGACCCGACGAGTGGAGATGACGAGTGATACAAATTATTATGTTATTTTTTAATGATATTCACTATTTTTGACTGCTTTAGTTTATTATATTTTTGCACATATCTTTTATGTAGCACTTTCAGACTTCTGCACTAGGTTATGACTTCAGTTTATGGTTAAAACTATTTTTATTATTATTTAGTATGATTCTACTTCTTTAATTTCTGTGATTGTGAAATAAATCTTAATTAATTTGTTATCTAAATAATTATATTAATGCTGATTTAATGCCAATTTTTGCTTACTTAAATTTTAAATGCTTATATCTATGTTACTTCACTCTTATTATTTTCTTGACATCAACAATTATGGGAGAGCTTTTTTTAATTTTGATCAAATGATAATGGGGGAGTAGTACTATATCAAGCAATCCAAAGCAAAAAGAAGATGAGTATCATCAAAAGATTTTGAGTTTTATTCTCTGCTATATTAGTCAGAGTTTGTCAATTATCAAAATGGGGAAGATTATTGGCCCATTAGTCATGGTCACACCTTATTTCGATAATCGTCTAAAACTCAAACTTGATATAACCTACGAGAATCAATACGAAGATGATATGTTGCTACATCTATAGTTTCATATTATGGGATGTGACTTGCCTTCAAGTATCGAGTCGCACTTGGCATTTAGAGGCTATCCTAAAATATTTTCTAAACCCAGATTATTTTAGCCAAAATATTTTGTATTTTGAAACTAGCCCGAACCTGTTTCTAAAACTGAGTTAGCCCAAACCAACCCAACCCAACCTATTCTGAAATTAACCATGTTTAAAAGAAACAAACTCGGTGTGAGTTTTGACCAAACTTGGTCCCTGACTTAGTATTTCATGGAAACCAGTTCCTCCTGCAGACTCATCTCCAACGTTCAAAAATTTGAACGTTTGGCATCCGAATTCGTCCCGAACTCGGTTTACAAAAATACTATAAATAGAGAAGGAATTCACCATTCTTATTTATTGATTCACTCTCTCCTCTTCTCTATTACTTAAATTCAAGAGCCTATTCTATCCCAAGCTGTAAAACCCCTATTCCTAGAAATCATATTTATTATTTTTTTATTAATTAATAATTTAATTATAGTAATTATGTGCTAATTAGGAGAAATAGATTTTTATTAATTTTTATTTTAGGTGCTCGTGCACTTAGGGGATTTATGGGGCCATTAGGAATTTTTCCGAATTTATTTCATGTAGGAGATCCCTTGAGCAGTTGCTAGCTTAATGGTGTACATTAATATAATTCTAGATTTTTCTATGAGTATATACGTGTATATATATATAAATTTAAAAATATATATATATATATACAAATATATTTAAAGGAAAATATAAAAGAAAAGAAAAAAAACTATTAATAACTACAAACCATTACTTAACTACTCCAACCCATTCCCATGTAAACCACCCCTTAGCAAAGAAACAGCCGCCCCTAGCAAATTTGCAAACCCCACTTTGTGAGCCACCCTTTTTTCTATGCACAGCAAGCCCATGAGCGACCCAATACACCGCGAGCGGATTCCCCCCTCTTCCTCTCTCATATATATATATATATATATATATATATATATATATATATATATATATATTCTATTTCATCCCAAACCCTAACCCTAGATCACCCTAAACTCTTCCTCTTCCTATCTAGACTTAAGGAGCACCGCAACTACAGCCGGAGAACCCTGCTAGGCCGTCCAAACCGATCCCGACGACCGCGATCCCGCGCACCCCGAGCACTGCAGATTTCTCCAGCGAGGTACCTGTTTTCCTAAGTTGTTTTTTGTCGCCTCGCTCAACCAAACGCCACCTCGTCTTCATCGGTATGCTCACCCCTTAACTCTCTTCCATATCTGTGTGATAGTAGACCTCGAATAATGCATAACCATAGGCGAAAACAGCGCCAAAGTTGGTAAAAAAAGACCAATTTCTGGGATTGCAGAAAACTGCGGTGATCATCCATGTTCCCGGATTCGTATCTCCCACCACAGAGATCCAAATTCGATGATTCTTTTTGGTATGTGTAGACCACTTGACCTAGTTTAATTTTTGTTAAATAACCCTAGATTATTAACTGTGTAGACAGAATTAAATTCGTTGGAAAATCCCGCGAACACACTTTTCCAGATTTCTAAAAGTTGTGAAACGGAGCGTGCCCTGCCAAACGGGACCACCCCGCCATGTACTAAGTGTACTAAACGGTGCGTGCAGCGTAACTGGATACGTGAGAATTCACGGAAACTGATTCGGACGCGTGTGCACGCTGGAATCAGCCTGTATCCGCGGACACATCCCGTATCACAACTTTTGTGAAAGTCGTGCGCATTTTGTGCACGTTCGTCAGATTACAACGAAACTTACGCCACTGGACTCGTGGTAACCTGCTGGTCCTGTGACCCAATTTTCACGCAATTCTGAGATAGTTGACCAAGTTATCAATTGGCGGGCCCCACGGTTGACTTTTTGGATAAAATTGTGTTCGGCTCATCAGAATCCATATTTGGATATATCGTTGGGTTTATATTGACATCTAGAGTTTTTTGACCTATAATTTGTTCTATTTAGAGACTGTTATCCTTGGCACATTTTTTGGTGCAAAGTGGGCCACACGTGGACCCCACTTTTACCCGAAATTATTGTTTTGCTCCTGTGTCCAAATTGGACGAAAGGGAAGTGCTTTCTAGCTATTTTGCTTATTCTGGGAATATTGGTGATGTTTATTTCAGCATCCGGAGTTGTTCATTCTGAGGCCGTAGCTTCTACTCTTGCGTACGTGACAACTGGACATTATATTTTCACAGCTTTCTTGCCAGGCAAGATACCTTGCCAAATTGCTTACACATTTTACATGCTTAGTATATTTCTGTATATTTATTGCATTTCTGTATATTTTTTGCATGTGTAGTTTTTTTTCAGTTATTACTATGTATTAGATATGTTGACACACACTTGACACCTAGTATCATGAGAGGACAATCATTAGGCGTATGGACTTTTAACCACTATGGTAAACCATAGTATATAGTTCGCACTACGGGCGTGTATCGCGCTGGTCGCTACCCCCGAGGTATATCAATTTCTGTAGAGTCGCGTTGGTCGCTACCCCCGAGGTATGGCGATTTTTGATGTCCACTGGCGGGTGTGTGAGTTGTGAGGCTTAGATCGAGTAGCCTACCCTTGCCCATACGTCGAAAAGTTGTCCTCATTTGCATTCATATAGATTATTTTTTACAGCGTACTTATTTATTTTCAAATATTATGCATGTTCACTGTATTCAAATTGACTTGCTTCTATGTATCTTGTTATGTCCCTCTGAGGACCTAGTCCCTTGCCAGGTATAGACGACCAGGAGTATCCGCAGGAGTACGGACCTGGACCTGACGCGTTACTTTCTGCCGAGGAGGTCTTACCTTATGAGCATCTTTGATTACATCTAGTGATAGATTCTTTTAGCTGATACACCTCTGTCTTCACATTATTTTATATTGGAGATTTTATACTCCTCTCTCATTTTAGTTTTGGATATAGTCTTTGGTAGTGGATTTGTCTCCACCCGACTATTATTTGGATATTTCAGACTCCTTATTCTAGTTACTATTTCTTTTCTATGGCTTGTTGTGTGGATGAGATTAGCATATCTATGACTTGTGACATTATATATACCACATGTGAGTTTACATTCATATTACAGTATACGTGTGTGTTATGGTATCCATATATTGGAGTTGCCATATACATACGGCTGGCATGCTTACGTATTTTTAGTCCTACGTATTTTGGGACTGGGGCGTGACATATTTTTTGGTGGCCCATGCAGGTCGAGTTAGCCATTTCGGTTACGTAACTGTACCGAGCGAGCCTGCACCTAGGATTAAAATTTTAGATCTCATCCACACTTGACTATAACTTACCTTCCTTCCAATATGTCCTACTTAAGTGCTTGCATCCTACTTGATTCATGTATTCTTCTTAATCCTTCGTCCATCTCTTGCAGAGAGATGAATTTGCATAATAGGCATGCCGCCACCGGGGACAACACGTCTCCAGGGGACGACGACCAATTACCCGGAGAGACCTCAACGATACCTCTTCTTCCCGGACCGGATGGACTGACTAACAATCAAATTCTATCAACTCCTTCCACGATACCTGATGGGACCCTTCCAGCTTTATCAGCACCACAAGATGGCCAGGCACAGCTATTCCAATTCTTCCAGATGATAATACAGGAACAGAGGCAGCAGACAGTAGAGCAGAGACTAGAATTTCTGGCAGCACTAGAGAGAATGGCTGCACTAGCCCCTACACCAACCCAGGCACTAGTTTCAGTATCACAAGCTCGGGTTGGATCAGTCAAGGACTTTGTACAAATGGCCCTAAGCCATATAAGGGCAATGAGAGTCCAGAGGAGACCACGAACTGGATTGCCAATACCAAGAGGTTGTTAGAGGTATCACAATTACCTTCTGACCTATGGATGATAGGCGTAAGGACTCAGTTAGAAGGCAACGCGCATCATTGGTGGGAATCGATGGAGTGCCAGTTGGGTACGCGTCAGACTTGGGAACAATTCTTGGAGTGCTTTGAGAGGAAGTACTTCCCGGATACTGTAAGGGATGCGTTGTACGATCAGTTCCTCCATCTAGAGCAAGGAAACAAGATGGTTGATGAGTATGACGCAGAGTTTAGCCATCTCAGTAAGTATGGCACTGTCCTAACACTTAATGACTTAGAGAAGGCTAAGAGGTTTCACCGCGGGCTGACTCAGGAGCTCCAGTACTACACTAGTTCCCAGTCCCAGATCTCTTATGCCGATCTATTGACAGATGCCAGGATCCAGGATGCCATCAACAAGGGAAACATAATTCAACAGAGAAGTCACCAAGGACCAGTAAGGATACAGCAAGGATGACCCATTCGACACCCTTTGATACGCCAGCAACCAGATAGTGTGGCACCATACCCAACCAAGGGGCACCATACTTGTAGCTTTTATGGTTTACCAGGTCATATTCATAGAGATTGTCGTCGATGATTGGGACTGTGCATGGTATATGGATCAAGTCACCATCAAGCCCGAGAATATCCTCAGCAGAACCAGAGGTCTATGGCATTTGAATCAGGAACACCGCATACACCCTCAAGTATAGGAGACCAAAGGGACCCACCACTGCTTCTATAGTCTGCACAAATAGAGGGGACTAGACCCCAGTTGAACAACCAAGGACAAGGCCAAGCACTCATTATGACAAATATGGGAGAGCAGACACAGGAAGTCGTAGATACAGGTACGACCTTTTAGTTATAATTGTCTTTGCATACTCATAACCCCAATGTGACACAAGATCTTAGAGGTACAAATAGATGTAGAATTATATGTATGGTAGTTTAGCAGTTATGAGGATATATTTATATTCTACCCAAATGGCATACACGCGATGCTAATGGATGACGTGAGTAGCAGTAGTAGTATTCTTCCCCTATCATTATCTCGCCCTCTTGGGTGACTCATCTCCTCCTTTTATATTCATTTCTTATCTCGTGCTTAACTCTTCCTATCATAGTTGTATCTTTCGTGCCATTATAAATTGTTTGATTCATATCAACCTCATCCCTATTTTGTTAGTTAAAACATAAATGTGTTAGTAATGCTTGATAACTAAGGATAAGTTCTTAATATGTATATGCACTATAGCAATATCTGTATTCTTTATTAGTTTAACCCTTAAGTAGCACCATGTAGCCTAATAAAAATTTGTTAGATCATTGGAAATAGATCATACCCCTAATAGTTAGTCAAGACCTTAAGTATTTCCCTAAAAACTTAGACTATGCCTAGGAAAGAGTTGAAGGCACTTGTTACGAACTGATGACTATGAAAAATTGCTGACGAGGTAGCGACAGTTGCAGCTAGACGATTTTGGTAGAGTAGTCGAATTGCTTACAGCCATACTGGCCAGGTGGCGTGGCAGTATTAGACTATGATACTTGACGGTTACGGGAAAAAGTCATAGTTATGAGATTTTAGATAGGTATCCCAAGTTTGTCGACCCAATAAATGTATTTGCCTTACAAACCTAGACAATAGCTTCAAAGAATGTGACTACTAGTAGAATTCTTGTAAGTTGGGTAGTGTAGACGAGTTAGAGGATGATAGAATAGTGTATGGACAATAGATGATGAAGTGTTAGAATGACAGACCATGAGTTTTAGGAGTCCTGCTAGATACCAACGTAGTGTAATAGCTATAGCTATCATTATGAATATGGGTTAGTGTCAATTTCGAGGACAAAATTTTTGTAAGTTTGGTAGAATGTAAAACCCTTATTCCTAGAAACCGTATTTATTATTTTTTTATTAAATTAATAATTTAATTATAGTAATTATGTACTAATTAGGATAAATTTATTTTATTAAATTTTTTAGGTGTTCGTGCACTTAGGGGATTTATGGGGCCATTAGGAATTTTTCCGAATTTATTTCATGTAGGAGACCCCTTGAGCAGTTGCTAGCTTAATGGTGTGCATTAATATATTCCTAGATTTTTTTATGAGTATATATGTGTATATATATATATATATATATATATATATATATATATATATATATATATATATATATTTAAAGGGAAATATAAAAGAAAAGAAAAAACTATTAATAACTACAAACCATTACTTAACTACTCCAACCCATTCCCATGCAAACCACCCCTTATCAAAGGAACAGCCGCCCCCTAGCAAATTTGCAAACCCCACTTTGTGAGCCACCCTTTTTTCTATGCACAACAAGCCCACGAGCGACCCAATACACAGCGAGCGGATTCTCCCCTCTTCCTCTCTCATATATATACTTATATATATATTCTATTTTATCCCAAACCCTAACCCTAGATCATCCTAAACTCTTTCTCTTCCTATCTAGACTTAAGGAGCGCCACCACCGCAGCCGGAGAACCCCGCCAGGCAGTCCAAACCGATCCCGACGACCGCGACCCCGCGCACCGGGCGCACTGCAGATTTCCGTAGCGAGGTACCTGTGTTCCAGAGTTGTTTTCCGTCGCCTCGCTCAACCAAATGCCACCCCGTTTTCACCGGTATGCTCACCCCTTAACCCTCTTCCATATCTGTATGATAGTAGATCTCGAACAACGCGTAACCAAAGGCAAAAATAGTGCCAAAGCTGGCGGAAAAAGACCAATTTCTGGGATCGCAGAAAACTGCGGTGATCACCCATGTTCCCGAATTTGTATCTCCCACCACAGAGATCCGAATTCGATGATTCTTTTTAGTATACGTAGACCACTTGACCTAGTTTAATTTTTGTTAAATAATCTTAGATTATTAACTGCTATAGACAGAATTAAATTCGTTGGAAAATCCAGCGAAAATACTTTTCTAAATTTCAAAAAGGTATGAAATGGAGCATGCCCCGTCAAACGGGACCGCCCCGCCATGTACCAAGTATACCAAATGGTGCATGCAGCATAACCGGACCTGTGAGAGTTTGTGGAAACTGATTCGGCCGCGTGTGTGCGCCAAAATCAGCCCGTATCCGCGGACATACCCCGTATCGCAACTTTTGTGAAAGTCGCGCATATTTTGTGCATGTTTGTCAGATTGTGACGAAACTTGTGCCACTGGACTCGTGGTAACCTGCTGGTCCTGTTACCCAATTTTCACATATTTCTGAGACAGTTGACCAAGTCGCCAATTGGCGGGCCCTACGGTTGACTTTTTGGACGAAATTGTGTTCGACTCATCGGAATCCACATTTGGATATACCGTTGGGTTCATATCGACATCTAGAGTTTGTTTGACCTATTATTTGTCCCATTTAAAGACTGTTACCCTTGGCATATTTTTTGGTGCAAAGTGGGCCACACGTGGACCCCACTTTTACCCGAAATTACCGTTTTGCTCATGTGTCCAAATTGGACGAAAGGGAAGTGCTTTCTAGCTATTTTGCTTATTCTGGAAACGTTGGTGATGTTTATTTCAGCATCCGAAGACGTTCATTCTGAGACTGTAGCTTCTACTCCTGCGTGCGTGACATCTGGATATTATATTTTTTTTCTTGCTAGGCAAGATACCTTGCCAAATTGCTTACAGTATTTTGTATGCTTAGTATATTTTTGTATATTTATTGCATTTCTGTATATTTTTTGCATGTGTAGTTTTCTTTCAGTCATTACTATGTATTAGATATGTTGACACACACTTGACACCTAGTATCATGAGAGGACAATCATTAGGCGTATGGGCTTTTTACCACTCTGGTAAACCGTAGTATATAGTTCGCACTACGGGTGTGTGTCGCGCTGGTCACTACCCCCGAGGTATATCGATTTTTGTAGAGTCACGCTGGTCGCTACCCCCGAGGTATGACGATTTCTGATGTCCACTGGCAGGTGTGTGAGTTGTGAGGCTTAGATCGAGTAGCATACCCTTGCCCATATGTCGAAAAGTTGTCCTCATTTACATTCGTATAGATTATTTTATACAGCGTACTTATTTATTTTTAAACATTATGCATGTTTACTGTATTTAAATTGGCTTGCTTCTATGTATCTTGTTATGTCCCTCTGAGGACCTGGTCCCTTGCCAGGTATAGACGACCAGGAGTATCCGCAGGAGTACGGACCTGGACCTGACGCATTACTTTCTGCCGAGGTGGTCTTACCTTATGAGCATCTTTGATTACATCTAGCGATGGATTCTTTTAGCTGATACACCTCTGTCTTCACATTATTTTATATTGGAGATTTTATACTCCTCTCTCATTTTAGTTTTGGATATAGTCTTTGGTAGTGGATTTGTCTCCACCCGACTATTATTTGGATATTTTAGACTCCTTATTCTAGTTAGTATTTCTTTTCTATGGCTTGTTGTGTGGATGAGATTAGCATATCTATGACTTATGGCATTATATATACCATATGTGAGTTTATATTCATATTACAGCGCACGTGTGTATTATGATATCCATATATTGGAGTTGCCATATACATACGGCTGTCATGCTTACGTATTCCTAGTCCTACGTATTTTAGGACTGGGGCATGACACAAGCTATTTACAACTCCTAAGCCTTAAGTGCCAGTGCGTGCTCAGTTAGAAGTTTTTAAGAGCGTGCTCAGTTAGAAGTTTTCAAGAGTTGTAAAAAGAAGCTTGTCAATAAGTTCAAACACTTTGAGAAGTATTCAAGCCGTTCAAATCAAAGCTCGTGTCTGTATGAAATTGCAAGTCTTCAAATCAAAACTTGTGTTTCACTGGATAGTGGATTTCAAACTCTGATCTAGAGTTCTCGGGCCTAGACTAGTCCTCTCAGAGGGAAACTAGGATATATCGTTGTGTTTGCGACTGCTGATCTCTCTCTTTATTTACTTACCGTCATTTTATATTTAGACTGTTAGCTAACGATGTTTATTTTTATTGGATAATTTTTATTTTGCTGCATATACACGCACTCTATTCACCCCCCTCTAGAGGTGCTTATCCTATAATAGGAACCTCAATTTAGTACGCTAGTAGCTCCAGATCTTCCAAACAAAGTCACATCCGAAGAAAATATGGTCCCTGGGCTCATCCATATATCCACAAAGCCAATACTTCTTGTATGTAAAGTCAACCCCAAACATGTTCAGACGATCCTCAGTAAGAAGATGGTTCCAAATTATTTTGTATAGGCATAAGGAAGTCTTAACAACTGCCCCTTTCATCCATACCACTTCCGCCTAATTCACCTCCTCGGCACTGATCCTAATTTGGTTTAAAGCAATTTGGAAACTAGAAGTGCCTTTTTTTATGTCCTCCCAAACCTAATAATCCTTTGTTCACTCCTATCAATATCTCCTGTATGAATATCATCCGTATGAGCCGCCTCTATTATGTGATCTTGAAGCTTCCATTATCTATCCTGGATAAGACAGCTAACTAACTCAGTGGATCCTCTCAGCTCATAAATCTGTCAGCCTCCCTCTTAATCAAGCTGGAGTGTCTGATCCAAGGGTCAAGCCAAAGGCTAGTATGATTCTCGGAGCAAATAACCCTATTCAGTTTAGCTTTTGCTCTACTTCCTAAAGCTAAAAACTAGTTTACCGTCACCAAGATATTGTTATTGGTCTTAGATGACTAGAAGTCACCCTTTGGGAAGTACCTCCTCATGACCCATTCAGCCCAAAGAGACTTGCCATTGATGAATATTTAGAATAATTTATAGAAAGTTATACCTTTAAGGAGTGTCAGATATCTCAAACCCACTCCTCTCTCTTTTTTAGGCCGACATAACTCATCCCAACTAATCAAATGCATGCCCCCTCTCCATAGAAAGTCATCACACATTCGCTCAATCTTTTTTATTGTACCTTTCGGAAGCATGATAGCTTGGAACCAGTATAATGCTATAGCGATATGATTGCTCTAATAAGCTCAATATGCCCTCTCAAAAAGATAGTATCGGGCCTGCTATACCTCCAGTCTAGGTCATGTATAGTTGAGAAGACCCTCACAATTCCTATGAGTAGCAAACCCAAATATTTGACCGGTAGCATACCCTCATAAATGCTCATCTTAGCCAGCCAGGTCTCCTTATGTCCACACTTCCGGCTGAGGAATATCTGGCTCTTGATCTTTTTAAGCCGCAAACCCAACCATCTTTCCAAATTATCGAATATGCCCTTGAGCTCATCAATGGACCTATTTGTAGGTTCCACGAACACTAACAGATCACCCACATATATCAGATGGGAGACCACATGTAACCCCTCTTTTCAGTTTTCCAATAAATTTCATTTAGTTCAAAAATTTTCAAGTAAATAAATGTTTCAAAACAAACAACTTAAACAAATTTCTTAAAATAAATTTATCTAATATTAATTACGGGGAATGCCGATTTAGTAAGAAAAGAAGAGTGGCATGATTAGTAATTATTGAAAATAATTCTACTGGGAAGCTTCGAGAAATAAAAGATATTTTTAGAGATTTACACATGTGAATATTATTAGAACCTATAAATTTCTATTTGACATCAATATAAAGGGGTCCAGCCCACCTCATTAATTTATTCTGAAAATAAAATCTCTCTGCCCAATGTGCTGAAGCCCAAACCCCCTTATAAAATCCTACTCATAATTTCCCTCCAACTAATTTCAAGAATCATTTATGAGCTCATAATTGTGTCACCAATCCCAAATCCAGTTACAATTTTGTATCTAGCTCGTGACTAGTCTCTGGTCCTGTGACTCCCTGATATCACAGAATCGATAGTCTCCACTGGACGTGATGCCATATACGCCTAAGTTGCACTCGTAAATGCATATTAGTATAAAGTTAAGGTATCGCAAAGTTTTATACAATAATAACAGAGTTATGCATAGAAATTGAATAACATATGGTACATAAGGAAAATATTTCCTTTATTTATAATGTACATCTTTTACATAGGTTCTAAGTACAAGTAAGGGTGTCGTACAAGCTTACAACTTGAACACAAAATAAGTTACATCGTTCCATACATCATATCCCTTTACTAGAAATAAAATTTATAAATACCTTGGTGGAAATATTCAAAATGCAACTAGAGAGGCTTCAAGGAGAAGTTGGGGAAACTTTAAAGTATGCACAAGCTTCAACTGCACTTCTCACTATGTCACCTTGGTAGCATAACATATGGAGATGTAGGTCAATATATTTGAAATGCACTAGTTAGGGTGAGTTAACCAGACTCACCAAATTAACATGGTATTCAAGTAAAACAGACAATACTAATAGGTAAACTTTCTATCTTTCCTTACTTTAATTATAGAGCATGTGATAGGAAATATAATGACACAGTAATATGCATATCACTGAAATGGTGATACTTACTGATAGCCGACTGATCTTCACTGTAGAGATCTTACCATGCTCTTTCCTATGAATTAGATATCGTTATCTCAATAATTTTAAATATACATGAGGGTCACTAACACCACAAGCCATCCTGAACTATAGACTGATTAGACATCGATCCTTTCAGCACGTGTGGCAAGCATCGTTGAAAGTTCTTGAATCATCCGTGCTAGTTCGTCGGCACAACTATCCCTGTTCCCCTAGGCCTAATCGGTCCCAGTGCCTCGACGAACATTCGAGGTACCATATTCCTTATGCATAAGTTGTCAATGACCATGCAATATCTAAGTAACTAAGTTAGTTAACATAACATATAAGACAACAAAATTTGAATGTAACTATACAACATATTCTTGTTGTATAGTCTCCATATTCCGAGCTATCGCTCATAATTCCATATTATCAGTTACAACAATTATAAATAAATCAATTCTATCTATAATATGCACATGATATACATTTATATTATGAAAAGCAAGCAACATTATGATCGTTCTATATTTCTGTGTGACAAGCAATAAATATTCAAGACTACTCTCTTTTATCTGGATTCTCTATTTATTTTTTATTAAGGTATCATTGATTGAAGAACACAACAAGAGATTTATTTTTTAGGAGTGAAGACAAGAAGATAGTGTCAAAGACACTCACCGTTGGATAATTGCCGAGAGAAAGAGATCTCCAATGCTACGCTTTTGCTTCACTTACGCGATGACCTACATTTGCACCAATAGAGGATCAATACCTTCTTTTCTCTTTCTCCCAGAATTTAATATAAATGCATAAGTCGAAGAACGCAAGCAATTAAAACCATTAAAAATATCCCCAAAAATATATTCATAAAACTAATAGCAAAAGCATTAGCAAAGTAACAATGAAAACGAGCATTAAAAAGGTTTGAGGGAGTGACTCTTATATAGATCTCTTTCTCAAGATATGATCCACTACATATGTGTCCTAATTCCGATGTGCCAGTCCAAATAGAGAAAGGGTCTTAGTTAAATTTGTTTCGATCAACCGATATCGACATAATTTTTGATATTGTTCTTCTGAATGAGGAGCGGGACCCTACACCAAAATCATCTAAGAAAAAGTTTTGTCCTTGAAACTTAGGAACATAACCTACCACTAAGAAAATAATGAAGAAACTTCTCCATCTCAGCTTCAAGCTCCCAAGTCGACTCCTCAACGAAATAATTTCTTCAAAGCACGCATATGAAAGGAACAACACAATTCCGGAGCAACTTTTCCTTCATGCCCAAATTTGAATAGGTTTTCCACATATGACAAGTCTGCTTGCAGATCCAGCTGACCAAAATCTTTCACATGAGTCGAATCGTATACATACTTTCGAAGCTAGAAAACATGAAAGATATCATTCAGATCAGCCAATACCGATGGTAAGGCTATCTAATAGGCAATTGGTGCAACTAGCTTGAGGATTTTGAAGAACCAACAAACTGCGGACTCGATTTTCCTTTTGCTCTAAATCTTATGACTCCTTGTGTTAATATTACTTTTATAAATACATGATCACCTTCCATAAACTAGAGAGGTCATCGATGGATGTATGTATAACTTTTCTATCAACTTTGTGCAATTTTTAGTCTCTTCTAGATAAAGCTAATTTTTTGTACCGTGTGTTCCAATAGTTTTGGGCCAAGGATCTGTCGCCCCCTAACTTTTTTTCAGCATATGGATGACCTACACTTTCACCCATATAGTTCCTCAAATAGAGCCATCTGAATAGTGGACTGATAACTATTGTCGTATGTAAATTCTGCTAACGGTAGGTGGATGTCCCAACTTGACTCTAAATCTACCATATAGAGCCGTAATATGTCTTCAAGAATATAATTTTCTCGTTCTGTTTGCCTTTTGGTTTGAGGATGATAGGCTAAACTAAACTTCAACTTGGTCTCCATTGTCAACCAAAGACTACTCCAAAAATGTGACAAGAATTACCCATCCCGATATAAGACAATAGATATTGGAACTCAATGCAAATGAACTATCTCGTCAAGATAAATCTGAGCCAAATAATTTATACTTCAAAATACTTTGATGGTAATGAATTGAGCTGACTTGCTAAATCGATCAAGAATGACCCAGGTAGTATCATTCTTCCGTTGCGTCTTCGGCAAGCTAACAATAAAGTCTATACTTATAATGACTCACTCCGCTCAACACAGAAAACTGATTCAAATGACGCAAGTGTGATGAATGTCTCGTCTAGCTCGGCGAGATGACTCATTTGATACAAAGGCATTCAGACTTGGCCCTTCATAAGAAGTTTAGACTTAGACTTTTCAGAGGCGCGCTCGGAGTCTTACTCGGCCGATATGATTTATGACTAAGGTGGGTGGCTCTGATGAACCTATCTTTGCTTAGCCTTTATACTTAAAATATGGACAATACATGTTAGTAGCTAGGCAATAACCGATGCATGATAATTAAAGAGTTCAATACACCCGGCTAAGAGATTAATCCCAACTTATGTCATATTTTATAGAACATGAAGATAGTAACTTACTGCTAGAAGATAAAGATTTTTATTATGCGTTTTATTGCATAATTAGAGATTTTTTTACGTCTCAGTAGTATTATCCTGCACACTGTTGCAATGCACTTCACTTAGACTATGCCACTATCACGTCCCGATCCCGTAAGGGCCGATCGTCCTCACTTGGTCCTTACGGAATTGACCATCCTCACTTGGGTGCAATTTCGTGCAATCCTAAGTTGCACTTGCACAAGGCATAGTACCTGCACAAAACACAAGATAAATAATATAAATAAATATATAAGTACATATCTATATAATGCAAAAAACCAAAGATTGAACACATTTGATAGGAACACAAAATGCTTTCTTTATTGAATACTTAAAACATGATTACAACGTGGTGCTTGGCTAATTAAAAAATATGCCATAATTGGCTTACATTTCTTTGAAACCCAAAAGTAGCCACAATGCCCATACATCATATCCTTTTACTAGGACAGTAATTTAAAAATACTTTAAAAGAAAACTTACAACAGGAAAGGAAAACTAGGAGTGCACGAGAATGGCTATGCTGGGTTGGACACGCTCCTACAGATGTAAGGTGGTGGCCAAACTCTAGCTCCTAGAACCTGGAGATGCCATAAACGTGGGTCACTACTCAACTTTTACTGGCGAGCGACCGTAGCCGAACTCACATAAAAATCTATACTAAGTAAACATATGAAGCTAGCATGATTATTATATGATCTTTCTAGTTGTCCAGGTTCTCTTTTAAACAATTCATGCAAAGAAACATAAATGATAGATTTAAGCTTGCATATGATAATATTATCCATGACCGAACGGTTATCCCTGCAGTAAACACACAAATTAGCAACAATTTGCATATATGTATATGACTCATGCATCTGTGTTGGCATCAAGTGTCAAGTGTGCATAGAAGGTAAACCTAGCATGCGACCTAACTACATGATGGTCCATGGGAAACCCATGTGATATAGACATGAATACCCCTCTGATCGCGAGAAGTTCATTACCTCAGGGTGTTCCTCTGAAACCCCCTAGGCCGAACGATTCCTAGTGCCCCAGGAACCGTTGATGGGATTGTAGAAGCATAAAAATCATGCAGAACACATAGAGCCCATGCACCCTCAAAATGAAAGCAGACCGCAAAAGAGCCATATAAAGCATATGCGGCCGAGGGGCTCGCCCAGCCTATAAAGCATCCATGGGGCCCGAACAACCAAGGAATTTGAGGCCGCATAAGAAGATCCCATACGGCCTGAACAACCATGAAGTAAGGGGCAACATGAGATTCCCTGAAATGATATTTAAGGCCTGTCAGAAGTTCTGACACACCACTCATTACCTAGAGCACCTCGAGAATCGTAAGAAAGGCGACGACTTATAAAAAGACAAAAATTTATATCAGTACATTAATGACTTTGTTAGACGTGCCATGCCACGTGTTCCCTTATATGCGGCTACGGCCCTATGCGGCCTCATCATCATTCGGCCAAAGTGTCCATTCGACCAAGGCCAGACAAGAGTTTGCATGCGACCACAATGCCATGCTGTTAAAGTATTCATATTACCAAGGCCAAAGGAGAGCACATATGCGACCAAGACGTTATGCGGCCAAGATGCTATATATCCAAGATGTTATACGGCTTTCAGTTTACAAGATTTATCCGTTGTAACCAAAAAGATCTTTACACAGTTAGTGCTGATTAAGTGTCCAGCTGATTGAGTCACACATACAATAAAGTTAAAAACAACCCTGAGATCTTATCAATAACAGATCCCAACCGAAGCCATGTGACAGCCTGCCCATAGTATTCGGCTATAGTTGCAACTATATTCTGTTGAAGGAGTCCCCTACGACCACCAAATAGAGGCATGTGCGGCACTTATAGCCCATCATCATGATGGCTATAAATAGGAAAAATTTGGACATTCCAAAGGCTGGCTTTTATTCCAGAAACCATACCCCCTCCCAGGCGATCTACGTACGTGCATATAAGCTCAAGGGAGAGAAAAGAGGAGAGCATCCTCATTCCCTTGTCGGACTGTCAACGGAGTAAATGAGTTATCGCAGTACTCGATCTCCATTATCATGTTCCCCAAATCAAAAATATTATACTTAGATTTTTTGTCTAGGATTTATTTGTACTTTTTGTTGCTTGTTAAGCAAATATTTCTTAAACTTACATTAATGGCAAACAAGGTGGCAACTCTACTGGGGACATCCTTCTCCTCTGATGAGAAGGTTATGACACAATCTGACACATCAAAGCTGGGTTCGACCCAAAGGATGCTGATTGTATGCTTCGACCAACAAACCTTTAAGGAAATGCTCTTTGAGGCGGTACTTTACTGAGGCTAGCATAGCCTAAGAAGACCCCCAGGACATAGGTAGCAAAGGCTGCTCTTCCTTACCCAACTGCGGAGCATGCGCTCCCCGTCTCTCTTTCTGCAGCAGAAAATATATATCATGCGTCCATACTAGCTGACCCACTCATGTGGCTGCTTCTGACAAGGAAAGTGCTCAACACTTAGTCTCTGGCAGAGAAAAATACTACGATGCCAGGAGTTCGAGTGTTAAGACACGTTCTATGCGGTCACGTCAAATGTCGCATAAGAGGGACTATATGGTACCGGGTTCCAGCCGCAGGAATAAGGCTATATGCGGCCTAGACAACAACCAAAGTTTCGTCTTTGACCGAATCTCATACGATGATGGTTCCACAGGCCATGCTAAGAAATAGGAAGATGTAAACTTTGACTCTTCATACTACGCACCGGCACATGTTAGGACAAAGAATTATAGGACAATACAATCTCTCTAAGCTCAAGCAATTGCTTATTTGATCGACCGTCAGTAGGCGCTGCTAACTGTAATGCGTGCCCCTAATAAAAAGTTGTACAAGACTGACCCTTGCGTCCAGTCCGTAGTGGCAATTGGATAAGGTCAGTCTAAAGAGTCTTCCATTAGCAACCAAGGGAAAGTTCTTGTACAAACTCCAGGACAAGAAGTAAAGACAACACCTACGCACCCATGTGCTCGATCTACCCAGGCTCATAAGAAGGATGCAAAGGTGAATCTGCCCTCGCTTGAATTGCGCAACATAATCAATCACAAGCGCAAAGCGAGAGAAATAACTATGGCATATGAAGTGTCCTCCCCAGGGCATCACTATGCCAGTATTATCATCAACTACTGTAACAAAGTAGCAATACCCACAAACATGTAGTCGGTATTTTAGTGGCTGTAACTAAAGGCACCCACCCGGCTGTAACCTGGAGAACAGGTACAAGCACCATAGGAAGAGGACCTTCCCTTCGCCTCATATTATTCTGCTCGGAAGACTCCCTCCATAAGAAGGTCAGAATTCCAATACCTCAAGTCCGTCACTCTCAGCTAACGTGTCGAGAAGATGGGTCCAAGGAGGACATGCAGTGGAACCTTCAGAAGGTGTTTTCCTAGGCACCCAGCTACCGGGGGTAGTTCTTTCTCAGGACCCCAGGTAGCTACGGAAGCTAGGGGTTGTAATCCTCGGACCTTTATGACAATCCGGCATTCCAAGAAGAAGGTAATTCCCAAGGAATAGATGCTGAGATCCCTGGGGGTGGCTGCCCTCACCAAGAAGACGTAGCATCTACGCTAGGGGTAGTTTTCCTTTTGAGTCCGAAGAGGATGCGGCACTACCAACTTTCTTGGATGACTATTCACGGCAAGAGTTCGAGGCAAAAAGTGCGACATCCATCGTCCCATCCATTTATCCCCATGTAAAAATAGCATGTATGGAAGAAAACAATCACGAGGACCCCAGCGATCGACAATGCCTCTAAACCCTCGAGACCATGATGCAAACAATGAGCCTATCAATACAAGCCTTTGGAGATCAAGGCAAATATAGCTCCATAACCAGCAAGGGCCTTTGGTCAAGTAAGTTGTAACCCTGGGACCAACGAAGATTCAAATACAACCGCTCTACCCACTGGCAGTAATCATCTTTTGCCTGGATTATCTCCTCTTTCCGTAGTCGATGAAGCCCGGGAAGCAATATCGGAGGTACGAGAACTCTGGACCCGTCTAGACTCAATGGGCAATCAAAAATCACTGCGCGAGCTCAGGATCCTATAACCGTATCCCCTAAAGTAGAGAGATGTACCATACCCACCTAAGTACAAGTTCTTTAACTTGACTCCATTTGATGGGAAGACATCTCTCCGTCAATTCATGAATTATTTTGAGACGGCAACGGGGCACTGCCTCACAACGATTCCCTCATAACTAAGCTCTTTGTCGGGGCATTGTTTGGAATAGCCTTCGATTGGTTCTACAGCCTCCAGGACAACTGTATTTTATCGTTTGATAATCTCAAAGGTCTTTTTCTCGCTCGATTCTACGACGGAGGAAATGATATGATGATGTCCTCTCTAATGTATATCACGTAAAAAGATAAAGAGTTTGTAAATGGAGTACATTGAGCGGTACAGGCAAGCAACACTGATGTTATCTCCCTGTAATCCTGAGTCTACGCTGATGGACACCTGCCGGAGAAATCTTCTTTCCACAGTCAGATTCTGGATGGGAGACTCTCTATTTAAAGACTGGACGAACTTCATCATAAATGTTATCGATGTTGAGAAGAAAGTAAATGACGTCCGCCTCTTGGGAATACATATCTCCCTCACTGATGATAGGGAAAAATGTCTTTACCACAACAACAACAACAACAACAACAACAACAACAACAATGGCTATAGAGCCCGTAATAGCAAGGGAAAGCAGGCCCTTGTCGACAATATAACTAAGAAGCCCGAGCAAAAGCCTACAGAGGCTCCAAAATTGAAAAAAACTTATTCTTTTGAAGATGATGACGTTATGACAATTTTTGACGTGCTAATGAAGGAAAATAAGCTTCAGCTCCTCGATTTCAAGCGCCCTGATAAGGTAATCGATGTGAATAATCCGTAGTACTACCACTACCATCGATACGTCTATCATGCGATGCAAGATTGATACATACTGAAGTAGTACATCCAGTGTCTGCTAGACACCAAGGTCCTTACCCTGGACTTCGATGACAAAATAGTTACCGCTAACATAATATCTCTCTAGTTCGGTAATAATTCGCCAATAGAAGCCTAAGAGGGTGTGATCCCGATCCCCAGGGAAATAATAGAAGTTGTCAATCTCCCACCAGCTTGTGACCAAACAATCAGACTGATACCTCTCACTACATCACGGGGGAGGTCATGTGGGTTCATCCAGATATGGATCCAGACTTGATATATCAGGCATCATCTTCCGCCACCAAGTCCAAGAGCAAGAAGTCTAAGTCCTGCTACACAGTTTCTCTCTCTTCTGAGAAAGCTATCACAGGAACGACAAGATCAGACCTGGCATACCAATGAGAATACGACATCCCTGACGATGGTGTGCTACCAATCGTCGCACCTATACTATCCGATCTGGGTCCATCCCAGCCTCCGGCTGCGTACAAGTCCAAGCAGAAAGAAACTTGCTTTGATAAACCCATGCACAAAGATACAGCTCAAGGGCTGGAAAAGTCCTACAACTTCTATATCTTGGTACATCTAGCCAATACTCCAGCAAAGTTGTCACTAAACGAGCTTCTTCGACTCTCCAAAGACACTCAAGTTATTCTGAGTGAGGCATTACAGAATATAGATACTTACCTGGCGTAGGTCAACTCGCCAGCTGAGAATCCTGTTGTATGCCCCCACTGCAATAGTATGATAGAGGCGATACCTGATATTACGTTCTTGCAACAAGACATATTACTAAAGAACAATAGGCACGATCGTTCTCTGTATTTTATAGGGTACATTAGCGCCATCAAGATGGACCTGATGTATATTGACCCTGGTTCGTTAATCAGCATCTTCCCATGGAGTCTGCTTCAGACCTTGGGCATCCCGATGCATCGCCTGACAGCAACCAATACTTCTATCAGTGGCTTTAACGCATGAAAGAGCTACCCTCTGGACAAGATTCGCTTAAAATATCAGATCGAGAATTTAAAAATATAGGTCACCTGCTATGTCATAGATGCAGACATAACCTATAATGTCCTAATAGGACATTCGTGGATACACTAGTACATGATCGTACCATCGACCCTGTACCAGTGCTTGAAGTACGTGGATGATCATGGCATCATCAAAATAAAATTTGTCGGCATTGATCTATTCAAAGGGGTTGAGGCCTATTAATCTGACTCGATCCTATACAAGCAAGTCCACCAAGATAAAGGTGGCAATAATGCCGACGATGAGGTAGAGACTGGGACAACATTGGACGAGCCCTTGAGAGTCTATCTTAAAGTACGACTCCCGATACAGCCCCTCATCTTATGGTAAAACTGTACTGGAAAGTACCCGAACCTCTATTCGTTCGCCTTCGTAGTTCGAGTCGACCACTGAAGGAAGATCTGGCACCTACTATGACTTTTGAACCTGTCACGACCCACACCCAAAATTTGGGCATGAGTCGTGGATACGTCCAGCCTACGCCACAATACCAGCGGTAGAATGATGTCTTGGTCTCAATACTACTAAACATAACTCATAATATAATATATTAATGATCTCAACTCCATAAAGAGGATAATGAATAATGCATTGATCAACAATTCATAAAGTACTCGATCACAATAACTATAAAAAAATAATGGCACAATAAGATATAAAAAGATAAGGAAGTACCGACATAAGTCAAGCACAACAACCCAAATACAACAATAATCTAGAGTCTAGCTATCCTAACATAAATAGTCTCAATAATAATATAATCCAAGTCTCAAGTTTAGAACAATAAATACAGAGATATCTAAACCAAGAAGCTGTCTAAACGACTGCGGGTGGTATCTTCTCTAAGGAGAGTGACTCCTCTAGAATCTCCGGTATGTAGTCTCCCTCTACTCTTGCGCCATAGTGAGTAGGACAGAAGTCCTCAAGGTCCTCTGAAAAATATTATCCAGTCAGGATTAGAGTGAAGCACAAGCACTAAACAACAGTTTCATTTATATGGACAAAAACTATAAGACAGTATAAGAAAATACATGATAAAAAATACAAAAAATAAAGAATACTGGAGAGACATGTAATCATCAATAGCTCTAACTAGCAATGAACAGATATATGTAAATGCTATAATGAGTGAACTAGAAATAAATAATAGAAATTTTTAGCTAAGGGTTGTGAAATATCAGTTTACTATGTGATTGGCTTGGGATTAGATCAGGCTTGTTATATATGATTGGCTATGATACATGTGAGGTCAGGCCAACCATCTGGTTAGCTATGATGCAAGCAATAGTCAGGCTAATCATATATAATAGGCTATGAGGCATATAAATGGTCAGGCTACACCCTACGTGATATGTAGCGTGAGCTATAATGCATGTAAAGTAGGGTATGATCACACAATCTTATTAATATTTTCTCGTCCCCAGCTAGCACGATGGATTCCAATCATGAATTCTAATAACAGGTATCTATGATACTAGCCCATGTATCCATAGTGTCAGAATCAAACATACTCTACAACTAGAATCATAGAAATAATCAATATAATAAAAACTGTCAGAGAATGTACTCGCCTGTGGTCCTGAGCAAGGAATGAGGATCGATGTCCAAGATGGAATCACAGAGACCTAAGGATAAAATAATAATATCAAATGGTGAATTAGAATGAT
Source organism: Iris macrosiphon (assembly GCA_036927795.1). NCBI lineage: Eukaryota > Viridiplantae > Streptophyta > Magnoliopsida > Asparagales > Iridaceae > Iris > Iris macrosiphon. Next base: position 62,708,600 of record JAYESA010000003.1, on the reverse strand, counting down.
AATTATTAATATCTATGTTAAAATATAATCTTTAGGCCAAACTAGGTCCATATTAGTTACCATGCTATATACCTATAATTATTTAGGCTCATACTAACCATAACTCATAATACCTTATTATATATATAGTACCTTAATATTTTACTTAGTATTACCTACTACTTATATTTTATACTAAAACACACCCACTCAACCCAGCAACTAACATTGATATCACCTATATACTTAAGACTGACACACACTGGTGTATCAGTCATAACTCAACTAAACCCAAACCACTACCCTATGATACTCTCTGATACCTAAACCCTTACAGCATAGTGCAGGATCTGCACTTCTCTAGCTGCTATGTATCACACTGGCTTATAATGTAGTACAAGCACAAACACATAGGTGCCTAACTATATTGTTTACACCACTCTCCTACTAGCAGTACACTCTGGTGCACTCTGATACTAGCAATGTACCAATCTCATACTGCAGTTAGTAGTTGATTGCTCCCTGCCCACACTTTATGTTGCTAACCTTCCTGGGCACAATGCTTTCCTACAGTGCAAGCTTCTACTGCTTCCTAATGCTACTATTGTTGTGGAGTTCTAACTCGAGCACCCTACTGTATTTCCTTACTGCACATGGATTTTAGTTTACACCAAAGAGATATTTGATACCCACAAAATAACCAAACTGGCACCAAGTATCCAGTATCTAAAACTGAAATAGGCAAGACAAAATCTGCAAATAGATGCAAATAGGCAACATAATAACCAACTGACACCAAGTATCCTAGGAACCCTTGCCTGTGCACTAACTGCATATCCATATTGATGCTAATTCCCTCCTCCTTCGAGTGCACAACAAGTGCACTGTCACTCAAACTAACTCGATCCCCATGTTTCTTACTCAAGTGCACTGTTGTGTATCCCGAAATTCAAACTAACACATAACAGAGTATCCATTGATACACACAACTAATAATCCCAGCTCATAACTAACAATCTTATCATTCAGTTACCCCAACTACTATCCAGGTGCTAAATTCAACAATACTAACTATAACTAACTTAATACTAAACTTACTAGCCAATACCTTGTTGACTGAAAAACTGGTACACTAATATTGACTGCTACCCTCCTTGATGTAAATGCTAACTTAGTGAACCCCCCTGCTGCACTGTTCATGATACAGAGCTGATACTGTTGCACGAGCCCTTGTTGTGCATCCCCTTTATGAAGCTGCACATCCTTTTCCCTATCACAGGTACACACACTCTCACATAGTCATATTCACACACAAAACTCACTCACTGACACATACATACCTCACATTGATACCACTATACTACACTCACTCAAACTGATGCACAGAACAGAAGAACCCGACTGCCCAATGTCAGTCCCACACCATATTCCCTAATGTTGATACACTAAAACATAGTATGGGCCTCACTGCTCACTCATTGAACAGAATGTTCAGTGCATAGGTATCTATCATAAACACAGCCCTCCATGTATCAAAATTGATATACACTACAGTGTCACGACTACACAGTGACATGAGGAATCCCGACTCCCACACAGTCCCATGCCATATATATATATATATATATATATATATATATATATATATATATATATATATATATATATATATATATATATATATATATATATATTAGGTATATATATCCAATATATATACGTATATATATACACACATTCAAATATATATATACATACCCAAAACACATAAATTAGATTATATGTATAGGCATATTTTCTATTAATCATTTTATCAAGCATCTAGTATGCAAAATCTGGGATACTCTTAATATACTATGAATCCTCATGCATAAATCTCCAAATACAAATAAACCATATACGTATATAATATAATTATACATATATACACATATACATGATTAGGGTTACGAAATTAGGGAAATGATACATCCTAAAAACCAAAACCCCAAATGTATATATGATACCATGGAGAATCATCAAGAAATTAATAGAGACTCATACTCTCCCTTAATCGTCATCCCTAAATCAATAGGTGGGCTCTTAATGGCCAAACAAATAATTAAAACAGGAATTAAATGAGGGTTTCCAGATTTTTATCTATTGGGAGATGGATTTCCAATGTAACTTCTTTTTCTTGTAGACTTCTTGTGCCCGAGCTTCTAGGTCTCTTTTAATGAAGGAAGAATAAGGGATTTGGGGCTTAGAAATCTAAAATTAGTGGAGGAAAAGAAGGATTTTTCTTGGGGGCTATTTCTAGGGTTTTTTCATGAATGATGAGTGCCTTTGAGGGAGACTCCCTCTTGCTTTATAGGGCCGGCCATAAGTAGGGTTAGGGTTTGGTAATGCATAAAGTCTCTCTTGCCCTCAATGGCTTATCATAAAGAACCATTTAATGAGGGATTTAGTATTCTAAGTGAGGGATTTTACTAGATGCTATTTAAATAGAATAGGGATTAAAGATGTGGGTTTAAAAGTCAAGCCTAAACAAGGTCCATGGTCACAACAAGTCTAGATAACTAACCCATGTTATTAATGAATACAATATAATATGTATATTACCTATCATACAATTATTAACAAAATAATATAAATATAATAAATGATAATAAATATCCTACCCTAGAAATATGGTAGTGATAGAACCTATAGTGGTAAAGTTGCGCAGGAGACCTCCGAAGCCGTTGCTCGCACTAGGGGTAGATCTCGGGAAGGATAAACTGGAGGAGTACGTAGCCGCTCATGCCAACGTTCCTTCTATTGACAATGTAATTCCTGAGGATAAGATACCTTATTTTATGAATAAATGGTTATCTTTGAACTACATAGATTTTGCACATCTAAGGACATTGTATTCCATTGAGCACGGTCTAGGCCTGCACCTGCATATACATGTGAATACCACCTATGCTGTGAACCGAATTCTCCCCAATAAAAACTTATATTTTATAGTTCCAGCAAGGAAAAGGAAAGACAAACTCATCATCTTCGGCAGAGTAGAAAGTCCCCAATCCTTCGTCCTAGAGGTACTGGGGCCAGAACTCGACACCGACAAAATACCACTTTACCGGTACAGCTCTCAAACTAAGCACCTTATCAAGAAGATGGGATATGATCTGAAAGCTTCTAGGGGCTTGAACTATGGCAAAGGCCAATGGCTACCTCTGTATCTGCATGCTCCTGTAGGCAAGTCCGAGGATTACTACCATAAGACTAAGCATGGCCTAGGGTACATCAAGCCTTTCACAACCCCCGAACTCTCGGATGAAGAATATGAGTTACACTCTCACTCTTTAAAATCTTCCATTTGGGAATCCGATATCAGTATCGAGGAGATGCTCAAATAAATGTTGTCTACCAACATGGTGTTAGCTGCCCCCGAGGAAGATGACGAAGGTCCACCAAAACTCTTTAATATAGAACTATGAGCCTAATACGTAAACTCACAATGGTAGATACGATTCGAGCAACGAGAACCTTCCTCCTAGGACAAAGTCATACAAATTGAGCTGGGTGACGAATCCTCCCCTAAACCTATCTTCGTCAGCAAAAGTCTATCTGATGAGGATCAGAAATTCCTACTACAGCTCGTCGGGGAGTACATCAATATCTTTTTCTAGGGTTATAAAGATATGCCAGGACTGGACCCCCAAATCGTGGTCCACAAACTCAATATCTTGCCTAACGCTAAGCCGATCAACCAATAGCAAAGGCGATTATGGCCGTACATCATGAACACCATCGAAGCTGAAGTCAATAAACTGATAGCTAGTGACTTCATCCGCGAGAAACAACATTCAGATTGGGTAGCCAACATTATGCCCATCATAAAAAAAATGAAAAGATTCTAATATGCATTGACTTTCGTGATCTTAATGTGGCATACCTAAGGACAAGTTTTCCCTTTCAATCATAGACATAATGATCGACAATACTTGTAGCTTCTAGTGCATGTCCTTCATGGACATATTCTCAGGCTATAATTAAATCAAGATGTTTTCTGACGATTAGAAGCATACATTATTCTAAATGCCGACATGAGTGTACTACTACACAGTTATGCCATTCAGTCTGAAGAATGCAGGTGCTACATACCAGTGAGCTATGTGCACCATCTTCCGTGAATATCTAAAAAATTGAATGTTACATTGATGACATCACTGCCAAGAGTCGCTCCAAAGATGATCACCTCATAGACTTGAAGACTGTGGAAGACCTGATGAGTGCACACTAGCTCAAGATAAAACCTACCAAATCCTTCCTGGGGTTTCACTTATACTGTTGATGCCGATATGCTCTCGACTGCTGGAAGTGGGGCCGCTTAGCTGGGCCCGTACTACTACTAGCTCCTCCTGAGGTGTCCCTCATTCTTGTGTATCTAAGCTCCAAGTTATCCTCGGCTTGCTGTGCCTCTGCTAGAATCTTCTTAAAGGTAGCGATGCAGTTTTCACTAGTGTAGGATTTGATCCTGAACCATGCTCCCTTGTATGAGGTCCTGGAACTGACTCTTTAGGAAAGTCAGATCCACATCCAGAAATAACTTTTCATTGAAAAGCTCTTTAAAAGCCTCCTAAGTTAGTCCTGGTGCTGTGATCCTTGGATCTATCCTGAACCAAGTTAAAGTAACATCAAACATCTAACTCCCCGCTGCCTCCATATGTAGACTCTCTGTAATCTGTGCTATGCACATATTTTGCTCAATGTCCTCTATCCATTCATCAACATATAGAATCCCATCGATGCCCTTGAGGTCCTTGGACCTCATCCTCTTGAAGTCAATAATGGTACCCGGTCTTGGCTGCTACAGATCGGGATAAGGCGGTATGACCTGTAGCTAAACTATCGTGACTCTCTCTACCGTAGAGAGTGCTAGTTGATGGGCATTCTTGATGCCCTACCTCATGACGTCCAACTGGCGATGTTGAGCCTCCGTCTGGGCCCGCTATGCCTCCATCATCTGCTAGAAGAGTACAAATATCAGTACCGGATCAACTGGTGGTACTTGGGTGGTGGAAGCTCCTCAGAAATCACAAGCACTGCCCTCTGTACTGAAAGTGGAGCACCTTCGAAAGCTGCTGCTGATGCTCCCACCTGGACCGATGAAACGACCCTTTAAGCTAAAGCTGGTGGAGCAGTGGCTGCTACTGCCCTCCTCGAAGACGGCGACGTGACAGACCTAGATAATATTGCACCCGAGCACTGGGATCGTGTCTTCGGTGGCATCCTGAAGTCAGATTCAAACAAAAGAATCAATATTGAGCAAGATATGATATCACCAAAGAAGGACAATAATATTCAAAGAAAGCAATATTCGGAATAATAAAGATAGCAATAATCAATAAGGTAGAATTATTTTTTAGTTGTGATTGAGTATTCTCTCTCTCATCCTAACATCCTAGATCATATCCTATCGTAGGCTCACAGTAGTACAACTAAGAAGTTGAACTACCATGACATCGCTCAAATTGTGAACCCGGACCTGCATGGGCCACCACAAAAATATGTCACGACCCACACTCGATGTAGGAACACGAGTACTTGAGCAACGCCCAGTCTACATCATAATAATGACGTAGAACGATGTCTACGTTAATAATACTATCTAATATCTCATATAATATATATAAGGTACCTGTCATGCTATTTCAACTCTAAATGGTGGACAATGATATAAGATAATCAATACTCAATCATAATATAAAACTAGAGAAAGAAGTGGCACGATATGGAATAAAAGAAAAGGAATACAGAGTCACAGTATATTACAAGTCCAAGTCCAATAGTCTAATCTCAACACAAGATCTCAAATATAGTACATGTCATAAAATCTAGCCAAGATCAAATACAATATCATAATGAATGATCTAAAGCTCTGTAACTGGTGATAATATATCAAGAGTGTAACTACCATATTTTCTAGAAAATAATATTTTAGTCTTTTGGTAATTAATTAAATATTGTGCATGTTAAATATTTATTTATTATATTATTTATTTATGGTTAGCATGTTAGATTTATTTTGGACTTGTGTTAGTGGACCTATGTAGTTTAGTTTAGACTTATGGACCAACATTTAATTCTAGTTAGAATTGAGCCCAATAATTAGAAGCCCAATCATTAGGAGGATGATTAATTAAGTTAAATCCATTAGACTAGAACCTTTCCTCCTTAATTAATTTTTTTATGAGAGGTCCTAAGGGGTATTTTAGACTTTATATAGTATCTTGAGGGAGGGGGCAACTGAGGCCTATATAAAAGAGATGAAAACTTTCTCTCCCTTTATTTTTTATTCCAAATCTAGATCTAGAATTTTTTCAACCAAATTATATCAAATTCCTGCTAAATTTTTACCCAATTATTTCTTAAATCACCATTGAAGACTAGTAGAGTAAGAATCTAAAAGGAGAAAGCATGGATCTACAAAGAGGAGCAATGATCTACAAGTTGAAGGCTCATTTTACCAATTTTGGAGGTTTTATTAGGAATTCATCTCCCAATAGGTATAATTTAGTTTTTCTTCTTAATTTAGGTTCTAAATTTGAGATTAATCTATGAGAAATCAACCCATATAGATAGGCTACCCATAAAATTTAGTTTTGTGTTCATAGGAGGCCTATCGAGAAAGTTATGGTACTTTTTGTGTCAATTTTGGAGGAATTCCGATATTGACATTTGTTGTGTGTGTCAATTGGTCATATAGATCAATTTGGTATGTTCTTGTGGGTTTAGGTCTAGTGTTGTGTCCACAATTCGGTACGTATAGGTTATATCCCAATAATTGGGTAGGTTATATCCCAATAATTGGGTGACACGTGTTGATTTGGGATTTTTTTCTCCGACATGGGACTTTGTGCATGTCATATTTTGACACGGACACGTTAATTATGTTTGACTCTTTGTATTGTTCATAAATAATATACTAAACTTATTTGTGTCCTTCGGGGTATGTTTGGATGTGTGATGGACTCGTGTCGCAAGCGTATCCTAGATCTAGTGGGATACGGGTGTGATACGCTTCATGTGTTTGTGCAATTTAATTCTAGATCTATTTCTAAATTGTTCTGAGTCTTGGTGATGTGTGTGTGTGTATGTGTATATATATATATATATATATATATATATATATATATATATATATATATATATTGTTGTGTATATATAATTATGTATTAGTGTGTCATAGATCTATATATTTAGGTGTTATATATTTATGTAGCTATTCTCTACATATGTATTAGCTTTTAAATATAGTAGTGTATTTATATTTGTATTATATATATATATATATGTTGTTATATATATATATATATATATATATATATATATATATATATAAGAGGAAGAGAGAAGGAGACACAACAGCAGCAATAGCGACACAGCAGCAGTTTTTAGCAAAAAACAGCAGCAGCAATAACAACAGCAGATAACATCAGCAGCGGCAACAATAGCGACGACAGCAGCAGCAATCAGCAACAACAGCAGCTTCCGCGACAGAACAACAGCAGCAATAGCAATAAACAGTAGGAAACTGACGCAAAAATAGCCGCGGTATCAGCGGTATCAGCAGCTTTTCAGCGACGGTAGAGGTAGCTTTTAGTGACAGATATATATATATATATATATATATATATATATATATATATATATATATATATTGGTATTTATGTATTAGTATACTATATTTTAGTAGATGTAAGTTAGCTAGTTGGTTATTGATAAGTTAGCTTCTTGAGTCATTTAGTTAAATGTTAGTTTATTTGTTTACTAGTAATAGTTAACTAGTATTTATTAGTAGCCTGATATTTACTTAGTTAATTGATTATATATATATATATATATATATATATATATATATATATATATATATATATATATATATATGTACTAGTATCTCTAGTTAAGTATTATATATATAGATATGTGTACATGTATATATGTATTAGTGGTTAGTGATTAGTTAGTAGTTGTATTAGATTGATATATATATTAGTCATTAGTAGTTAAGGTATTTGATATGTTATGGTTAGTAGTTAGTTAGATATATGTATTGATATAAATATAGTAGTTAGAAATATTATATTATAGTTAGTTCCTATGAATGGATATACATATAATATAGTATTAGTTATATTTAGTATTAGTTGGGTTTATATATATGTATTAGTTATATGTTAGCATTTTGGAATACCTTGAGATACCAAGGTAAGTATCAAGGTATTTTTGGGATACCCAAGGTATTGGGTTTGGGTATCAAGAATGAGGTCTAGTATTATGATTCCAAGTTGGTTCAAAACCAAGGTATCCATTTAGCATTAGTAATTAGGATTTATATATTTAATATTGCTTTGTTATAGATATTCATCTATTGTTTGCGTATCCTGAGATATGGTATCTTAGTATCCTAAGATGTAGTTTATATGACCTAGATTTATAGTGTATGAGCCCAATATCATTGAGTTAGACTCATGCAACCTAGAAATAGGTAGTTTGACCGGTTTGACTCAGAGTTGACCTAGTTTGACTGTTTGACTTAGAAATGGCTTTATGACCTAGAAGTTGACTAGTTTAACTTATTTCTTTCCAGAACCTTGTATTGATGTTATATTCCATATCTAGGTCTTCGAAGCACCGTATCAGACATCTGTGAGACTATTCAACGGACTTTAGGTGAGTACATTCTCTGATAGTTTCTCATTTATGATATCCTCTATGTTCATTGTATCTAGTATAGATATCCATGTTTCCTTGACATGGTGGTTACATGGATTGGTATATCCGGATCTCGTCATGAGATGTTATTCCTTGGTATATGGTGTATCTTGTGCAAGTCTTGTTTCATTGATTATCTTGTACATGTATAGACACTGATTCTCGGGAAGAGTCGCTATCTTCTTGGGGAATCCCATGCCATAGCGTACCATGGTTGGATCCATTATACCAGTCGGGGTTGGGGAGTATGTAGTGTAGATATGTGATCATACCCTCATTGTATCAAGTCTTATTCCTAAATAGTATTAATCATACACCGCACGTATGATTATCCAGGCCATAAATCTTGTATCAAGTTTCCAAGCCGATCACATGTTAAGCTGGTACTCACTCACTTAGTTGTTAAGCTGGTATTCACTCACTTAGTCATTAGTATATTCTTGTTCAGTGCTATATTATTCATTCTTGTATTTATTTCCAGTATTTTTTTTATTGTGTATCTTTGTACATGTATATGGCATCTTATATATTCATATCTATTTACTACTACATAGTTTATATTATTGATTTAGAACTGCTGTTAGAGATGTACTTTACTCCATTCCTGACTAAAAAATATTTTTTAGAGGATCCGAGAGATTGGTGTCCGACATACTGTGGACTTTGACTTATAGATGTGCAGACTTGGACCCAATAGTTCTGGAGTGATTGTCTGGAGGTTTATCCGGATTACTAGTTTTCATAGTTAAGTTTCTTTAGCACTTTGGTACCAGATTTATTTCTGGCTCATATTTGAGAGTTTGTTTATTGTTCTTTTGGTGTTGTTATATATTATATAGATAGTTATGTTAGACTTCCTTGATATCTTCTTGTGCTTTAGAATGTAATTGAGTTTTGTGTTAAGATATTATTGGTAGAATTTATATTATTATGAGATGTTTAGATAGTATAGTTAACCAAGACAACGTTCTACTGCCGATGCTGCGGCGTAGGCTGGGTGTTGTTTCCGACTTCTATCCCTACATCAGGTGCAGGTCGTGACACATTTTTAGTGGTAGCCCATGCAGGTCAGACTTCGCAAGTTATACAATATCGTGGTAGTACGACGCCTTAGTTGTGCTACTGTGAGCCTGCAATAGGATATGCGATATATGCTAAAGGATATAAGATATTATGATGAGAGGATACTCAATCACAAATTTTTTGAGAGATTCCTGGGACAACCCTTGAGAATTTTATTATAATTCCCATTTTAAATATTTTTCCTTATTTCTATCCGCTCTCACTTGTTATTGTTGAATTTGATTCTTGGTGATCGTTTGTTGAATTTGATTCTTGGTGATCGGTTGGTTTTAATTCTTGGTATTCGTTATTGAGTTTGATTTCATATTGAGAGAAATTTTAAGGACTAAAATACAGTATCATCTGATGGCATATATTGATGAGGACAGTAAGAAAGGTAAAATGTCTGCTTTGGTTATGGAGCATAGAGTTTATCGCAGCCATATTAGCTGGCATAGCGGAAACATAGGGACCTGACTTTGGATGTACATATCTTAGTTATGAAATTAGAGTTTCTTGCAGCCATACCGATTGGCGTAGTGAGAATTCTAGATGACATGATTATAGAGTTGTATACCCTAGTTATGGAATCTATCATTTATCGCAGCTATGCTTACTGGCGTGGCAAGGATTTTGAGTATCATAATTTCAGACAGACGTGTATGATTATCAGATTATATCTTAAATTGGTTCTTAAAGTATCATCTCAATACTTATTTATTTCTATTATTATAGAACTTTGTTCCATTGTTCCTTAGCTTAGCAGTAGAGATACCTTTAGTTCTCTAGTCTAGTTCCTTATAGGGCTTCTTTCCATTAGAGTTCTTGTTAGTGTGATAATTGGTGAGTTACAATTAGGTCTGTATCTTGAGTATCAGTATTGACTATTGAGAGTGTGACTTATGAGTCTGTAAGTAGTTCTTGGTTGGGCAGGTGAGCAATAGGCATAAATCTAGGGATAACCCATAGCATAGTACTTTGTAACAATAGTTTTATGATAGGTGTCATTATAGATAGTATGGGTACTATAGGCAGAATAGAGAGTAAAGAGTATCAGTAGTGGTTTTATGAGTTAGTATCAGAGTTAGCATGCCAGTTCTGGATAGTCATGAATTCATATAGTTGGGTGAGCCATGTAAATATTTAAGTATCAAATAAATTATGTTGGAAATCAATGGAGCATGATATTCAATTGGGTGGTTGATACTTGGATGTGTCAAGAGTAAAGAAATGTATAAGCATCAAGGGTATTAGTGAGTGTGCCATAGTAGAATGGTACCCATAAGTGTATAGGAGAGTATGAGGGAATAATAATACATTATGTTAAAGTAGTAAGACTTGTGTTACAAGTAAAAGTATAGCATTGGTGTGAGTAGATAGGAGGATACCAATATATGACTAATAATGGGTATATCACCTGATATTGAGGTTAGTAATGTGTTGGAAGCAATAGGTGGAAGGATATCTAGAAATTGTGTGCATGATGCACAGTGGGTGATAAGTATCAGTATAAAAGTTTATGAGTATCAGAAAGTGGAAGCTGGAGTATTAATATTATGTCATAGGTTGAGAAATATCAAGATTGGTCATGGAAGATATGTAGTGTATCACTGATTTATGTATCCGTCTGTAAAAAGTTTGAGGAGAGATACATATACATCAATAAAAATATGGAACCATATGTCTGCCTTTAAGAGTGAAGTAAAATATGTATATTATAGAAGTTAATAACTAGTGCAAGTGATCATGAGTTCTAGTAAGTGTGATGAGGTGATCTAATGATGAAGCTAGTATCCTAGAATATTAAGGACAAATGTTGTGTGGTTAGGAAGCTAGTATTACTATATCAAGAGTGCTAGTATTTCTATATCAAGGGATAATTGGATTGGTGTATCAGTTAATGGATAGAAAAGCATTTGAGAGTAATAGTACAAGTGATCCAAGCAGTAGAGGAGGGAGACAATATATATATATATATATATATATATATATATATATATATATATATATATATATATATATATATATATATATATATATATATATATATATATAGAAGTAAGCTTAGTAGGTATAAGACCTTGCTAATTTTTATAGAGGTCGTATGTATCAGAGAATAGTACGAGGGGTATAAGGATACCAGTAAGATATCATGGTGTTGTAATGGCTAAAAGATAATTGTGTATTTATTGTGATACTAATGTACAGATAAAAACTTTAAGATGATTAACAAATGTTAGAGGATGAGTTGCACCAAGTATCAGATAGAAAGAGATACCCTAGTAACAAGAGACGGAGTACCTCAAGTATTATAAAAGTTTAGGCAATAATTTTAATAACTAGTATAATAATAGAGGAGAGACACGAGTAACTTGGTATGAGGATTTCATCTAAAAATACATATGAGAGATGGTGCCTTGTGTAGACAGTAACAAGATTTAAATAAGGCATCATATTGGGAGTATTAAAGTTGGACGAGGGTGTGCTAATAAAATACATGATTGAAAATGTATACAAGTGTTCCTTGCATGAGAATGATTAAAAAAATTTGGTGATTAAAACAGAACAAGAAGGTAGTATCTTAGCAGCATTTTGTATAGTATCCTAAGTAGCAAGTGCCAGTGAGTTAAGCATGTCCATGACCTAAAATTAGAGTATATTCACTAGTATTTGGTAACCCTCGGTATTAAGAATATCTTGACTAGGTTGATGAATAGTGAATGCTTAGTATATAATGGAATAGGCCATAGGTGACATAGCAGATTATTTTGTACCAGTAGAGGAAGACACCCCAGCCGGGCAGAGACTAAATTTCATGATAGTTAAGAGACTATATACATGTATGATTTCTCTTTCAGTAGAATGGTAGAATTGTATGTTATAGGATATATACTATTTAAACTATGATTGATGGGGTTTGACCATAGTAAAATTTGTATGAATAGGATACGACTGGCCTAAGAGAGAGGGGTGAGAGTTTTAATTTCGAGGACAAAATTCTTCTAAGGGGGGTAGATTTGTCACTACTATATTTTCTAGGAAAGGGTATTTTAGTCTTTTGGTAATTAATTAAATATTGTGCATGTTAAATATTTATTTATTATATTATTTATTTATGGTTAGCATGTTATATTTATTTTGGACTTGTGTTAATGGACCTAACTAGTTTAATTTAGACTTATGGACCAACATTTAATTCTAGTTAGAATTGAGCCCAATAATTAGAAGTCCAATCATTAGGAGGATGATTAATTAAGTTAAACCCATTAGACTAGAACCTTTCCTCCTTAACTAATTTCTTCATGAGAGGCCCCAAGGGGTATTTTAGACTTTACATAGTAGCTTGAGGGAGGGGACAAGTGAGGCCTATATAAAGAGGATGAAAACTTTCTCTCTCTTTATTTTTCATTACAAATCTAGATCTAGAATTTTTCTCAACCAAATTTCATTAAATCCCTACTAAATTTCCACCCAATTCCTTTCTAAATCACCATTGGAGACTAGTAGAGCAAGGATCTACAAGGAGAAAGCATTGATCTACAAAGAGGAGCAAGAATCTACAAGTTGAAGGCTCATTTTACCAATTTTGGAGATTTCATTGGGAATCCATCTTCCAATAGGTATAATTCAGTTTTTCTCCTTAATTTAGGTTCTAAATCTGAGATTTAACAATGAGAAACCAACCAATATGCAAGGCTACCGATAGGATTTGGTTTTGTATTCATAGGAGGCCTATTGAGAAATTAATGGTACTTTTGTGTCAATTTTGGAAGAATTTCGAGATTGACATTTGTTGTGTGTGTCAATTGGTCCTATAGATCAATTTGGCATGTGCTTGTGTATTTGGGGCTAGTGTCGTGTCCATAATTGGGTACGTGTAGTTCGTATCCCAATAATTTGGTGATACATGTTGATTTGGGGATTTTTTTCTCCGACACAGGACTTTGTGCATGTCATATTTTGACACGGACACGTATAATTGTGTTTGACTCTTCATATTGTTCATAAATAATATATTAGACTTATTCGTGTCCTTCGAGGTACGTTTGGATGTGTGGTGGACTCGTGTCATAAGCGTATCCTAGATCCAGTGGGATACGGGTGTGATACGCTCCATGTGTTTGTGCAATTTAATTCTAGATCTATTTCTAAATTATTCTTAGTCTTGGTGATGTGTAATTATATGTATATATATATATATATATATATATATATATATATATATATATATATATATATATATATATATATATATATATATATATATATACTACATTAAAAGCTAATACATATGTAGGGAATAGCTACATAAATATATAACACCTAGATATATAGATCTATATATCTAGGTGTTATATATTTATGTAGCTATTCCCTACATATGTATTAGCTTTTAATGTAGTATATATATATATATATATATATATATATATATATATATATATATATATATATATATATATATATATATATATATATATATATATATATATATATATATATATATATATATACTTATATGTATGTATGTATGTATGTTAAGCTATATGTATTTATTGTGTACACATATATATGTATGTAGAGTTGTAGGTATGTACATATATTTTATATAGTCATAGTTATATAAGTTGTATGTTATATATATTAGTATTTATATATATTATGTGTTATATATTATATATATATATATTGTGTTATACATATATATATATATATATATATATATATATATATATATATATAAGAGGAAGAGAGAAGGAGACACAACAGCAGCAAGAGCGACACAACAACAGTTTTTAGCAACAAACAACAACAGCAATAACAATAGCAGATAACAGCAGCAGCGGCAGCTTTCGCGACGGCAGCAGCAGCAATCGGCAACAGCAGCAACTTTCGCGACAGAACAGCAGCAGCAATTGGTATTAATATATATATATATATATATATATATATATATTGGTATTTATGTATTATTATACTATATTTTAGTAGTTGTAAGATAGCTAGTTGGTTATTGATAAGTTAGCTTCTTGAGTCATTTAGTTAAATGTTAATTGGTTAGTTTACTAGTAATAGTTAATTAGTATTTTATTAGTAGCCTGATATTTACATCGTTAATTGATTATATATATATATATATATATATATATATATATATATATATATATATATATATATATATATATGCACTAGTATCTCTAGTTAAGTATTATATATATAGATATGTGTACATGTATATATATATATATTAGTGGTTAGTGATTAGTTAGTAGTTGTATTAGATTGATATATATATTAGTCATTAGTAGTTAAGGTATTTGATATGTTATGGTTAGTAGTTAGTTAGATATATGTAGTGATATAAATATAGTATATTATAGTTAGTTCCTATGAATGGGTATACATACAGTATAGTATTAGTTATATTTAGTATTAGTTGGGTTTATATATATGTATTAGTTATATGTTAGCATTTTGGAATATCTTGAGATACCAAGGTAAGTATCAAGGTATTTTTGGGATATCCAAGGTATTGGGTTTGGGTATCAAGATTGAGGTCTAGTGTTGCGATACCAAGTTGGTTCAAAACCAAGGTATCCATTTAGCATTGGTAATTAGGATTATATATTTAATATTGCTTTATTATAGATATTCTAATATGCATATCCTAAGATACGGTATCTTAGTATCCTAAGATGTAGCTTGTATGACCTAGATTTATAGTGTATGAGCCCAATATCATTGAGTTAGACTCATGCAACCTAGAAATAGGTAGTTTGACCAGTTTGACTTAGAGTTGACCTAGTTTGACTGTTTGACTTAGAAATGGCTTTATGACCTAGAAGTTGACTAGTTTAATTTATTTCTTTTCAGAACCTTCTATTGATGTTATATTCCATATCTAGGTCTTCGAGGCACCGTATTAGACATCTGTGAGACTATTCATCGGACTTCAGGCGAGTACATTCTTTGATAGTTTCTTATTTATGATATCCTTTATGTTCATTGTATCTAGTATAGATATCCATATTTTCTTGACACGATGGTTACACGGATTGGTATATCCGAATCTCGTCATAAAATATTATTCTTTGGTATATGGTGTATCTTGTGCAAGTCTTGTTTCATTGTAAACCCTCTCACCCAAAATTAGGCCTACTTAGCCTAGATAGTGAAACTAGGGCTAGTTTGAACCCAATTAGAATTAGAACACGGCATTTATTTAATTATGCCATATTTTATATCACGTAGTGCACCTTACCGTTACTTAGATAATTAGAGCACCTCACTAGCCATTGTCTATCTACAAATTTCACAACCTTGTCCTAGACAGGCCCGCCTACTATTCTGACCTTGTGAAACTTATAATTATAATTTCTTGTACTATATTTTAGTCGCATAATAAATGTCGCGGACGTTATTATTTTAATTCTAAATAATTCTAACTTTGTACCCTTATGCGTTCCAATCAAAATTGGAGATACAATCTTGACCGTTCTATACAACCCAAATTTTATTAATATTCTTCACTGTATCCTCTACTTCTCTGAAACTTGTATCCCACCTAATTTTATTCCCAGGTACTTCTAATTAATTCCAGAATATCGTACACATTCAATTTAATAAATTAAATCCAATTTCCATCTTTGTGTAATTTTCTCAATTGTTGGGCATTTTTATGCAAAATTTCATTGAGGTGTCCATCATTGGACAATACGTAAAGAAACCCAATTTTCCCTTCACATGGATTTTTTCGTAATTTTTTCAGAATGTGCAACGTACGAACATCGCCCCTCAATTAAATCTATCCTTGCATTTAAACAAATACAATTATGGCCCTCCAAGCATCCTCATGTGAGCCCAAGGCCCAACTCCAAGGAGGTGTTGACCAAGCCCACTCCTAGGCCAACAAAACCCTAGCTCACATGTATAAATTTACAATATTATTCCTTTTTCCTTTCCTTTTTCTATTTTATACCAAAACAAAACCTAAAACCTAGAATCAGCCGACCACTCCCTTCCCTGTGCATCTTCTCCGTCAAGCCCCTCGCCGGAGCTGCCAGCATCAACGCCGGAGCCGCCAGCATCGACATCGGATCCTGGAGCCTGACCCCCTGGAACCTGGCCGTGTCCTCCCTGCTCCTCCCTATTCCCTTCCCCCCCCCGACTCAACCACCACCACCGCGAACCTTCATGTTCCCGACCCCTCTGTCGTACACCTCCATGGCCGGATCTCTCCTCCCAATGCCGTGCATCCGCCTGCACTCGCGATCCTGACCCGTCGACCACCGTTCCCTGTCCAATCTGACTTGACAACAGCAGCTACGACCCGGCCAGACCTTCCCTCGCCAGAGTCACCGATCTCGGTCGTTCTCGAGCGCCTGGAACTCGACCCCGCCAGCCTGCACGACCGCCATTAATACTACCTTACCTCCCTGGCATCCTCTCGCCACTACCACCATTCATCAACCTCTTCTTCTTCCTCCTCTCGCCTGAACTTCCCGCTTGCCTCTCCCTGTCGAACCCGCCTGCACTCGTTGAACCGAAGACACGACCTCGCCTGAACCACCGCATCCCCTCCCCTCGAGCCACTGCCTCCACCATCTCCCCATCACCTTCACCCCCAGCAGCCATCCCCTCCGGCCACCTCGATTCCCCTGACCGGAGTATCAACACCACCACCTGTCCCTCTTCCCTGTCCCAGTCCAACCTCCTCCCTGCTCAGCCTCCCCCTGGCCGGAGCAGCTTCTCCCCTTAATACCACCCCCTCGTTCTGAATTCCCCTGGCCGGACCTCCCCCTGGCTGGCCTCCGGTCAGTCGTCAGTAGCCACAACTTCACCAATCACCATGAACATCATGATCATCATACACATCATCATCTTCACCATAAAATTTTATCAACACTACCACCATCAACATAAACCACATCACCATGACCTACATTATCGTCCTCGTAATCGCTAGCATCCACATTATCATCCCCTTCATCATCATTATCGTCCTCGTTATCACCATTGTCCAGTCATCATCCTCGTCATCATCATCACCTCCATAGTCATCGTCGTTATCATCGTTATCACCATCGCCATCGTCACCGACATCGTCACCATCCCCATCATCATGATCGTCAATATTATCCTCATCCCTATCATCCTCATCCATGTAATCATCATCATCTTATCATGGTCATCATCATCTCATCATTATCGTCATCATCATTAGCATCGTCCCAGCCACCACCTAAAGCATCCTCCTCACCTTATCACCTAACCACCCTAGTCATCATCACCTTAATCATCACCCGTGTCAACCTCAATCATCGTCATAACCCTCGTTATCATCGACATCATAGACCCGTCACCCTTGCCAGACAAACAGCAGCAGACACCCCCGACTTTCGTACCTGTGCATGCTGACCCCCAGGATCTATTGGATTGGTTCTGTACGACTTCAGGAGCAGGTTATTGGTGCTACACAGCTCTCTTGCCAGGCAAGTATACCTTGTCTTGTTATACTGTCTAAATTCTGTATTTTAGCTGCCTATTCATTATTTTAGCTATTATAACTGTGCGCGTCCGAGAGAGACTCGGGTGCAGTCAACGTAGGCGTTGACGTTAGGACTTGTGTCTGACATAGTGTCTAGTAGACCCACATAAAGTGGTGAAGTTATTGGTATGACTCCCATGCCTTGACACATTTCTTACACGTGTGGTGAGTCTCATGTAGGGCATGGTCCTGCATATATGATTGGCCACCTATACGTGTAGGCGTGCGACGGATAGGGTATAACTGCTAATAGTGATGCATGTTAGAAGACTTAGCAGTTATTAGTAGGCAGAGCATAGACTATCGTGGTACGACGGTCCAATCCTTGTCCTTGTTTGGTCGTAAGGTTGGACTACTGTTCTAACGATAGACTATGAGCCAGAGTTACGATGTCGCGGCGTAGTAGCTAAGGCGTATTGTGGATACAACATGCATAGATCATTGGGCGGGGAGGACGACTTGTAGGCGTATGGGACACCCCACTTCCTTTACAATGCTGCCACACTCGACGGAGTGATATGGACGATATATACTACACTGCTGCCACGTTCTTCGGAGTAGTATGGATGATATATTATACAGATGCCATGCTCTTAGGAGATGGACGTTATTACTTAGCGCCCTCCTATGGGGGCATATGTGGCATATACTAGCCAGTTGTCACGATTGGTGAATTATGTCAGTATATGTCTAGTCTACACCTTTCCATACACTCAAAGTTGTCCTCAAGTTGTGTTTCACTTAGATGGTTAGGTCACCCTGGAGTTATTTATTCAGTATTTACTTTATGGCATATTTTTATGTATCTTGTTACGTCCCTCTGAGGAGCTGGTCCCTTTCCAGGTATATTGTTCATGAGTATTTGTAGGAGCGCAGATCCGGACTGGTTACCTATACTTCGAGCAGGTCCTCTCTTCGAGTCTCGGTAGTTGGTAGTTGTTGTACTTATATTGTATTTATCTTGTTTATTCTATATTCTAGTTCGGTAGTGGATTTGTTTCCATCCGACTGTCATCTTTAGATACTTTATTTTGGAATCTGGTTATAGATATTGGTTATTCATTTATATATATAATTTCTGTGGATGAGATTTAGTTATGTCCTGTGACATATATGTTTACCACTTGTGAATTATTATTCATATTACAGCGTACGTGTGTTATTGTTTTCATATATCGGAGTGTCATATTCATACGGCTGGCATGCTTACGTATCCTGGTCCTACGTATTTTGGGACTGGGGCATGACATTCATTGATTATCTTGTACATGTACAGACACTGATTCTCGAGAAGAGTCGCTACTTTCTTGGAGAATCTCGTGCCATAGCGTACCATGGTTGGATCCATTATACCAGTCGGGGTTGGAGAGTATGTAGTGTAGATATATGATCATACCCTCCTTGTATCAAGTCATGTTCTTGAATATTAAATCATACACTGCACGTATAATTAGCTAGGCCATAAATCTTGTATCAAGTTCCCAAGCCTATCACATGTTAAGCTGGTACTCATTCACTTAGTCATTAGTACATTCTTGTTCATTGCCATATTGTTAATTCTTGTATTTATTTCCAGTATTTCCTTTATTGCGTATCTTTGTACATGTATATGGCATCTTGTATATTCACATCTATTTACTGCTACATAGTTTATATCATTGATTTAGAACTGCTGATAGAGCTATACTTCGCTCCATTCCTGACTGAAAAATATTTTTCAGAGGATTCGAGAGATTTGTGTCCGACATACTATAGACTTTGACTTATAGATGGTACAGACTTGGACCCACTAGTTCTGGAATAATTGTCAGGAGGTTTATCCAGATCACTAGTTTTTATAGTTAAGTTTTTTTTAGCACTTTGGTACTGGATTTATTTCCGGCTCATATTTGAGAGTTTGTTTATTGTTCTTTTGGTGTTGTTATATATTATATGGATAGTTTTGTT
The DNA here is from genome assembly GCA_036927795.1 of Iris macrosiphon. Lineage (NCBI taxonomy): Eukaryota > Viridiplantae > Streptophyta > Magnoliopsida > Asparagales > Iridaceae > Iris > Iris macrosiphon. The sequence continues at coordinate 62,688,316 of JAYESA010000003.1, read as the reverse complement.
AGCCTTCCTTGATATCTTCTCGTGCTTTAGAATATGATTGAGTTTTGTGTTGAGATATTGTTGGCAGAATTTATATTATTGTGAGATGTTTAGATAGTATAGTTAACCAAGACAATGTTCTACCACCAATAATGTGGCGTAGACTGGGCGTTGTTTCCGACTTGTATCCCTACATCGGGTGCGAGTCATGACAAAGAGGCTCTATGGTACAATCTCAATAGCCTCTTCATCCTATGGCCCATAATAGGTGGGACACATCTCCTCTAACCAAGTATCTAAAAAATATATCTAGTCAGGACGTAGCGAAGTATAACCCAATATCAGTTCCAAGTTAATTAATAATGACTATAAATAGAAATAGAGAACATAATACAAGACGAGAAGCACTGAACAATATCATACTGTGGTAGGAACAAGACAGATAATCTAAAGCAATAAAGTATAAACTGATTACAATAAAATAGAATAAAGGCAATAAACTAGATTATAGAGAAGAACTGTAACTATACTAAGTATTTAAAATACTAGTTAGATATGTGATCGGCTTGGGTTATCAAGATCTACTATCAAGGTTATAACACAATCATAAGTACAATATGATTGACTATTATCTACAAGTAACACAATCATTTAAGATTGACTGTTGTCTAAGGAGTAACACAATCATACGTGAGGTGTATGATTGGTTGTTGTCTATATGATACAAGTTATGCTTAAGGCTTTGATCACATATCTAACTAGCACTTCCCCTTTTGCCCCGACCAATACTCATGGATCTGATCACGACACGTTACATACACGAATTTAATACAAGTACACGGATAATACGAATGAACACGAGCACAAGGAATATCCGACGCATACAATAAAGTAAATGTGGAAGGAGTATATAGAGTATACGATAAGGGATAACATCTCATGACATAATCCATATAGTACCAGTCTATGTAACAATGTGTCATAAATTAAGTAAAATATTTCTAAATACCTGTATTATAGTAATTATCAAATAATAAAAACTATCAGAGAATATACTCGCCTCTGGTCATGAGCAAAAGGTATGACTCGGTGTCCGAGCTGGTGTCACACAACCCTATATATGAATATCATGTCAAATATGTGTAATGAATGATAAATGAGCTATAAATGCTGTTAGCAGTACTCGATCACTGAGTACTCCCCCCTTCCAAATTGTTGATTACTTATACCCCTTCACATCTACTGCCATACCCTTTCTTGTAAGATACCCGACCTCCTTACTCCCAGTTACTACTGCTAATCTTACTGCTCTGAAACTGGGTGTGTATGGACTTATCACTTAGTCCCTATACTCCCCCTTCAATGCACAATGTCAAGAGCCCCACACTAAGTCCCCACCTATACTCATCAGTCCAATATATATACAACAGGTAAGTATGAACTCAGTGTCCACTGATACATGACTGATACATAGTCAATCCCAATTCCCCTCACTTAAGCACACACACACACACACACACGCACACGCACGCACGCACACACACACACACACACACACACACACACACACTTTAAATATCTACTAATACACACACACACACACACACACACACACACACACACACACACACACACATATATATTCAAAAGCTTAACTGAAATACATTAACAGTCACCTCACTGCTCATATACACTCAATATATTGGTCACTCACTACAACCTATACTAATACAATTAATCTCCACACAACTAATTATCCTAACACACTAATACACCAACCTAACACCAATGATACCCACACAACACACTAAATAATATATATATATATATATATATATATATATATATATATATATATATATATATATATATATATAAACCAATAATGTTGGGTGTACACAATACACACACTAATGATTATTTCACCAAACACATAGATTACATGATTAGGATACTTGTGATACTCATCCAAAAGAAAGATCCAAGCTCATAGTTCACCATAATAATCATTCCCACATATCAAATGCACCTTTATATAACTAATACAAATTGTTATAATAGAAATTGAAGAAAAATTACACCATCATGCACAAAATCTCCAAAATAGACCCACGTATTATAACGTATCCAAAAATATCATGATAGGCCTACTCGTATCTATTTATGAACATGTATCTAGTCTCACACTATCAATCTAAGTCTAACTAGATCTAATTAGTTTTATGACACACTTGATGCATCAATCTTGTAATTCTCCTAAATTAGGCACAAAATCTATGTATAAGTCACAATAAGGGTCAATTGGGCCTAGAAAATTTTCTTATGGGTAGTCCTATGCCATGGAAGGGTCCTAATGGTAAAAAGAATAAATTAGAATCTAAAATGAAGGAAAATTAGATCTATACCTATTGAGAGAGGGATTTTCAATGAGTTGCTTAAATGAACACGATTCAGACACGATCTCCTTGCCAAATGGGGGCACAAAAAGCTATGTATAAGTCACAATAAGGGATGAAGTGAATTGGGGATCTATTAAATTGGGGATCTAAAATTAGAATAAGAAAATGGAGGAGAGAGAATGAACCCCTCTATATGTGGTCGCCCCCTATTCCCCCTTCTTCAAGCAACAACAAATGTCCACTATGCCCCTACTAGTTGGTTATAAGGAATAATTAGGGAGGGCTATATTGGAAAGTCTCTAGCTAATATAAATTAAGCTAATCCTCCTTAATTAACTAAAAAATTGGTCTAATTGGGCCTAGCCCAATGTTGAGCCCAATGCTGTCATAACTAAATTAATTTGGGTCCACTAGTGTCAAGTGTAAATAAATGGGATAGCCTAAGCTAACTAGCTAGCACAAGGGCTCAATGAACACAAATAGATGATAAATAATATTAATAACAATAACAATAAATATTGCTACTAATATAATTACCAAAATTTTATGAATGGACAAAAATACCCTCATCTGGAAATATGGGGGTAACAATATCAGTATTTACATGTCGGCCTGTTGGTACTGCTTCAACTCTGTCAGCCACTACACTTCAATCAACTTCTGGCCCAGTAATTCGGCCATTTGTCAAAACCAGGGAGGGCCCTCAGAGATTTGACTTGGCCCTCAGCAAAGTACTTGGCCTAGGCAAAGGACTTATTTCGCTCCTGCATACTTTGAATCCCTTGTTTCAGAAATTCGTAGAAACAAGAAAGGGACATCCATACAGTCTCGTCAATCTCCTCCATGGTAGCCGGAGTTATAGGCGGTGCGACAGAAGGAGTAGTAAGGGTGTATTAGGATGAAAGTATGCTATGATTTAAGTGCAAGTGAGGGACTAAGGTTAGGTGTGCATAGATGTATCAGGCATTAGAGTATCAGTAAGTTGGATAACTGTGTAAGAAATATCTGTGAAGTAAGTAGGTATCAGTAATAGGTAGTGCTAGGATATGAGGGGGAGGTTAGAGTTAGGAAATGGAGTATTGTTAGGATGGTTTCTTAGTGTATCACAATTGATACTAGTGCATCGGTTCAGATACTGTAGTAATTTGGGTTAGGGTAGTATATTGATATAGTCATGGTATTATGATTATATGTAATAGCTTTGGGGTAAGGGTATGGTATAAGGCATTGATCATATAGTACATTACCATACCTGATTTATGGTATACAATATTAGTTAGTATAAAGTATATATATGTATATATTAGTGTTATGACGTGGTATAATCTATATTAGTTAATAAGGGTTAGAATAACTTAGCATAGACCTATTACTATCTTGGAAACTTACCTTATTGAACTCAAACTTTAGAATTGACTTAGTTTGACTATTTTGACTTAGATTTGGCCTTATGACCTAGATTCGAACTAGTTTAACTTATATTCATTTCAAAACTTTGTATTGATGTAATATTTCATATTTAGGTCTCCGAGGCACCATTCCGGATATCTTTGATAATATTCACTGGATTTCAGGCGAGTACATTCTTTAATAGTTTCTTATTTATGATATCTTCTATGTTTCTTGTATTTAGTGTAGATATCATTGATTTCCTGACACTTGGTTACATGGATTGGTATTCCTGGATCCCGTCATGAGATATTATATTTGAATAGACAAAATACAGATGACATGTAAAAGCAATGTTGAGCCTTCAGACCGCGATATATCAATGCATTGTTTAGTTAACTATCAAAATCAAGTTTACTGAGACCAGATGGGCCAACAATCTCTCCTATTTTGATAATTAATAAACTATGAATGATACTGCAAGTCTTTAATATGCAAGACTCCCCCATAACTGTGTAGCAGTTGATATGCTGAAAATAATGCCTGTCAAGTATCGTCTTATATGCTAGTATCATATATATCTTTCTTCCCTATTGTCATTTGATCAAAATGGTATGCTCCCCCGAAATCGGTGAGATGACAAGAAAAATAAGAGAGTAAAGTGTATACAGGATAATATATAATGACAAAAGAAAAATTGTATTTAAAACTTTTATTCATTTAAAAGAAAACATACAAAAGTGGATGTGTAGTGGAAACATCATATAGAGCATCTAAAAGTAAACTTTTAAAATATTTAATTCCAATAAGTAACTAGTTGTCATTTTTATCATCTTCATTATCCGGTTCAACCATTCTATTTGGATCAAAGAAGGCATCAGCTGGATCCAAGTGTCGCTGAACATAGGGGTGATCAATACGAAATCCTTGTTGATTCGGATTCAGGAGAATCAAAAAAGGTCCAACTGGGTGCTTCGATAGGGTGTACTTGATGTCTATCAAAGTATTTTCAAGATCCCGAGTCTGAAGAGTTTGGCGATGATCAGTAGCACGATTGCGTATCTCTTCTTGGTAGAAGTGATCACGCAACAGATTAAAAATAGACTCTAAAGTTTGTGGTTATTCATCAACATGAGGGACGGAATCAACATGATGAGTGTTGGAGTTTGATGATGAGTTATAAGGTAGAAGCATAGTTGGCTCAAATCTCAGAATTCTATTGAGGTATAAAGATTCCTCAAGATTTAGACAAGTATCCAAAGGAATGTCAAAATAGCTAAAAATGGTTGGCAAGTACATGACGTATAGTAGTAGATGCCATTTCTTGCGACATTGAACCATTTGAGATAAGATGGTCTATGAAACATTAAAATTTATGTCGAAATACAAGTAATATAAAGCTAACATTTCTAGATAAGAGACCTGATCAAAGTAAGTCTTCTTAGGTAGAAAAGTTAAAAAGATAATACGATGCATTTCAACGAAGTGCCCATTCATATATCTAGCATAAAATTTACCAGTGAACATTCAAGAGGGTGACAAAGGATATTCTTGAAAGAATCTAGGGTTAAGTCATGGTCGAATTGAACTTGCGTGATGTTGACTAAGGTTTGTCCATCAGCGAGAATGCACAGGATTTTACCCAAGTCGTACGCATTAAATTCAATTAGAATGCCACGAACTCTAGATGAAATAGTATCATGTTCATATGTTAAGTTACAATAGAATATTTGAATAACATTGGTGTAAATTTTGGTACGGGTTGTAACAAATTCTTCAAGTTAAAGCTTTTGAAGAATAAGTAGATAGTCATTGTGTTGGGAGACAAAATCAATAGAGAAGGATCATGAGGCAACTATAGAGGGGAGTGAATAGAGTACAGCAGAATAATCTACCCAATTTAAGATTATCAGAATGAAGGCAGTTGCTAACTAACATGGTATATAAAGATAGTGAAGTAAAGAAGTAAAGTAGAGAGAGAAAGCAAACGCAAATACCAAGATGTATACTAATTTTTCTCTGAGAGGACGAGTCCAGTCCCGAGAACTCTTGCTTGGAGTTGTATCCACTATAATCACCAATAGTGAATCACAAGCTTTGATTCGAAGGCCTGCCTACTTCTTATAACCATGAGTTTTGATTCGAAGGCTCGCAACTTCACACAGAAGAAGAGACTTGATGAACTAAGCTCTTTATAACTCTGTAGACTTCTAGACCAATATTGCACTTGGCACTTAGAAGGCTAGGGAGTTGATCTTTGAGATAAGAAAGTTTAGGCTCTGAGGGTTTAGTCACTATAGGATAGAAAGATAAAGAATGGTTGAGTGAGTAGGAATGTGGAAATCCAATCCTATTTATAGGGTATTGGCAAATAGAATTCGGCCAGAATTCAGTCAGGGTTTAATTTAAATTTTCAACTGTTGGGCTAAGAAATCATGAGCTATTGAACTTGAATATTTATTCTTAAGCTTCCATGGATCATTCATCGACAGAATATCATTTTTCTCCAATTGGAGAATTTCCTCAGAATGACTGAGTAAATATTTCCTCAGTTTTAACCACCAGTTTATATAAAATTGCATCATCATGGACATTATCCTGCTTTCCTCCTTTATTACAGGAATCTGCTATGCTACCAAGAACAATATTTTTCTTGGGTTGTGGAGTATTTTTACGAAGGTTGATATGTGCTGACACCCATGGTTGCTTTCCTTTCCTTCTATTCATTATTTTGCGAAAATTTACGAGTTAAAAAGTCAGGAAGAGAATTATCTTTACCTCGAATAAATTTTATATCAAAATAAAATATGGCTAACTCAGTTCTCCATCTAGCAAATATTTGCTTAGATGCTAACTTTTTAATATCATTTTCTAAGATAGTTTTAGAAGAGCTATATTGTAGCAAGAATTTTTGATTTAAAAGACCATCTTAGAATTTATGGACACATTGTATTATAGAAAGAATTTTTTCTGATACAATTTTGGTATCAGAGCCATGATCGGCTAAGGTAATTCTGCTTCCTTAAGATTATGATATAGCAATTTTTATGTAACTTCTTGTTATTTTCTGGTTCTTTTATACTAGTAGTAATTATTATGGTACAATTATTGTCTCAATGGGCTTAGGGTAGCCTTTCGTTTTCTTTTTGGGAGAGTGTATATCTTTGTCTAGTTGTATTGGCCTAGGTCTTATGACTCAAGTCGAGTAGACGTGTTGTGTCGAGATGGCAGTAAGGTCATAAATCGTTGACAGTCATGTGCTAGCTTTTTACTATCAAGCAAATAAGAACGTTTGCTATTACTTATTTGGTAAAACAGTTCAGACAATGGTTTCTTTAATAATTACTCTTACTATCATTGATATCATGACAATATTATTTAGTTTTTGATGTTATTGTATCATAATATTGAGTGAAGTTGAATCTCAAATTCCTAATGAATTTAATGGCAATAAGATCCAATAAAAAGACTCTTGATAGAAGCAAAGCTATTAAGAATGCTCAAAATATTGAGTTTTTCTTTGAATTAGAGGCATTGAACATATGGACCATTCCTAAAGTTCAGCCAAAAAAAATATATCAGATTGGTACATTTGATTTTTGATCTTCCATTACAATCAAAATAATAGAAAAAACTATTCAAGTTAGTGATACTGAACAGTCACTAAAAATGCTTAGTGAAGATGACATAGGTCATTACCGTGAGAAATATAATTATGTCCATATTTGACTAATTCAGGTTGATTTCAAACCTCTTACTCTACAAGATTTAAATGCATCTATTATGACATCTCTTCGAGATAGAAGATGTTTAGATTGGAGTCAATCCCTCATGGGAGTTATACAAACCAGCATTTGCCATGGACCAGTCTATTTTAATATTTATCCTAATTTGACCTTATATTTAATTGATATTAATCTTCTAGAATCAGTTAATTTGAAAATCAAAATCAATGGTTATAATTTTTTACTAGGTTCTGAGACTATAGAAATTATCTATAGAATTTATTACAAGGTAATGACTACTTGTGCTTCTAAGGTAAAGCATATTACCAATTGTCATAACCCGCACCCGGATAATCGAGCATGAGTACGTGGGTACGCTCAGCCTACGCCGTATTATCAGTAGTATAATATTGTCTGGGTCAATTCTAACTAACTAAATATCTCAACGATATAAATATAGTATCTGTCAATCATCTCAACTCCAAACGAAGGAATAATATAGTCTCACAAATATAACTATACTCAATCACAATACAAGCTAAGAAAGATAGAGCATAAATGGAATAATAAAGAGAAGAATCAAGATACAATCCATAAGTCAGAAATAATATACAAGTCATGAATCTCAATAAAGTCTAATACAAGTCCAACAAAATATAAACTAAACCTCATCAGGCTCTATAACTAAGTCCTCCTGGTCTATAGGAGTATCCTATAATGGTATGCCCTCTTACGGCCCATAGAATGTAGGATACATATCTATGAGCCAATTATTTAGAAAAATATATCCAGTCAGGATTGGAGCAAAGTACATACCTCTGAAAGTAGTTTTAAATACATAATCGAGCATATAAAATAGATATTAGAAAAGAATACAAGATATCTAAACATCTAAATAAAATAAACTAGAGTGAATAGGTAATATACTAGAATAAAGAATAAATAATATGAATATCTGCAATATAAAGGAATAACTAAAATTTTACTAATGTGCCTCAGAATACAAGTTTATTATATGATCGATTTAAGTTGAACATGAATACAATAAGGTAACTTGATTACAAGTGTGGTATATAATCGATATATACACGAATACACTGGAGCTTTGATCACATAATCAACTCCTACTCCCCCATCCCCAACTAATACCAATGGATCCAATCATGACACATTACGAACACGAATATGGGTACACTGAATACGAGCAGTGTGTGTACACGAATATAAGAATACTGAACACGAGCAGTGTGTGAACACGAAATATAAATAATTAATACCCAATACACACGATGAAATACATGTGCAGGAGTACCCATTGAACACGGTAGGGGATAACATCTCCTGACATGATCTATGTAGTACCAGTCTGTGAAACCACTATGTCATAATCAAGTATACAGTTCTAGAACATGAGATATATACACTATTATGAAATAAAAACTAACAGAGAAATATACTCGCCTGAGGTCCTGAGCAAGTTGTCTCTCGATGCCCAAGCTGGTGTCACACAGACCTATATATGGTACGCTACATCAATATAAGATTTTGGAATGAAGATAAGTTAAACTATTTTAATTCTAGGTCATAAAGCCATTTTAAGTCAAAATAGTCAAACTAGGTCAAACTAGCTATGTCTAGGTTGTATGAGTCTAACTCTAGGATATTAGGTCCGCACACTATGTAACTAGGCCACACTAGCTAAGTTAAGATACTAGGATACACACAAAATACTGTATCATAGGATACGCAAGTTTTAGATATAAAAATACTAATTTATATATATACAAGATAATACATATATTGATCTTAGCTAACTAATATAAATTGGATACCTTGGCTTTGAACCAATGTGTATCTCACCACCTACACACCCATCTTGATACTCCAAAGCAATACCTCGAGTATCCACCAATTACCTTGACATTACCTTGGTATTACAAGGTAATTCAAATCCTAATATATAGCTAACTACCAATACACTAACTATATACTAACCTTTAACTAAACTATTTAGATATTACTAATTATCTAATATACAATACATATCAATTACTTATATACAATACCTACATATATAATATATACATATAGTTACTAATCTAATCAAGTATGTATATAACTAACTTTTAGGTAACATGTATCCATATACATAACTACCCAACAAAGCACTTAACTACTACACTATTGAACTACTAACTAGACTCTAACCTTAACTAGCTAAACCAATAATAAACTAACTAAACTACTAAACTTACTAGCTGAACCATGCTGCTGCCTTGACCTTGCTGTTGCGGCTAATGTTGCAGCTGATATTGAAGCTGCTGCTGCTCAGTGTTTCATGTTGTGCATTTACTGAAACTGCATATGCTGGTGACTGCTTGCTATTGATGACTGCTTGCATACTCCCCTTGTTGTTGCTATTAATGACTGCTTACATACTCCTCTTGATGTTGCTACTAATGCTGAGGTGTTAAATGCCTTGGCTGCTACTTAGTTCGTACTGTGGTTGATGATGCACTGCTGCATGCTTGCAGCTGAATGCATTACTGCCACTACCTGTGAATGGCTACACTGTGTTGTTGTCACTAATGCTAATGTAAACTGCTATGCAATTTGCTGCAAACTATAGTTGTTGCTCTTCTCTTGCTGTGGCAAACGGCAGTGCATGCCTCTTCATTCAGTTGGCTTGCAGGTGCATATGCTGCGGATGCATGCTAAATTCCCACTGTGCAGCTCGACCCTCACTCAGTGCTCACTCACTCACTACACATCCACACACATACCTCCACACACACACACATACATACATATAGATATCAATATGTATATACATACTCATCTATACATATATAGATATATATACAAACATACACATACATATAGATGTATCTACATATACATATCTATACTTCTATAAATATACACTCATATAAAAATATAATCATATATATATATATATATATATATATATATATATATATATATATATATATATATATATATATATCACCACATATATGAATATGTATCTATACACTATATATATGTATCACTAGTTATAATCATATCTATATAATACTATAGAGATACATATACATATACATATATACACAATCATATAATAAATTATAGTAATATATAATACCAAGTCAAATGAATTTAAATGCAATAAAATAAATACGTGGAGTGTACCGCACCCGTATCACACTCATTCTATGATACGCTTGCGATACGGCTCCACCACACAACCAAACGTATCTTGAAGGACAAAAACAAGTCTACAATACTAATTATGAATAATACGAATAATTAAATACTCAACTATATATCCATGTCAAGATGTGACATGCACAAACCTTCGTGTCGGAGAAAAACCCCCAAATCAACATGTATCTCCAAATTATCGGGATACGGCCTACACGTATCCAATTATGGATACGATACTAGTCACACACAATTAAACATATGTTAATTTAGTCTAATTGACTAATTGACAAACACAAGATGTGCCAATCTCAGAATTCTCCCAAAATTGATACAAAATACCACATAACTTTCTCCATAGGTCTCCTATGAACCTAATTCTAATTCTTATGGGTAGCCTTATCATATGGGATGGTTCTTATGGTTAAATCATAGATTTAGAACCTAATTAGAGAGGAAAAACTAAATTATACCTATTGGGAGATAGATTCCCAATAAAATTTCCAATTTGAGTGAAAGTAGCCTCCAACTTGTAGATCCTTGCTCCTCTTTGTAGATCCTTACTTCCTTTTTATAGATCCTTGCTTTACTAGCCTCCAATGAAGAATAGAAAAGAAATTAAAAAGAAATTTGAGTATGAATTGGTGTGGGAATAAAAAATTTAAAGAAGAAAACTTATAGATCTAAATTGGAATAACAAAATAAGAAGAGAGAGATTCTCTCTACTCCCTATAAGTGGCCGGCCCTTGCCCCTCCTCCAAGCTACTATGGAATAACTAAAATACCCCTTGGGGCCTCTTATGAATAAATTAATTAAGGAGGGAAGGTTCTAGTCTAATTGGTTTCACTAATCAATTCATCCTCCTAATAAATGGGCTTACTATTGGGCTCAATCTAAACTAGAAATAAATATCGGATCCATGGATCTAAACTAAACTTATTGGGTCCACTAACACAAGTCCAAAATAAATCTAACATCTACAATAAATAAATAATACAATAATTAATATTTAAAACATGCACAATATTTAATATTATAATCCTAAAAATATAATTACCCATGCCAAATTTACCAAACTACCCTTAGTTGAAAAAGTGAGGGTGACAATCCTACCCACCTTAAAAAAAAATTTGTCCTCGAAATTAAGGAAGAAACCAACTACCAAAAGCAATCAATACAAGCAAAGAAAGAATTATACCTCACGGCTCAAACAGATATGGATATCGTTCGCGCACCTCGGCCTCTCGCTCCCAAGTACTCTTTCCTAGCGAGTGATGCCTCCACGTAATGCACAACAAAGGAATCGTCTGGTTCCTCAGCATGTTCTCTCTCCGATCCAGAATTCCAACTGGCTGCTCTGGATAACTAAGAGTATGGCCCACCTCTATCTCTGAGTGATCTAACACATGGCTATGATCTGTCATGTACCATATCAGCTACGATACGTAAAATATGTTGTGCACTCCCTCCAATACAGGTAGCAAGTCTAGTCTATATGAAACTGCACCGACCCTCTCAAGAATACTGAAAGGTCCAATGAATCGTGGACTAAGCTTCCCGTCTCTACCGAAATGAATCGTGCCACGCATCAAAAAAATTCTTAAGAAAACCAGACCGCCAACGTAGCACGAAACACAACCTTAGCACTCTAACTAAAATAAATAATCATAATTAATGCAAAACAAAATCTATACCTCAAACTCCAATGGTCTCCGGTGGCTATCGGCCCAATCCCGCTGTCTGTCCTGCGCCACCCAAAGTCTATCCCTGATGAGCTTCACCTTCTCAGCTGCATCCATGACCATTTTTGGTCCCAATAAAGCTCTCTCACCAATATCATCCCATAATAACGGAGTACGATATCTTCGTCCATACAACGCCTCAAATGGTGACATCTCGATACTGGCTTGGTAGCTGTTGTTATAAGAAAACTCTATCAAGTAAAGATGATCCTCCCAAGAGCCTCCAAAACCCAAAACACAGGTGCATAGCATATCCTTGAGAGTCTGGATAGTCCTTTCCGACTGCCCGTATGTTTGAGGATGATATGCGGTACTGAACTTGAGCTGAGAGCCCAAGCTAGCCTGCAAACTCCTCCATAAGTGGGACATGAAGTGACTATCCCGATCTGAGACTATGCTCACCGGAACTCTATGCAATCTGACTATCTGATGCACATACATCTCTGCGAGTTTCTCCTTAGACGTACCCACTTTGAATGGCAGAAAGTGGGTTGATTTGGTCAACCTGTCTATGATGACCCAAATCGCATCTTTACCTTCTGGAGAACACGAAAGTCCTGAAACAAATTCCATCGTCACATGCTCTAATTTTTACTCTAGAATGGATAAAGACTGAAGCAACCCACCTGGCCTTTGTCTCTCTGCCTTTACCTGCTGGCTTACCAAGCATCTAGATATGAAGCTAGCCACCTCTCATTTTATACCATACCGCCAAACATGCTCTCTCATATCCCTATACATCTTGTTAGCACCTAGATGCATAGAGTACTGAGATTGATGCACCTCCTGAAGAATTTCCTCGTGCAATGCTCCACTCGGCACACATAATCTGGTACCGTGACGTAATGATCCATCATCTGCAATACTGAAGTCTTCTGCCAACCCTATCTGGACCTGTACTCTGATGCTCCTCAGAGACTAATCCTCGAACTGTGCGGCTCTGATCTAGTCTATCAACTCTGACTGTACCTGAAGTTCCCACATCTGTGCTACAACTCCAGGAACTAATACCTCAATGCCCAAGCTATCAAGATCGGCCAATAAATGTCTGTCCCTCGTCAATTACATAGCCATTGGATACTTGCTCAAGGCATCCGCGACTATGTTGACCTTTCCTGGATGGTACTGTAAAGAAATATCAAAGTCCTTCATCAACTTCAACCATCGTCGCTGCCTCATGTTGAGATCTTTTGTGTAAACACATACTTCAAGCTCTTGTGATCTATAAAGATCTCTACCTGCTCTCCAAACAAGTAGTGCTTTCATAATTTAAGAGCAAAAATAACTGCTGCCAACTCCAAGTCATGGGTAGGGTAATTCTTCTCATGTGGGCGTAATTGCCTGGAAGTATAGGCAATCACCTTCCCGTTCTGCTGCAATACATAACCTAAACCCATACCCGATGCATCACTGCATATAGAAAATCCTCTTGCCCCTGATGGCAATATCAAAATTGGAGCTGTAGTCAGCCTTTTCTTCATCTTCTCAAAAGCAGACTGACAATCCTCAGTCCAGACGAACTCTACGTCCTTTCTGGTTAGTCTAGTCATCGGCCTGTCAATCCAAGAAAACTCCTGATCTCTGCCACTGAACTCGGGGTAGACCACGACTCCACTGCTGAAATCTTCTTTGGGTCCACTGAGATCCCGTCACCTGTAATCATATACCCAAGGAATTCAACATTATCAACGAAGAACTCATACTTCGAAAGCTTGCCATATAGTTTCTCCTTCCTGAGGGTCTCCAGAACTATCCTCAGGTGCTTTTCATGCTCCTCCGAGGTCTTCGAATATATCAGTATATCATCAATGAATAATACCAAAAATTGATCCAAGTACTGATGAAACACCTTATTCATCAGGTTCATAAATATTACCGAGGCATTGGTCAACCCAAACTACATCACCAAAAACTCAAACTGCCCATACCGAGTCCTAAAAGTTGTCTTCGAAATGTTTTCCTTCTTCACTTTTACCTGGTGGTACCCCAATCTCAAGTCTATCTTTGAGAATACCTTCACTTCGCTCAACTGATCAAACAAATCGTCAATCTGCTACAACGGGTATTTATTCTTGATAGTGAGGTTGTTGAGTGCCCTATAGTCGATACACATACGTACCGACCCATTCTTCTTCGATAAAAAAAGTGCCGGAGCACCCCACAGTAATGAACTGGAGCGGATGAAGCCTTTGTCCTGCAACTCATCCACCTGCTTCTTCAACCCTGCCAGTTCGTTGTTGTTCACTCTATAGACGTGTTGTGATATTGGCTTTGTGTCTGGCACCAAATCTATAGAGAACTCTATATCTCTGCTTGTGGTAATCCCGACAACTCCTCCGAAAATACGTCCATATACTCAGCAATCAATGGATGTGGCAGCTCCTGCTCTTCTACCAAAGCTCCATAAAAGTCTCATTTGCTTTGTTCGACTGCTCCTCTGACAAACTCAAACTCTAGCTCTCCTGACGCCTGAAATAAAACTCTACCTCTACGACAATCGATACTAGTATAATGCCTACTCAACCGATCCATACCGAGTACTATATCGTAGCTCAGAAGTGGCATTACGAGTAGACATACGTTCAACTCTCGGCCTCCCAAAAAAACTCTTCGGTCCTTGCAAACATTACTGACCAGGATAATGCCACCCCTGGTCGTGATCTTGTAAGTCCTCACCAATGGTTCAGACTCAAGACGATGTCTCAGAGGAAAAGATACAGATACAAAACTATAAGAAGCACCAAAATTAAATAAAGCATGAGCTGAAAAAGAATTAAGATAGACTGAACCTGAGATAACATCACCGACTGGCTCCTCCTCCTCGACGGTCAAGGCGAAAGCTCGCCCCTGTCACTGGGCACCTATCTTCTGCTGTTGGTGCTGAGCAAATTGTTGTTGCTGCGGTGGTAGAGGAGGTCCTCTCTGTTGTCCTGCTGGTGGACTCGCGGGACACTCTGTTCCTGAGCTCCGCCCTGAGCTGGACGAGCTAAAACTTTAGGACAAGGTCTTAATTGATGGTCTCCTGATCCACAGAATAAGCACTGGCCCAATCTTATCCTACATGCATCACATCTATGTCCTTGCTTCTTACAGAAAGTACAAGAAATAACTGTCCTCTAGATCTAGTATATCTGTTGTACTGGCGCTCTAGCTGGTCCATGATAATGCTGTCTCAGCTGCTGGAAGTACCTCTGGTACTGCTACTGAAAATGAGGCTACTTTATTGGACCCATGTTAGTGTTGGATCCTCCTGTGTCTCTCGGCCTCTTAAAGCCAAGCTCTAGATCATCCTCTGCCAGCTGTGCCTGCCTCAGAATCTCCTCGAAAGTAGCGGTGGGATCTCTATTCGTATATGATTTGTATTCCTTGTTCAGGCCCTTCTTGAACTTCCTGGCTGTCACTGCCACATTTTTAGAAAAGAATATTTTAGTAATTTCATATTTAATTAAATATTGTGTATGATAAATAATTATTTGTTGTGTTATTTAATTGTTGTTAGATGTTAGTTATTTATTTTAGACTTTTGTTAGTAGACATAACTAGTTTAGTTTAGACTAATAGACCAACATGTATTAATTGTGAGATTTGAGCCCATTTAGAAAGCCCATTGATTAGGAGGATGATTAAAATTAATTAAACCATTAGACTAGAAGCTTCCCTCCTTAATTATTTCTTTATGAGAGGCCCCAAGGGGTATATTGGACAATTTATAGTGACTTGAGGAAGGGAAAAGGGGGCCAGCCTATAATAGAGGGGGGAATATGTTTCTCTCTCCTCTTTTCATTTAAAAACTAGATCTAGAATTTCTCTCAACCAAATTCTTTCATTTTTACTTTATTTTCCTACCAAATTTTATCCAAATTCCTTCCCAAATCACTATTAGAGACTAGTAGAGCAAGGATCTAGAAGAAAGAAGCAAGGATCTACAAAAAGGAGCAAGGATCTACAAGTTGGAGGTCAATTTTATCATATTTAAAGGTTACATTGGGAATTCATCGCCCAATAGGTATAATTCAGTTTTTTTCCTTAATTTAGGGTCTAAATCTGAGATTTAACCATGAGAAATTAACCCATATACATAGGCTACCTATAGGATTTGGTTTTGTATTCATAGGATGCCTATTGAGAAAGTTATGGTACTTTTTGTGTCAATTTTAGAGGAATTCCAATATTGATAATTGTTGTGTGTGTCAATTGGTCTTAGATCAATTTGGCATATACTTGTGTGTTTGGGGCTAGTGTCGTGTCCACAGCACCCCCCGGCGAAGGGGGGACCAGAAAACTCTTGGGTACGTGTAGGTCGTATCCCAACAATTTGGTGATACGTGTTGATTTGAGAATTTTTTCTTCAACACGGGACTTTGAGCATGTCATATTTTGACACGGATATGTAAATTTGTGTTTGACTCTTCGTATTATTCATAAATAATATTTATGACTTGCTCGTGTCCTTCAGGGTATGTTTGGATGTGTGATGGACTCGTGTCGCATATTATCCTAGATCTAGTGGGATACGGGGTGATACGTTCCATGTGTTTGTGCAATTTAATTATAGATCTATTTCTCTTATATTCTTATTCATGGAGAGGTATAATTATATATATATATATATATATATATATATATATATATTGTTGTGTATATATATTTATGTAATATTGTGTCTTAGATCTATGTATCTATGTATATAATATATTGTGTATATTTGCTATGTAGCTATTCTTTTATATGTAAGTGTATTTATATATTATAGTATGTATAGATATGTATATGTTAAATAGATAATTATATGTTGTTATATTTATATTTATATAATGTAGGTTATATATTGTGTATGATTATATATATGTATATGTATGTGTGTTGTTAAAAATATGTTACTATGCATGTGTATATTACTATGTAGTTATTATGTACATATATATGTTGTAGAGGTATAAGTATGTATTTATATAGTCATATTTATATATATTATAGTTATATGTATATTAGTATCTATTTATATTATGTGATATATATATATCAAAGCAGCAGCATCAGCAATAACAGCAGCAGTAGAGAGCAATAGCGACAATAGTAGCGTCGCCAAAGCAGCAGTAGCAGCAATAACAAACAGCAGCAGCAGCCGCAATAGCGATAGCAACAGCGTCGCCAAATAGCAGCAGAAGCAATATCATACAGCAACAACGATAACAGTTTAGCGACAGCAACAAAAACTGTTGCAAAAATAGCAGAGTATTAGCTGTATCGGTAGTATCAGCGACAGTGGGCAGCAACTTTTAATGACAGTTTGGCAGTTTTTATTAATATTAGATATTTATATATATAGATATATATATATATATATATATATATATATGTATATATATGGTAATTAATATATATGTTCCTAAGTTCCTAATTGTATTTTAGTATACTATATGTATAATAATTAGTTGTAGCATATATTATTTATGGGTAGTTAGTATAAACAAGGTATTGGATATTACCTTGAGATACCAAGGTAAGTATCAAGGTATTTTGATACCTAAGGTATTAGGCTTGGGTATCAAGTTTATGGTTTAGCGTTATGATACCAAGTTAGTTCAAAACCAAGGCATCTATTTAATATTTGTAATTAGGATTATATATAATTAATATTGTTGACATATATATGTGATGATTTACCTTTTGATTTACGTATCCAGAGATACGGTATCCTAGTATCCTAAGATATAGTTTTGTGACCTACACTTTAGTATTTGAATCCAATATCTTTGTATTAGACTTATGCAACCTAGAAATAGGTAGTTGACCATAGTTGACTTGTTGACCTAGAAGTTGACTAGTTTAACTTATTTTTATTTTGGAACCTTGTATTGATATTGTATTCCATATCTAGGTCTTCGAGGCACCGTATCAGACATCTTCGAGACTATTATTTGGACTTCAGGCGAGTACATTCTCTGATAGTTTCTTATTTATGATATCCTCTATGTTCATTGTATCTAGTGTAGATATCCATGTTCTCTTGACACGATGGTTACACGGATTGGTATATCCGAATCTCGTCATGAGATGTTATTCCTTGGTATATGGTATATCTTTGTCACTACCACATTCTAAAATAGGAATAATTTTATCTTTTTATTTATTAATAAGTATTGTGTATATTTATTTTTAAATAATTGCATGATATGTGTATATATTATATATATATATATAGTATTCCTTAATGCATGAGTTAGTATACTTGACCTAGAGCCCACTAGATGAACTCCTGGCCGAAATATAGGATTATGGATTTAATTCATATTATTCAGGATTAAATATTGAGAATTATAATTAATTACCATAATTTATTTAATTGTTGTGCCTTACCATTGCTTCGATATTTGGAGCGCTATCCTAGCTTTTGCCTTCCAACAAATTTTACACCATTATCCTAGACATGCCCGTACTCTATTTTGACCTTTATGTAACTCATAAATATGCTCTCTTTTGCTTTATTTTAGTCGCATAATATTCGTTACGGACGTTATTTTTAATTCCAAATAAATCCAACTTTGTATCCTTGTGCGTTCCAATCGAAATTGGAAACACAATCTTGACCCATTTTGTGCAACCCAAATTATGACAATATTCTATTATAAGTCCTCTATATCTATGACACTTGTGTCCCACCTAATTTTAACCCTATGTACTTCTAATTAATTTTAGAATACCATTTATATTAATTTTAATTAAATTGGTGTAAGGATCCAACTTGACCCAAAACTAGATCCAACACCAAACCAAATCCATACACACACCCTCAAGACTCATAATAAATACCATACACCCTTTTTTTAGCCACTACATCACACCAAACATGGTATCTTCCCTCATCCAATCCTAATTCCTATTTTTGTGCAATTTTCCAATTATTGAGAATTTTATTGCAAAAGTGCAGTGAGGTGTCCATATCCCATTGGACCCAACACATGAAAAAACCCTCCCCTTCATATATGAATTTTCTCCATAATTTTGGAGTATGTAACACTCAACATCCTTCTCCCTCATCAAATCTTAGCCATCCATTTCAAACAACACCATCTCCACCCTTTAAATTTTTATGTAAAAATAAGCCAAACCCAATCCCAAGGTGTACTTGGGCGGCCCAAATCCCTAGGGCTATATCACCATTTTCTCCCTACACACACACACATATATATATATATATATATATAACCTTTTTCTATATATTTCATCACCACCATCAACCGAACCAAACCCTAAACCAATCTTTACCACCACCTTCTTCCTCCTCTTCCCCGCAGCCGGAGCCCCGGCCATCCTGACCTGACCTAACCTTCTCCTATACATCGAGCCTCGCATGTTAGCCAACTCCTTCCCTCCCCTCGACAGCACGACCTCCTCTGACGGAGCCCAGCAGCAGCCGAGCCCGACTTCCCCACGCCGAGCAACTCGACAGTAGCCGACCCTGACTCCCCTCGCCTAAACTGCCTCACAGCCGAGCATGATGACCTCGCCTGAACATCACGATCCTGACCTCCCTGTTCTCCTCCCCGACATCACGATATAGCCACTACCATCACCTTCCTCCACCGCGAGCCACCATCATCCCCGACTCGACCTCCTTCACACCGACATCCTCGACTTCTCTAGCACGTCCCCTCTTTCCTGTCCTCCTCCTCACCTGAGCCACCGGACTCCGACAGCAGCAGCCACCCCGTTCATCTCCTCCGTCGAACCGACCCCGCCAGAGTCTTCTCCGACCACAGCGGCCCCGCCTGAGCGTAGCACCACCATCTCCACCACTCCTCCCCGAGCATCGAGCAGCCATTCTCCTTCCCGACCTCATCTTCCCATCACCACCGGGGCAACCTTCCCGGCCATCTCCGGCCAGCCCCATCCTCGTCACAGCAGCCTTACCCATCGTTCTTCCCTCGACAGCAGCCTTACCGAGCCTCTCCCCTCCGACAGTAAACCACAACCTCGGCATTATCATCATCATCATTATCACCATCATCATCATCATCACCTTCATTATCATCATCATCATCGTTATCACCTTTAACACCTCGTCGGAGCACGAACCGGCCACACGACCCGACTTCCTCGACCCCTCCACGATGAGCCTCCTTACCGTCGTGCACGCAAGACCACACTCCGCCATCTTCACCAAACCCTCGACCCCGTACACCAAGGTTCGTAGCTTACCCTCTTTCATGATTTTGTGTGTAATTGTGTGAATAGTATTAGGGAGTAGCATACTACTTCATGATAGGTTAGCTGTTGTACATTGTGTGACCCCGTATTAGTGAACCTAATCTCTAGTATGTGTCTGTGCATGTATGTGTGTATGATAATTAGATTTAATATATGTATGTACTTCATAAAAAATTAATTTCTAGTATTATATAGTGTATGACCATAAGTGATAATTGTGGGTGTCCCATATTTATATATATTTGTATAACCCTAGGTATTGGTAAGTTGACTGTCTAATTATGCAAAGCATTGAAGACATGTCACCCGTACATTTAAACGCACACTTGACCCTGCTAGATGACCAGTATTACCCTTAGCGTAGCTTCTGAGTTTAGCGTAATTATGTTTGTGTGCGTGCTAGTATAGCGACTGATGCTATATTGTATTATATTATATGTATATAGGACCATTGGATCGTCCTTTAGGAGTAGGATATTGGTATTGCCAGCTAAGGACCCCAGGCGAGTATATTCTCTGATAGTTTCTTGTTTATGATTTCCTCTATGTTCATTGTATTTAGTGTAGATATCCATATTTCTTGACACGATGGTTACATTGATTGGTATATTTAAATCTCGTCATGAGATGTTATTCCTTGTATATGGTATATCTTATGCAAGTCTTATTTCATTGATTATCTTGTGCATATACAGACACTGATTCTCGAGAAGATTTGCTACCTTCCTAGAGAATCCCGTGCCATAGCATACCATGGTTGGATCTACTATACCAGTCGGGGCTGGGAAGTATTTTAGTATAGATATATGATCGTACCCTTCATGTACAAGTCTTATTTTCATGTTAGTGTTGGTTATACACCGCATGTATGACTAACCAGGACATTATTGGTGTACAAGTTTCCAAGCCGATCACATGTTAAAGCTAGTACTCACACACTTAGTTATTAGTATTCTTGTTCATTGTCATATTGTTCATTCTTGTATTTATTTCCAGTATTTTCTTTATTGTATATCTCTTATATATGTATATGTATCTTGTATATTTACATCTATTTACTGCTACATAGTTTATATCATTGATTTAGAACTGCTATTAGAGATGTACTTCGTTCCATCCTGACTAAAAATATTTTTTTACACTACGACTTAGAGGACTGGTGTCCGACATATTATGGACCATAGGGAGAGTAGCTGCAACCTTGGATCTTATAGTTCAGTTATGATTATGGGAGGTCTAGCCGGGATCACTAGTTATTCAGTTAGTATCTTTTAGTAGTTTATGGTATCGGATTTATTTTTGGCATATTAGAGACTTGGATGTTATTGTTGAGTTAGATTATTTAGACTTGCGTTGTATTTTAATTATTTATTTTCTTCAATATCTTATCATGCTTTAGTTATGTGATTGAGTATTTTAAGATTATATTGTGATATCTGTGCCTCCTTATGGAGTTGGATGTTCGTGTGAGATTGATTAGATAGTATTATGACCTAGACAACGTTCTACCGCCGATGCTGCGGCGTAGGCTGGACGTACCCACGCACTCATGCCCCAAATTCTGGGTGTGGGTCGTGACAATCTTGTGCAAGCATTGTTTCATTGATTATCTTGTACATGTACAAACACTGATTCTTGGGAAAAGTCGCTATCTTCTTGGGGAATCTTGCGCCATAACGTACCATGGTTGGATCTATTATACCAGTCGAGGGTGGGGAGTACTTTAGTATAGATATGTGATCATACCCTCATTATATCAAGTATTGTTCATTGAATAGTATTAATCATACACCGCACATATGATTAGCCAGGCCATATATATTGTATCATGTTCCCAAGCTGATCACATGTTAAAGCTAGTACTCACACACTTAGTCATTAGTATTCTTGTTCATTGACATATTATTCATTATTGTATTCATTCTAGTATTTCCTTATTGTATGTCATGCCTTAGTCCCAAAGTATACGGGACCAGGCCACGTGGCATTGGCCAACTGATACGTCTCTGAGGGATTACCCAATTTAATGCTCCTAATGAGACGTGCTACGTTATCCTAAAATACTAACAAGTATAATACTAGCATATAACAGGTAATGTCTAATCTTATCCACAATATAACAAGAATTACTAAAATAATGCTGGATAATAAGTGTTGAGCCTAAAAAGTCATAGTACAACCCAGATACGTATGGTGGGAACAAACCCACTAAAAAAGATTAAATAAGAGTGCTGAAATATAGTATGACTAGAGCATCGTCTACTAGATAAGGAGGCTCCAGTCCTACATGATAGATCTACCAAAGATCAGGGGAACTCTGATGGCCGCACCTCTAGCTCCTCCTCAGATGCGTACCTCGTCTCCTGCCCGAGTTCGTATACAGTAGGATAGTACGCCTCTTTCAAATCTGGAAGGGAACTAGGTCCTCAGAGGGACGTAACAAGATACAAAAATGTATGCCATATATATATAAATACTGAATAAATAAAGGGTGTGCTAACCATCTAAGTGAATGCAATGTGAAGACAACCTTGGTACGTATAGGTAGGCGTAGGCATAATGTCCACTCTCCAAAGAGCGTGGTATATAAACATGTAACGTCTATCATTTTGAAGAATGAGGTATCTGCAAATATATACGTCCGTATTGTTCCGAAGAACGTAGTATCTGAATAAAGGAAGTCATTGAATTCGTGGCTCCTCTGGATACTATAGAGTCCAATGTGTGTATCCATACGCCTACTAGTTATTTTCCTCGCCCAATACGGATATACAAGTCGAATACACAAAGTCTATACCATATAGCTATATGCCAAGTTACAACTAACTAGATAATCCTAATTATGTGCTAAACCATGATGCATGTCACACGCACCGGTAGCTAGTCGAGTACGCGAACCCGCATCCCAATATGAGTTGCAATCGTGATGTGTGTACAAGTGTCAGGGTCTAGGAAGATATCTGGATACCTTCGCAATGGTAGGTGAGTCTGCTAGTGTCTAAGTCAGTAACACTACATATCGACGTATTCGTCG